>VZTF01001311.1:0-64050 GCA_013397755.1 Cnemophilus loriae
CTTTGTTCCCCATTGCTACGCTCATTTGCTTTCCTATCTTGGAATCTGCTTCCAACCCTTCCTCTCTGCCTTTTAGTTTTAATAAAGCACAAGAACAAAGTTGGTCTTTCACACAATTGTTTTGTTGTATTCTGAGCCTCATCTCTTTACAGCATGTGCAACTGAGAGAGATTAGGTGTGGGGGAGAGGGGAAAAGAAACCTCCGGGGCCCTTGTAGGCTTTAAAGACTATCTCTCTGTATTTCTGAGGTGCTCTAAAATGCCTCTTCTCTAATATGAGCTGCTCTGTGGGGCTTTTCTTAACCTTCTATTAAATTAGTAGGGCTATTTTTGTTCAGCTTATTTTGTTTTTTTCCATATTTTGCTCTACTGTAGATGTTCTTCATCAGGAGGCAAAGCTGTGGAAAAACAAGGAGATGTCCCTCTGCCTCCCTGTTTTTCCTGTGCTGTGTATTGGCACTTCATTTGGCTGTTGTCTTTTAAGAACAGTGTGGCTTTTACATCATCATTCCAATTGGGAATGAATGTGGAGGAAGGGAATGAAGTAATCCTTCCTCAAAGACATCTCTTGCTGCTGAATTAGTCAGTGCTGTGCTTCTGCCTCACCTGGTGAAACTGCTGGCTCATACCTGCCAGGGTGAATGTCACGTGGCACCCGTGGGAAGGGTTTAATTTTAGATATTTTAGAGTCGACACTGAATATTCTGTGCCTTTCTTGTTTTACACAGACTCACCAGGATGCCCAAAGTAGCCCATGTAGAAATAGGTCCCATAGAATATCTGGCAGTAGCTGAAGGAGATGTGTCTGGAGGACAGCAGTGTTCTATTCTGACTGCTGAGAAAACAGTATAGCAGCACAAGCAGCACTTACATTCCTATCCCTGTAGTCAGATAGGAGCAAAACTAATCAATATTTTTAGTATGAAAGTAAATTTGGGATACAGAGTAAACAAGACACACAAATGATGGAAATTTTTGGTTCTTTCTAGAAAACGTTGGTGATATTTGACTAACATGTCCTGTTAAATGCAGACAGACAACAGAGCACATCATTGTTTTGGAGAAGAGAGCACTTGGCTTTCACAGTTAGGACAAAGGGCAGGATTTGGAGGTAAAGAAGGAGCTGTGTGTCCCTTGATAACCACATTTGACAGCATAGCAGCTGTGCTGGAAGAAACGTCATGCAGACAAGTTCTTCTGCAGAGCTTTGGCTCTGAGGCCACTGAATCCACCTGATTCAGCTGCTCATACCCTACGTGTGAAGCTTTTTATACTTAAATTTTATAAAACCAAATCAACAACAAAAAAACCCTGAAATGTAGGCTAGGAATGGATGTGACCTAATGGAATATTTAAAATTAGGACCGTTGGGTTGGTTTTGTGTGGGGTTTTTTATCGCTTCAGCCGAGTGTGTACCAGGACCTTGAGTGACCTTTTATGTTGTATGGAGTCCTGAAATTTTTCCCAAAAATGTTCCAGTCACTGGACCAGATTAATGGGGTTAGAAAACTACGTCCTCTGGTAGGATACATCTGCCTCAACATCCAGCTTAAATATTGGATGGCTGTCGTCTCTGGGCTTCCTCAGTAGCTGATGCTGACAAACAAGCACCTCCCCGGGATGATGAAGCTGACCTGTCTTTAATTCTTGCCTGAGGATAAGATTAATTCCCCCTGAGCAGTGTGTCAGGGTTTTTCCACTGACTAAATGTAATCTAGGGTTGAGTAGTTTGCACCTGGATTTCTTACACAAATAGTAATAAGAGTCTAGCATCCCTGTATCTCTGAACAAAGTTTGCAGGTAAAATAAAACTTTTTAAACACTATGCACAAGAAAAAAAAAAGGTTCTGGAAAGGCTACAGGATTTTAATGCTAATCAATGCGTAATTTTCTCCTGTGTCTCAGAGGAGATCTTTTACCTCATCGTGAGCTCTGAAAGTCCCTTTTGCCCCTCTTGAGAAGAACTGGGGGTGCTGCAGAGACCAGGATGTGATTGAAATCGGTGGTGGAATTGTCCTCCTGAGCGTTGAAATTGTGTTTATCATTCAGCTTTGCAACAGGTGAAGCACAGCAACAAACTGCAAGTTAGCAGAGACCCTGTTCCCCCTTTTCCTTCTGTTTTCCCCCTTCCCCCCCTTTTCCCCTCTTTTTTCCCCCTTTTGTTCCCCTCTCTTCTCACTCCTTTTCCCTCTCCTTTTCCCATGCCCGCCCTTTTTCCTCCCTTTTTTCCTCATTNTTTCTGCCTCATAATCCTCACTCCTGAGCATCCTCTGCCCCCTGTGTCCCAGTGAGCAGAGCAGAAGGAGGTGTTTGGATGCTTTGCACAGGAGCAGCTCCGTGGGAAGGCTGTTCCCTGCTGGAGACTGGCAGGATCAGCCACCTCGCTCCTTGAAACGCATTAAATGCTTTGAAAATGACTGTGCTTGGTGCTTTTTGCTTGTCTGAATCCCAAATACTCCTGAGGAAGCTGGCACAGAGAAATACAGAGGAGGAGTCTCCAGATGAGCCAGGCCTGTTGGGGCAAGAACTTGTTTTGCCTCGAAACTTAATGCAAAGCTTAGGCAGAGCTGAAGATTAAAGGCAGCTAGTGAATGTTGAGTGTTCAGTCATTTCTAATGTCTATTACTGTATCTGAGAGGCCAAAGTTCAACGAAAATGGCTTTATATCTCCCTTGCTTGTACTGGGCAAGTGAAACAAAGATTAATCACAGGGCTGAACTTTAGTTAGTATTTATTTCCCATGCTGAGGTGGGATGCATTTGTAGTATCAGTGGTTGATTGGTTGGGGTTTTCCCCTTCAAAATTCAAGATAAAGTTGGACTTTTGGGAGAAAGGGCGGATCTTGTTAGTGTTTTAAGTTGAAGTAGCAGAATTTTCTAGGAGGACTGAAGTGGTACTTTACTGCTGTTGTGGCTGACTCCATTGATTTTACAATGTCTATTCTAGGATTGGGAAGCTGCACATTTTCCTTTGCACTTCCCTCTAAACAGCTTCTTTTCTTCAAAGGAGTGAGTACATCAGAGAGCTTCAGGCTCTTGAGTGACCAGGCAGCTCCAGATACTAAAAATGGGCAGGGAGCCACATGTAGTTACTGAGAGTTCAGCTGATACACTTCATTTAGAAAGAAACTCTGAATTGGGGCAAGTCAGACCAGCTCTGAACAGGGCAATGCCATTGTTTGTGTTTCTGTGTTTAGTGAGTGATTATTTATTTCCTGGGAGTACATTTGTGAAAGGGGAATGTTTTCCATTTTCCAGCCACATTTCAGTGATGTGGTTAGCGTGGCTTGTGTTTTGGTTGGGCAAAATACCAAGCTTGTTGAGAGCCACATCAGTGCGGAAGGCCGTGCCGTTTTTCTGGGATGTTCAGAAAGGAAGCCCCTCTGCCTTCCTTAAGCATACCTATAGTATGTTGAAGAATTAATGGCAGTGCTCTTCTGCCTGTCTGTTGTCCCAGTTCTGCAATGCCATCACTGTTACATGGTATGTAAATCTCTGCAGCCCAGAAAAACAGCTGAAAACTCATTTGACTTGGATGAAAAGGCATTTGTGTGGGTATCAGTCTAAAGGCTGGCAAGATAAAAATCTTATCTTGGTTGAGATAAAGGGGTAGCTGGAATTCAGAACAGGCAGCACTAGTTTGGTCAACTGTCAGAAAGGCAAAACTCTGATGATTAAAGCTCTGAAGGCCAAGGATGCTTTTTTAATAGCTGCTATCTTTAAAAGAAGCTTTTTTCCTAGGTGGCTGTTCCTAGAAGGCCAAAATCCCCACACTGTCCTCAGCAGGGGTCCTTTTCAGGTGTCACTGTTCTTTACTAAACACCCCTGTGACAAGCCCCTGGGTTTGAGAGTGGTAGGTTGAGTGCACAAATAAGAAACAGTCAGGAATAGGAGTATTCCTTGTTTTTTATGGTAAGGAATAGCTGCCACCACAGCAGGAAAAACTCGAAACCAAAGAGGAGTAATAGAAAATGGTGATGACAGTGATTGCTGCTGAGTAAACAATTAGCGCTATTCATTTTGGCTAAAGACCAATCATAGCATTTTCAAGAAAAGGATGATTCTGCCCCACCTTGTACCGTCTACGCCTCTACAAGCAACCACACCAAGTATGTTGTGATGCACAGTCCTTGGTTCCTATCTCTGGATCCTTTTTTGCTTTCCTTGTGGTTTCTTTTCTTGTTCCAGTGCTGTATTTCTTTCCTGATGTTTTTGTGTTATTGCTCTCTGCTCCCTCTCATTTGTTCGAGGTGACACTTTTGCTGTGAGTGGATGTTCGGAGGACACTTCAGCCAGCCCATGGTTACTCCTTGTCTAAGAGGGCTGATGTGGAAGCAGGAGCAGAAGCAGAAGGTGAACTGCTGGGACAGCTCTGGAGCTTTGGGGAGGATCCTCTCTCATGGCCTGAAGTTACTGCAAGGGACAAGGAAGGACTGGGAATTAGGGCATATCTGGGGTCATCCAGCTGTTCCTGCCCTGGCTCTCATTGAATCGTTCCTTCCAGCTTCTCTGCACTTGCAGTATGCTGGAAGTTCACTTTTCTTGGTGCCTTTCTGTGCACGTCCTCTGGCACTTCCAGGCACATACCAGTGGTGTTTTCCCACCTAAGTGGTTCTGTGTTGCTGGTAGGGAGCTCAGCTCAGAGCCACAGAGGTGTGGATGCTTTGGAGCCCAACCCTCTTACACTTCTGCAATGCTCTTCTGCTCATACTTTATACTCCACTGGTGAGTTTGAGCTGTGCTTGTGTTTCTCCTCGGCTTCGTGATGATTTTGGCTGGACATTACCTTCTCTTGTTTGAATGAATTCAAAGCTTTCTGAACAGCTTTGCAAGGTGGAAGTTGCATCTGCCTTTGCTTCATTTATTCATTTACTGTGGTGCTGGGAACTCACTCTGCTCTGCAAGGGACTGTTCTGAATTAGAACAAAGTTTTCTTGAAAGCCAAATGCAAGATGGTGCCATTTAACTTGCAGAGAGGCAAAAAAGTTCTGTTTGGGCTGTAGGAATGACAATTGCCCAGGGAAAGTTAATACTTCCAAGTACTCCTAACTCTGTTTTTACATCATCAGCAACTATTATGCTCTTTCAGCTCGAAGTTACATTATCTGAAGTGTGTCAAGTCAGAATGGTGTCATTGCTTTTATAGTCTCTCTCTTCTTGAATGTCACCTCATCTACTACTTCTTGATTCCATTTCCATCACTGTTTCCATCCCTCATCTCTTTCCTGGCTTGCCAGACAGCACTGCAAAACTATCAGACTTGCTTTCCAATTGAAGTCACTGCAGCTTAGCTCACAGCCAGGCTTTGCAGCATTAGTCTGGAAACTTTGGCAACAGCCTGACTCTGAATTCTGAGGCAGACGTGGCTGCCTCCATCGGAGGGATGTACTGGAGAGAAATCCAAGGGTGTTTTTATGCAGGTGCTGATACAGATAAGGACACTGGGAGTTTTTCTTGTTTTCCTCCCTTACGAAAAATTTCACAGGTTTATTCCTGTTTGCTCCACAAACTGCTGTCTGTCTGAGAAGTTACCAGAGAAATAAAAGTTTCCAACAAAGGAGAGATGCAAAGCACAGAAATGCAGTTAAAGTAGCAAAAGGGAGGTGCAGGGCAGACAGATTTACCCATTTGGAACTGTATAGTATGTCAAGTTCTGATTCAAAACCTTGTGAGGGTCTTCTGGTTTTCTTTGCCATGTTGTTTATAAAAGGGATTTTGTGATAACTCACCTACAGCAGAGAAAATTCTGTAGCATAGATAAGAGTGCCTAGGAGAGAGAAAAAAAGAGAGGCCTGGATATAAATGAGTAAGAGTTTATTCTTGTGGGTTTTTTCACGTGGATAATGTCCACATGAGGTTCTGAAACAGAGCTTTCTTCTCTTTATCTTCACTGCTGGGATTTTGTGTGATGCTGGGGGTGGCAATAGAAGGGGAGGCTGGAAATGGTGGTGTTTTCTTGAGTAATGAAATAGGAGAGAAGAGAATTGGAGATGGGAAATAAGGGCAGGTCTCACCAGAGTTGAAGATCTCATTTGAACCTAAACACAATTGTGCTTTATGTCACAGCAAAAAAACACCAAACCCAGCCAAATTCTGAAATATAAGCCTCCACTGCTGCTAAGAAAGCAAATATTAACTGCATTTTTATTAAAGGGAAGATGAGTTTTTCAGTCTATGAAATCACATTCTGTCCTTGTGCTAAGTTTGAGACACCATAAAAGCCTCTAAAATATTTACCTTGGAATTGTGTTGGAAAGATTATTATATAGAGCCAATACACAATGTGTTTTTGTCTGACATTTGAACTTAAAAATGGGTTTCTGACTTTTTTTAACTTTGGAAATTGCCCTGCTTTAATTTTTTTTTTTTAGCAAGCCAGTTCATGTATTAAATTGAAATCGGTACAAATTAAAGTTAATTATAGTCAGCTCAGAGTGAGGCCTAAAATAGGTCACTTGCTGTTTGGAATAAAATGTGTTGAAAATGATTAAATCTGTTTGGTTGGGCCTGAAGTCCATTCTGAGGTGTTTGATCCTCCCCTGGCTGCTGCTCTCCCATCTTCCTCCTGTCTGCCATGGCAGGTCTGCTGGCTGGGCAGTAAAATGACAAGATTCCTTGGAAGGAAAGGAGGAGAGCGTGAGACTGTTGAGCCTTCTGTCTTTAACAGGAGAGGCTGAAATGGTTTCTCACTCCTATTCATTTGAGACCAACCAAAATTCTTCCTCAATGTTGTCATTATCCAAATACCAAGGGGAAAGACATGCTATTTACTAAAATAGAAAACAGCTAGTACTAAACTTCCTGAATTCTTTTCTTTTTCCCCCGTGGAATTGCATTTTAGGTCCTGACTTTCAGGGGACATTTGCTGCCCCCTCTGTTTGGAGAGGATGGTGGCAGAGCTGCCTGGTGAGTCAGCAGGGGCTGGTTAACCCTGTCGCAGCACAGCACTGCCAGCTCTGTCATGGTTTTGTTTATGGATGATACACAGTCCATGGCTGCTTGTTGTCCTTCAGCTGAGTTAGTGCTTTACGGCAGTTTTTATTATTCTGAATGCTACTGAATTAATTACATTAAAACAACTTCGCCCGTGCCCTTGAGCAAAAGTTATTTCCAGCAGCGCATCTTCCTGCATTTATGTAGTGACTTAATGAATGCCTGCACACTTCCACTGTTCAGCTATTGTTTCACATTCCTGCATGCATGTCCTTGATGGGAACTAATTATTAGTTTAATCGTATGCAGGAATATTTATGCATGACATTTTTTTGGAGCATTGTTGCACTAGGTACTTGTAAAATCATCTGCCAATAAAATCACAAGATCTAAAAGGGTATGTGCAGTAGGGACCGACCTGCAAGTACATCTGGGAAGCTTTTTGGAAAGCAAATTACTTTGAAAATAACTGTGGACCTGAGCTTAGTCATTCTGCTTCCTCACCAAGTGTGGCTGCAGTGTAAGTAGAAGAGGTTTTATTCTTTACCTTGCACAAACTGGGATGCTCTGTAAACCCAGCTGTCTTTTCCCTCCTGTTCTCTCCTCCATCACTGACTCAAATTTCTGTGTAATTGGTTACAGAATATTCAGCCAATTTCTATGCTCAGGTAAGGCTGAGACTAAAAACCTGCTCTCAGTGAGTGGTGCAGCCTTAGCACATCCTGGGGGATCTGTTGTGGGTGAGGAGGTGAAATTGCAGTTGTGCTGATCTGGTTTTGTCACTAAAGGAAGGAGCACATTTGACCTCGGGCAGCTTTCAGGAGCTGTGTTGTTGGGCAGGACGCTGTTTGTGTGGAGTTATTTTGAAGGATAAAACTGTGGTTCAAACTCTGTTCTTTCCTAAGACGTACTTTCTAACAGAGGTTGAGATGCACATGGAGGAAGCTGAGGAATACACTCCACACCCCAGCCTTTCACCTGCAGCTGATAGGAGGCTGATGTGGTGTGGAAGGCTTTGAGCTCCTAAGTGGAGAGGGTAGAATTTCTCCCAGTCACCAGCACCAGAAGTGCATTATGAACGTTCTTCAGACTTGTCCATCCAGGGCGGTGGGGACTAGTTTTGATGTATCTCAAGTCACAGAGGAAGTTGGGCTTTGAGTTAAAGTTCTGTCTACTCTTGAATGTTTTGGGGAAATCTGCATCACAAAAAGCAAAACATTGGAGCATTGAGGTCGTTATACTTTAAGTTTTATTGAAAACTCACCAACAAAGTGCATTTGTTTTCCTTTGCTGACATCATGTTCTGCTCTGAACTGCCAGAGCTCCAGGAGCGTTTGGACAATGCTCTTAGGATTGTTGGGATGTCTGGGCAGGGCTAGGATTTGAACTCAGTGGTCCTTGTGGGTCCCTTCCAACTAGAATATTCTGTGATTCTGTGAAAATGGGAAATGCTTTCCATACTCACCACAGCTGTAGAGCACTGTTAGTTCCTAACCAGAGCTGCCCTACACCCTGGCTGACTGAGCTGCCATTGTTTCCCGTCTTTCCAGTAGCACTGCTGTGTTTCCTATGGATCATTACTTACCAAGCTAAGCCTGGAGAAAAAAGGAAGGCTGGAGCAGTTGAATTCTCCTTGCCATAGGAACCAGCTCAGGTAATAAGGTAGCTGATGATGTCATCCTGTTAAGGCTTCAAAAAAATTGATTATAAAAGATTTCCTATCCTTGAATATTTCAGTCTATGGCCTTTCTTTTCACCTTGTGTCTTTTGCAGCTGTGGTTTAGTAGAAGCTCTGAGGAAACAAAGGCAATTAGAACATTTTAGGTTTAAATTTCTGGCAGTGCTAAGTCTGTTGAGTTTCTCTCAGCCCAATGACTCTGTAAGTGTGGGGTTGAGCTTTGCAACAGGTGCTTGTGCATGTCCCACTCTAAACCCGCGAGCTGCTCTCTGTGAATTTGCTCAGGGGCTGCATTATACAGGGGGTACATTGGCCACAGATCTGCAGTTTTGCAAGAGGAGAACAAAAATTTATAGCCCCTGTTTACTCACTGGTAGGTCAAGAGGCCAGTCCTGCAAATCACTTCTCATTGTAGTTGCTTCAATATGAAAAATATTTCAGGGGAATGCATCCAGCATTTTCGTCTTCATTTTTCTGTTTCTCTCTGCTGTTCTGTGAACTTGCAACACTGGAAGTCACAGAGACATTTTGTGGGGAATATAATCTCAGAAAGGAACACTTGATGGAAGCAACTTGTACAAGTGAAATGCTCTCTGTAAAAGGAAATAATTCGTGGCTTTTAGCTCTTTCAAGCCCATCCTAACACTCCTGCTGTGTTCCTTTCACTGTGAAGTAATGCAGAGGATTAGTCAGCATCATCTAATTAGGCAGCAGCAAAGCAAAAATGGTGTTCAACAGCTTCTGCCCTGGTTCCATTTCCCTTCATAGGACTTGCCCATGGAAGCCAAGGGCATCTGAGTGATGGCATTGGGAATGTCAGAGCGGCTATGAGGTGAGGCATGCTCAAATAGGATTTCACCTCCAGAAGAAATCCAAGGTCATTCTCTGCAGTTTCTATACCAGAACAGTCATCCTGTGGTCTGAGTGAGTCTGCAGGTAACTGCAGCACCTCCTGGTTCCTTAATAGCTCTGGTGATGTCAGAGCTTTAATTCCACCCCATCCTGCTGGAAAAGACAAGAGTGAGAGTTGATGGACAGCATTTCCTTCCGATTCCTGTAGGTCTGGGCTGCTTTGGTGTCCATATTGGATTGTCTTGTGATGTATCTGTGACTGAATTCCTTTAAAAGGTGCTTAGCAACGGTGCCTGGCAGGGCTGAAATGCAAGAGCTCACCTTGAATTCTTCCAGTGTGGGCTGATGGTGGAGTCTCAGTGTCCGAGAAAACTGTATTTTACACTATAACACACAGGGAGAAGGAGAAATGGTTTAGGGGAGGTCGTCTTGGCCTTTCACTTCACAGCAGCACTTCAGCACATGGTTAGCTGCACTGAAGGGCTCCCAGCAACCCCGGCCCTGCCTGAGGAATGCTGACACTTCAGCTCACTTGGAGCACAAGCTGGATTTCACTTCTTTCTCAGTGGTTGACATAGGATGACTTATAGCTGGGGAATTGGGGAAGAACAACAGCCTCTTCCCAGTGAAGGTTATTACTGTTAAGCTTTGCCCACTGGAGCATTAGATCAGCATAAAGGAAGAAACGGATCTGTTTGTATTGGGCTTTTGAAACAAACAAGCAAAACACTTTTCTTATTAGAACATGGGAGTTTTACCAGGAATGCAGTTGACACTAAATAATTTTAAGCAAAAGACATTGCTGTAGATGAGGATCATCTGCAATTAATTGACAGAGCTGGGACATGAGAGAGGACAGGATGGGAAAGTGTTCTGCTTATTTCTGTCCAAACTGCTTTTTTGGTGTGAAGTTGTTGATCAAATCAGCCTTATTGCTGATAGTTGATGTTGATATTGATAATAAACCTGTAAATTGTTCAGCTGTGACTTTGTGACTCCCAGTTTCAGTTAAGCTGAACCCACAAGCTCACCTCCCAGTCCTGTGTGGGAGGAAGGATATGTATCCAAGAGTCCCTGATTCATTGGGATGCCAATGTTGGTGCCCTGTCTGGCTCTTCTGACCATGTTACACAGATGAGAAAAGAGACAAAATTCGCTCCTGGTACAGCTGCTAAGGAGCTCTTGGGAGGAAAGAGCTGTTGGGAAGTGGGGACTGTGAGACTTTGGTGATGAGGTGCTGCAGCCCTGGGATGATGTTGCGTTAATGAGGGGGATAAGGTGTAGTGGAGAGGGAGGGAGCATGTGGATGGGAATCCAGGAAACTGGGAAAAGGAAGCAACCCCCAGAGCGGAGAATTTGAAGAAGTGAGAGAAATTCAATTCCCATTACCTTTACACATTGTAGGAAGGCTGAATCTGGAGAAATTATTTTTCCCTGCATCCCACACCCCCTCAGGAACACCATCTGCAAGTGTTTCTCTTTTCTAGTCTAAGGAGTAGCAGAGGAGATTAGAGCTGTTTTTTCCCAGACTTTAGATGGGAGATCTCTAGGGACGTCTCTACCCAGCTTTCCAGCCAAGCTTCACTGCTTTCTTCCTTATTTTTCTTACTTTAAAGGAATGTCCTCAATATAATAATAAAAGCAACATAACAATTCACTTCAGGGACTTCAGTGAAAAAATGACTGTGTGACATGTCTGCCCATTGAAGACACCTTTGAAATGACGTTCTGAATGCAGATGAGGTTTGGATCTTCCCATTCCTGCTGCTTTTGCAAGGCTGGGCATATGGCAGCGTCAGTTGGGATCAGGGTGATAGATTCTAGTCCAGCAGTTCCCCTCTGTGCTCACCCCAGATCCCCGTGGCAGTTCTGAGCATTCCAAACCTCGTGTATCATCTTTCTTTACAGCCCTGTCACCGACTCGGGATGAACTCTAGGAAGAGATCTTACTTTCACAGTGTTTTCCTGTTGTTTTTTGAAGGGAAGGTGGAAGAGGAAGCTTGTGTGAGGCAGTTGTAAAGTGAGTCACGTCTGTATAAATAGAAGTGCTGAGCACATCGGATAAGCTGCAGCAGAAATGCTTGAGAGGCAGGAGAGCTGCCTTGGTGAAATGATCACAGGATTGTAAAGCCTGTCCTTTCAGGCTGCTGCCATGGGGACCAGCACATCAGTTTTTCCTCCCCTCAATCCCCCTTCAAGTGCAGGTTCATTTAACATGCTAATTAATGCATTTTATACCCCTGAAGTTTGAGCAGAGAGCACAAGGGGTGGGAATGGTTGCAGCAGAGCTGGGGGTACTGCACAGGGACTGTGCTGTGCCAGGAAGGAAAGGATGTCCTGGCCTCTCAGAACTGATGCAGTGATTATCACCTCATTTACGTGGGTGCCTTCACTCAGGAGGGGTTTGGAAGCCCCTGATGTTATTTCTCCAGTTTCCAATGATTTGCAGAGTAGAGTAGGACAGTTCTTGACTTTCTTGGCAGCGCTGTCTGCAGAAGAGACACCTGGCAGTATTTGGGCCCCTTCACTCAGGGTTATTTGAGCACACACAGCCTCTCCTCTCCTCTGCAATTCATGATCCTCGGAACAGCTCAGCAAATCCATCTTCAGAAGCCTCAGTTTGATCTCTTCCAGAACACTGAAACCCTCAAGTTGTCATTGTGAAACCGAGTTTGCCCAAGAAATCAGATGCAGACTGTTTTACATGCAGAGTGTCTGACCTCTGTACCTGATCCCACTGTGGTGTTGAGCAGGTGAAATCCCATCATGATGGAATCTATTCTTGATGTAATTCCCAAGTTTTTGTGTTCTCATTTAATTTGTCACTTTATTTCAGTCATCTTGGATGTACACTGGCATAAAGCAAGCTAGTTCTTATGGAAGAGGAAGATTCAGGACAGTGCAAATCCAGGCAGAGTTGGGTCTTCACTTATTTCCATGGGGAGGACCTGGTGGTGCCTGTGCAGTTCCTTTTCTCCAAGGCTTCACTTGCTCCAGGCCAGCTGCCTCCGTGTGACCTGTCAAGGTTTGTTATCAGCCATTCATCCTCAATCATTGGGAAAATTGGTCAGGGTGTTGTGAGTAACTGAGGGTTCTGAAAATCTCCCTCCTGCACAGAACTGCAGGTCATGGACTTTAAAAATAAACTGGGACAGTGTGACAGGCACCTGCTTGTTCAGGAAGTCACACACAGAGAATTTAACTGAATCTACCCAAAGTGAATTGGGTAGGAGTCCAGAAGTTCGGTCACAGCCAAGGTGTCCCACCAGGACTTCCCAGGAATGCCATGGCTGGGTATGCGCTTTGGTGCTGCACTGAATGCATTTCAGCTCCAGGATGGCTTTCTTCCTCATCTCCTTTCCCTCCAGACTTCACACCAGGCTGGGTGCATTGCTAACAGCTCTTGAAGAACCCGTTTGCCTCAATAATCTGATCAAGGAGAAACAGAGAGATTCTTTCCCTTTACTCTTTCAACAAAAAAAAAGAGGAGCCTGTCTCACTATTTATTGCTGGGTTCCCTTTGTTTTTTTAACTAGGCCAGCACTAAAAATGGAAGTGAAGATCCTAGAAATTTCTTTTGATTAGCTGCAAGTTTGAAGAACGATGTGCGAGGGAGAAGGTGGAGGAACATAGGCTACTGAGGATGCTGGAAAACACTGAAATAATCCATTTGGGTCCTCAGATGCCACATAAAGCAGGAGCTCATGACTCCAAATATGAAAACAAAATTAGTCTCTCAGTAATATGGGCTTTTTTTTATTACTTTATTGGATTTTTCTTTTTTTCTTGGCTTATGTTAAAGCGGCATTTCAAGCCTCTGTTGGAATGCTTGGGCTGTATATATTGCTTAATTTCATCAGCCTTTCTGTAAAGAAGCACTGGGAGAAGAGCAATGTTTTCTCCTTTTTGCAAGCTCTAGTTTATTTTTTTTTCCTCTCCCTCTTCCTTCTTTCTCTGTTTTCTTTTCCCTGTAGGAGTGTCATGATAGTCAATAATGATAAAAACATATCGAATCTTACAGAAACTTAATTTGAAAATTTGGAATATTTCTTTAAAGATTCTTAATTACATGCACTGTGAGACACCCAGAAGTTTTTAACGAGATGGTTACTGGCTTAAATATTCAATAGGATTATTTATTTGATGATTATTAAGAATTATTATTACTTTTATTGTTACTAATATTATTTCTAACCCCCTTGCATCTAGATCAGGTCACTAGAAAGAGTGGAACTTGTCCAGCACTAAATACGGGTTTTGCTTTCATTGTTGACAACAGTAAGTATGCCATGGAAACAGAGGCTGGATTTATATGGGAGCAATAATTCTGGAGGAGCAGAGCAGGAATCCCATCTATTTGACTGGGACCAGGAACATGATTCAAAATAATTCTCCAGAATGTGCTTACTTGTAGTACTCTCATATACAGCTCACCTTAAAGGGTTGAATTAAATACTGCATCACTTGACAGGAAATCCGTAAAGGTTTTAATTTGAGATCTGTGGCTGAATCAGTGCTTATTGTGTCCCATGCCCAGGAATCCAGTCACAGCAAGGATAACATCTGCATTAGTCTGCTTTAAAAGCTTTAGTTTAGATGAAAGGGAAATCCTGTGCCAGTAGATGGGCTGTGTGACAGGTCTGAAGGCAGATAAGGCCGATGCACCACGTTGCCTCGTGTACACAGCACTTTGTGCACTTCTTTGTGCATCTTCCTGAGGGAAAACACTGCTTGGCACAACTCGGGTGATCCGGGATTCCGTGCCAGCCCCAAGACTGCGGCTCCTTCCCTGGAGCCCATCCTGTGCTTTGTCCTGGCAGGCAGAGTCTCCTCAGCGGCACCAGAGTCTGAGCTCAGCTCTGCTACTGCCTTCCAGCTGAGAAAACCTCCTTTCAATCTCCAAAGGGGCTCAAACATTACTTTTGCTGCTCCAGGAATGTTCTTGGAGTAGATTTTGTTAGAGACAGGTTATATTGCTGAATGCATCAAATCCATCAGTTTGTCTGCTGTGTAGGAACTTCAATCAGGAGTATTTGTAGCCATTTTCCTTCTTCACTTGTCTTTGTCCTGGCTGTGATAGTAAAATTATGCCAAGTGATTTTTATTTGACCTTCTTTGTAATAAATATTTCTCTGCTTTTTCTACTTTGGAAGCAATGTTGGGAAATCAATTGGGCATCAGGCACTGGCCTTGAGATTGCTGAGGAACATGACTTGCTGGTTTCAAACTTCTGCCTAAAGATGTATTTGGAAACATTATTTTAGTTAGTGATTTGCTCAGCGGGTCACTTCTAACCCATCTGACCCTTTCAAAATCCTATTCTAGGCATGAAATATAAGTTCTGTTCCTGTGTGGAACTTCAGATTGTGACACATTGTTTAGAATTAACATGGTAACAGGGAGCTGTGGATCTCCATCCCTAGAACTGTTAAGGAATAGTTTGGGTTGGGAGGGCCCTTAAAGCCCATCTCATTCCACTCCCTGCCATGGGCAGGGACACCTTCCACTACCCCAGGGTGCTCCAAGCCCTGTCCCACCTGGCCTTGGACACTTCCAAGGATGGGGTGGCCACAGCTTCTCTGGGTGGAATAGAAACACAAAAGGCAGCAATTCTGTAGCTGTAACTCAAGGCTGATGTGTTGGTCACTGTGTACTCTGGGAGAGGGAACTTGCCTCAGAAGTGTCAAGGAAGGAAAAGGCATCTGGATGTGCTGGTTCACAAGGGTGTGGGGTTGCACATAGGGAACCTGTCTAGTTGCATTTTTCCATAAATTATGGTGCTTCAGCATGCCCAAACTTTTCTTTCTGCAGTGTCTGCTCCCCATTTAGAGGCAAGCTTTTTCTAATGCTTTTAACTTCCACTGTTGTTTGGGTTGCTTGTTTTTTTTAATCTCTTTCTTTTTTTAAAATGTTTTCTCCTTTTTTCTTTTCTCCCCCTTAATATATCTTCCCCCCTTTCTCATTCATGCAAAAAACCCCTCTTACTGAAAATCTTTGTTTCTCCGCCTTTTTTGTGTCTTGTAGGTTACTTTGTAATGGGGTGGGAGTGAGGAACAGCAAGAAAAAAACGTGGCAATCTTTAGATTTTTATTAAAAGCACACTTGGTAAGACTTAACATTTTTAGAGATGCTTTCCCTGAGCAACTATCACTTCCAATGTGCACTTCTCTAGTCAGAAAGGCATTTTGAGTCCCTTTCATTTAAAAGGACCTACAGGGTCCCTGTAGCCCCTTGAACTCTACGAGTGATAATTGGACATGCAACTTACTAGTTCTGGAATGCCGGGTGTTTGGCACTAGCAGACTTGGAATGAAATCAGCTGTGAGTCCTCCTATTTGATCTGGAAAATATATGTCTGTGAGCTTTTCTGTAGAGATTTAAAATGATGGGGATGGTCTTGTTTTTAATTTGCAAATATTGGGCCTTCTTGTAGGTAAGCCCTGTATATAACCTATGTATAAGGTTATATATTTTGTAGCATATCCATAAGCAAAAGCTGATCATTTGGAGAGCCTCCGGTGAGCATTAGAAGCCTGAGAAATAAATATGTTCTATATGTAACTGTGGTGCAATGAATAGAGTTTAAATGTTCTTTCTTTTACAAGATCTTGATTTTCTTAGGTTTATTGCATGTGTTTAGGTTTTTTTTCTGATTTCATTTGTAAAATTATTCAGTGTTTCCTAGATAACAGGACACAGAAAAAAGACTGTTACTGCCACTGCAGATCTGAGGCCCTTAGCAGAGGCACCAGCTCTGGCACCAGTTCTGGTTCACAATCACAGCTCTTAGGCATGAAGTTGTCAGAAACATCCAAGTAATCACCTCATGGGCTTGAAATCTATCTGGTGCTTCCCAAGATTCATCCCTGAGGAGTTGTTGGCAGTTTTTGTTTTCACGCTGGAAATATGAACATATTTAACAGTTGCATAATAGCACTGATCCTCATAAAAAAGTTTCATAATTCCCCCATGGAGTGGTCACAGAATCCCAGGATCAGGTTGGATCCAGGTTGGAAAAGCCCTCCCAGGTCATTAAGTCCAACCTGTGCCCGATCCCCACCTTGTCACCAGTCCAGAGTACTGAGGCCATGTCCAGGCCTTCCTTGGACACCTCCAGGGCTGGGGACTCCACCACCTCCCTGGGCAGCCCCTTCCAGTGTTTAACAACCCTTTGTGTGAAGAAATTCTCTCACCCCGTGCTTTTGGGTGTTGGTGCCAGTGGGCATGTTCTAGTGATGCTTTTGACCTAGGGTAAATGGTCAGGTTTGAAGATGTATTTATGTTTGAAGACATACTTATTTTTGAGGAGGGGTGCAGAATTTTTCATCTGATGCTTTTACTTGTATTCAAAGAGCAGTCTCTAAATCTATTGCGGCACATGTGCACTCTTTTTTATAAAAATACCCAGCCGTAAATATTGATTATGATGGCTTCTTTGCACCAAATTACAGTGTGCCTGTGCCAGGGCATGAGTCACCTGCCACCCCACAGATGTCACCCAGGAGTCTGACACTCATGTTCCTATTTATAGGTTTGACTTAAACATAGTGACTTACTCATTTCCCTCCATTCCTCTTACAGAAATTGAGTCCCAAGACATCTTAAAAGCCACGTGTGGATTGTTGAGACTTTAGAAAGGGACAGCCTGTTCTTCCTGGAGAGAAATCAGAGGTGTTGGGTTTGAGGGGTCTCCGGTGGGACTGGACAAATAGGCACAAGTGAGTCCACACGATCCCTGTGTGTTCCCCTGGGAACAATGGCCTTACCTTGCCATGTCACCCTGTGCAGGTAGTGTGGGGAGTTGTCTTGCACACAGTAGTAAGTGCTGGTAGTTGGTGTAGGAGGTCTGCCCTGGTGGAGGTCTGATCTTCAGCTACCCATGATTTACTGAAGGCTTCTCTGCTGATGCATAACGTGCTGCTATGCTACGCTATTTGCAATTATCTTATATTGGGTTGAATGAAACACTCATTTCCTTTCACAGACTGTGAAAAAATTTGTTACTTGTTTGGTTTCTGGGAGTGCTCAGGGGTGAGCTCAAAGGGCTTATTTTGGCTCAACAAAATGTGCAGGAGATTGTCTGCCTTCTTTGCTGGCCCCACATGATGATTTTTCTTCCTCTTGCTTTATTGAGGAAGAGGAATCTGTATTGGTGAGCCAGCATGGCCTGTGAGGGATGGGGAGACAGAGCTGGGACTTTGGAGACCTGACTGATACCCCACAGTAATTAACTGTGTGCTCAGACAAGTCATTTAATGCCCCATTCCTTCATTTCTTCTGTGGCTTTTCTGTGCAGACTCCTCCGTTTGGTGAATATTTCTGCTGGAACTGTGGAGTTCAGTCAATGCAGGGACTCCCAGACACAACTGGAACTAACTTTCATTGAACGGAAAAGTGGGTTTATTTGCTTTCTTTAATGATAGTAATCACTCAGGTGCTGGAATCTTATCCTGTATTCTTTTCTGATTTCCTGACATCATTTGTCCTGAAGTTGTGATGCTATTGAGCCCTCGTGTCCATGGAATAGATGCTGGACATCTGTTTAAAATAACTGGTAGTGGATGTCTAAGAAGTCCTGTCCCCCTGGGGGGTAAGCCTTGCCCCAAAGTTCAGGTAGTGCTTTTCAGGAAAAGCTTGTATTTAGCAGCTTATTTTGGAATCCTTCTCTTTAATCTGTGAAGAATTTGATTTATGCCAGCAGCAGTTCTTTATGAAATAATGAAAATGAGTTTGTGAACCAAAAGAGAGGGCGGCCTGACCAGCGAGGTGGCTTTAGGGGAATGTTACTTTCCCATATTTAGGATGCTACAAAGGATACAAACAAGTGCTGTCCTCTTTTGCTCTTCAGGCTGGGTTTGTCTGCAGTCTCTTTTTCCCCCCAAGAGCAGCAATCCTGTCAAGCACTGTCCACAAGCCTGTAACTCCAAGCAGTCATTGAGATCTGTTTTAATTTAAAAGTCTATGCAAGACTAACTGCAGCAAGGCAGGCAACAGTGGAGCATCCTTATGGATCCTTCATCTTGCACCTGTAGGAGGGTCTTGAATCATGACTTGGGAGTTTCAGGTTGTTGACCTGAGCTCTGGTGATTTAAGCTGTTACCATTAAATCTGTGATAATCCCTTGGGGGATGTGTTGATTTGGCATGGCCTGGTTTTTCGGTAGCAGCAGGGGAGGCGGGGTGGGGCACAGGGGTGACTTCTGTGAGAAGCTGCTAGAAGTTCCGACCATGTCCTACAGAGCCAATCTCTGATGGCTCTGAAGATGGACATGCTGCTGGCCCAGGTAGAGAGGCTGGTAACGCCTCTGTGATGACATATTTAAGAAGAAAATCAAAACAGCGTGCACGCAGTTTTTTCCCGAGGGGCGGGGAGTTACCACGGCCGCTGCCGTCCCAGCACAGTGCGCGGCGAGCCGTGCCTGCCCGGCCACCCCTAGCCAGCTGCGCTGTGGGCAGAAGGCTTCTCCTTCCCAGCGCCTCGCGTGAGGGGAGGCGTTAAATAGCGCCAGCGCCATGACAGCCGCCACTGCCCACTCCGTGGTGGTGGGGCCGCGTGGCTGACAGCGAGAACGTGACGGGCAACTCCCCAGTGCGGAACCTGGACGAAATCAACCTCTTGGTGCTGCGGGATGCTGCAAGAATCTGAATTAGTGGAACTTGTTGGCAATGATACTTACAAGCAGCAGTTCTTCTTCTAGTCAGAAAAGAGGAGGAAGTGAGGACGTGTGAGGGAAAACAACATGGCGGCACCAAGGTCAGTGGAGAAGGAGGGGGAGGAGGTGCGCCAAGCGTCGGAGCCGAGATTCCTCTGCAGGCCATGGTGAGGACCATGGTGAAACAAACTGTCCCCTTGTAATGCAGAAAGTCCACAGGGGATCCAGAGATCCGCTCGCAGCCCACGGGAAAAGTGCTCACGCCGGAGCGGGTGGATGCCAGAGAATGCTGTAATCAAGTGGGAGACTCGAATAGAGAGACAGGGCCCCTGCTTCCAGAAATAGACAGAAAAGGCCCTTACTTCCAAACTAGAGCAGCCTAGCCTTAAAAGACTGCACCCCGTGGACGAGTGACCCATGCCACAGCAGTTTTGGGAAGACTATTTGCCTGTAGGAGGGACCCCACGGCATAGCAGAGAAAAGACTCCTCTCTCTCAGCGAAAAATGAGAAAATAATCTCAAGTGCCAAACTGACCAAAACCCACCTGCTCTGTCTCCCTGTGCTGTTGGTGGGAAAGAGGGAGGGGCTGGGGTGGGGGGAGGGAAAGGTGTTTTAAAGGCTTATTTTACTTCTCATTATCCTCCTCGGACTCTGTTAATAATAAATTTACTTTATACCTTTAAATTTGAACCTGTTTTGCCCTTAGAATGTTTTCTCCCAGTCCTTATCTCGAGTCATGAGCCCTTCGTTAATTTTTTCCCCCTCTCCTCTGCTCAACTGTAGCAGAAGAAAGTAAGCAAATGACTTCCGTGGGTACCTGGCGTTTGGCCAATGCGAAACCATGACAAGGGATAATGGAGTGGTAATAACTGTAAACATACCACCTTTTTGCTGAGTGAAATATGTCCAGTATATGTTAAAAAGAGTATTGCATGTGTGTAAAATACTGGATTTTACCCATAACTAAATGATCAACTGCTACATTGTGTGAATATGAAGTGTAAAGGGCTGTGCTTAAAGTAAAACCCAGCCTTGCTGGAGAACTGTGAGCATGAAGACAAAAAGCACATGCAACCCTCAGTTCATTCCAGTTACTGAGAAAATGCTTTAAATCTATTTTCTGGTTTGTGTTTAATTTTAGTTACCAGTGGATGTGGGGATGTCTAGAAGTGTTATGTCGTGGAAACAGGAGAGACTGGGTTTTAAACTGCTGGTTTTATACCTTGTGTGCTCATTACATTCTGGAAACTTAATGAGGAAGCAGCTTTTTAGCCTAATGGAGATAATTCCCACCTTTTTAGCCTAGTGTGGACAATTCCCAGCTTTCCTGCTACATGTTCAGCAAGGCTGGTTTGGAGGCTTGGTGGCCAGGGATGCCCCAGCCTTGCAGTGCAAACCAGCCTGGCTGAGCTCTTCTGACTCTGGGGTAAATTACACTGGACACACCTTGGTTTTTATTTTCCCAGAGATATTTTTGGTACCTCTTATAGCTTGTTTTTCTAGTGCATGTGTTTAACAGCTTCTGTTATTCCCTTTCCCACCAAACCAATAATGAAATCCCAGAATGGTTTGGGTTGGGAGGGACCTTAAAGCCCATCCCGTCCCACCTCCTGCCATGGGCAGGGACACCTTCCACTAGACCAGGTTGCTCCAAGCCCTGTCCAACCTGGCCTTGGATACTTCCAGGGATGGGAGTGTTAGGAATTCTGGATGTCTGGCCTGGGGAGCAGGGCTGGAATATGCTTTTCTGTGTGTCCTTTTTCCCTGGCCATTACACTTTGATGTTTTCTGCCTATAACACACACCCAGGCTTCTCACATGGTGTTCTCCATGCAAAACTAATGAAAATTTGGCTAAAAGATTCCCCAGGCTCTTTCTCTGCTATTTTCCTGTGGTGCTTTGTAGGTTTATTGTAGTTTAAAATATTTAGATTATACCCATAAGAAAAGCAATTAACAAAAATCTGTGCATCAATGGATTATAATGAGAGAACATTAGATTTGTCTTTCATCTTCTTTCTGTTTCAGAAAAAGTGTAATCTCCTTCATGTTTAAAACAGCCATTTTATTGTCATTTAACTGTGTGCTGTGTCAAAAAGCTTTCAGTGGTGTTGAAAAAAAATCCCAGAAGCTGTACTTTGAGAAAATACAGAACTTGTCTTTTAACAAAAAGCATTTATGTCCAATTTTTAACAAAATTAGAGATTTTTCATGAAAAGATTTGGATATAAATGCATTCTGTGCTTTGCTTGTGTATTTTTCGGAGTGGTAGCCAGAATTGATCCTTACATTGGAACATCAGAGGATGAGCTAAAGCTTGGAGGTGCAGTGGTTTTCCTTGGGGGTAGGAGCAGAAGTACCATTTCTTGCTTTGCAACATGTGTGTTATGGAACATAAGATAGACATTGCCATGCATTATCCCCTTCACCAATGTTTAAACACAAAAATAACCTGCCCCCCCACCCCGGTAACAGCAGAACGATCCTGTCCTGGGGATCTCAGTGATCTCGTCCTTCTTGATGCAGAGTGAATGTCACAATGAGAGACACTGAGTGACAGTTTCCATGAATATTACTCAAGCCTCATAAAACAAATATTCATATGTTTATAGCACTGGAATGGAGGAAAATTTGCAGATACAGAGCTGTTACTGACCAAATAAATGCCCTGCAGGCAAAGATAAGAATATCCCTGAACAACGAGAAATTTCAGCTGTATTTTGGAACTTTCTTCATGTTGCATTTCTCTCCTGTTGGCTGTTTCTCTGTGTTGAGGCAGCACCTTCTGTGAAGGACAAACTCCATACCTCATTTATTTGGGGTGTTCCAGCTACTTGTATTTGGAAGTAATTGGTGCTCCAGTGCTGGGCGCAGAGCACAGGCTCTTCCAGAGGGCTCTGAACACTCCTATATCCATGCTGCTGGGTTTTCCCTGTGCTTTTCCGAGCTCCCTGACTTTCTGTGTAGCTCCAGCCCTTCCCAAGGCTGTGAGAGTCACATCCAGGTATCAGCAGACTGTTTCAAATCACTCCTGAGCTTCCAGTGTGGCTCCCTCATGGCTTTCATTTATTTACCTCCCAAAAGCCCTGATATCTTTGCGTAGCTGGAAAAAGCCTTGTATAAAGGTGAGTTCCCAATTTGAAGTGACCTGTGTGATGCTGCTTGACACACAAGCTTTAAATCCAGGTTTATCCCAAGAATTTCCTAATTTCCTCTCCCAGACCTACCCTGCGGTGCAGAGCTGTGGATTTTGTGTGAAACGCTGAGCTGATCCTTCCTGCTGCTTCTCCTGCGTCTCCCACTTTGACAGTACCGTGTGTTGTCTCTCTTCAGCAGTCCCAGCTGATTTAACTGGATTTCTTTCCCTTCTTCAGCTTTCAAACTTGCTGCGGAACAGGGGAGGGATTGTTACTTGTGTGGTGCTTGGACAGGGAATGCTTTGCATAGCCATTTTTCCAGAGACAAGAAAATAAATCTCTATTAGCATAACAATGTGTCCCATGTCTGGATAAATGACCTGGGAGAGCAAATCCTGTACTTTGTCAAGTGTTCTTGGTGTCAAGGTGTCAATGCTTGTGTCAAGACCTCTGGAAAATTGATTTAACTCTGGCTGGATTTCGTTAGCATTTCATTTGCCCATCAAAGCTGTGGGCATAAAATGTTGATTTAGGGGTAGCAGAAGGGCAGTGTTAAAAACTAAAACCAAGCAGTGTTCCTCAGCTTTTTCCAACCTCTCTACATAGGTTTAACAATTACAATACTTGCTTGAAAAGACTTGATTTTTTTAATTGTAGCAGGATAAAGTAGTTTCTTAGAAAGCAACACTTGGGAAAGGAGATACAGGACATTTTGTGATAATAAAGGCGTGAAAGAATGGAGAGAAGAATATGGATAAGAGGTGGAAGGGCTGAAGTAACAGCAGGACAATGAAGGATGCGAGTGGGAAAGTGGGGTGATAAAGTGGAGAGCAGGAAACAAAGGATGAGAACTTGAAAAAGAGAAAGCCATTGAGTAGGAACCTGATGAAGTAAAGCAATGGAGGGAGATGTGAAGAACAGGGCAAAGTGAAAGTTGGGTGTCAGGTTTTGGGGCATTTGATATGGCTTAAAACACACTTAAGTAGAGGAACGATTCTGAAAATGTCTTCTAATAATATGAGAGCAAGGCAGAGGTCATGAGGGGTCATTTAAAGATACCTTCCTGCTGCCATAGTGCCTGTGCAGAATCCAGCTTCAGTCAAATGAAGTTTCCTGCAGGATTCACAGGCTCACCTCCTGGGATCTGTGCCCCAACTGCCTCATCAGTCCCAAATCACCGATCTCTGAGGAAATAGTGGACATTCTTTTATGGGTTAATGTGGAGAACTTAGCATGACACTGAGTGCAAGCTCTGAGAGGTTACACAGGCAGCTTTGGAAATGTTCGAGTAATCATTCCTCTTCTAACTTTCAATTCTCTGCTTTTCACAGGGAGGACATCAGCAATATCCTTTACTAGATGAAGTACTTGGATGTTGAGTGTGGAGAAGGAAGGTTTAACTGCCTGCCCATGACTAGAAAGAGTTGAACTGAGAGATTGTACAGATGGAGGTACTTAAACCACAGTATCTGCAAACTTCAATGTCTGAACAGGCAAAACTATAGCCCTTTTTCAGAGAGGGTCAGTCAGAGTGAAAGGAGAATTATGACTGTGATAAGAGCAGGCGGTGACACAGAAGACAGAAATTCTTCTCTCTTTCTCTCCTTGCAACTGTCTTGTGGGATATTTTAAATAAAGGCTTTAATCCAGGAGGGGACTGAGGTGAGATAGAGGCAGAATTATTGCTAGAGCTATTACAGTATATTCCAGTGAGTCAAATCACGGTTGCCTAATATAAAACCAGAGCAGCTCATTGCCAGCTTTACATCTGCGGAAAAAGCAAACTGGAGTCCTTTGCACGTCTCTGTATTTAGACACCGAGTGCCTGTACACTGAGTAGCTGTACCAACAGCTACACCAGAAATGCTTAATGCAATTCTCAGCTCTTCCACATGGGAAATTCCTGCTATGCAGGTGTGGAGTCAGATCACTCCTCCTGCAGAGGAGGGGCTGTGCAATCCCATAGGCTACTTTCCTGCAGCTTAAAGATGCACTGCTCTGGTGGTCTGGACTGCCCACAGTGCTCACAACTGACACACATTTTTCAGTTCATATGACAAAAGAGAGGATCAGCTTGTACCTAAAGAGCAGTTGGGCTGAAAAAGGTCTTGGGGAAATGTGGAACAATGCTCAGAAAAGAGAGAGATGGACAGATGGGGGAAACATTTGCAATTTTTCAACTCCTATGCAGTCTCCTCTGGTTATAGATACATGGATGCTCAAATCACTTGCAAGATGTTCTTTCTGTCTTTGCTAGTGCAAAGCTCTTGCTCTGGAGAAGAAGCTGCTCCATGAGTTGCTGTATTTTGGGGGCCAGATGCTGTTACCTGGGGGAGCTGCGACCTGGGGGCAGTGAAATATGTCTGTGCTGCTGCCATTTGATCTGTTCCCCCACTGCTCAGACTTGGTTGCTTTCCACCACATTCAGTCTCAAACTGTGGCTCTCCCTCATGGGCCCCTTCCATCATCCAGCTTTAATGAACAGAGTTGCTCTCTTGGCCATGAGTTTTAAGGGTGGCAGAGCTCTTCATAGCAGCACCAGGACCTCAAACACCTCTCTCCCCTGAGCTGCCTTGCTTCTCACTGCTGCTGAACCTGCTCCTGTTTTCTCCAAGGCTGGAGAAACCCAGACCTTGTATATGGTAATTACTGTGCTTGCTTCCCTCTCTCACGTCTCTGCTCTGCATCCCTCAGGAGTTTTTCTTGTCCTTGTAGCTTATCTTGCACTTTCTCTAGGCTCAGTGAGACAGGTTTTCAAGTCTTAAGCCAGGTGGAACCAAGTCCAAGGAATGAGCTGCTCTTGAGCAGCCATGACACTGATGATCTATTTCTCCATAGTGAACTTGTGAAAATGTAAATTTTTAACAAATGTTGCTGTTTCCTTTGCACTGCAGAGTTCTCTTTTGCCATGTCTAAGACACTTTTGAGGGGAATACCTCTCAGTGCCTGCTCATTCCCTGAGGGCAGGTGCTGAGGGATTATGGACAGTGCTGAACAGAGCAGGTGGATCACACACAGAGACACACCTTGGGCACAGCACCACAAGACAAGCACAAACTTGTCCTGAGCAGCAGCTTGCTCAGACTGTTTGGGGGAGGAAGAAAGGGAATGCTGGAATTACTCATCTGATTGAGTGTCTGTTCCACAAGGCTGATTTCCCTTTACCCTGGAATAAGGTTTCGCTAACAGTAAGTTGCAGGGAGTACCTGTTTCTTCTTCTGGCGGGGATTTTACCAGTGAATATTGTGGTTCATGACTTAAAAACACATGCTGTGTGTCCCATGCAGGACTTGGAGCCGGGTAGGGGCTCCTTAGGTTCCTCTTTGTGTGCTGTGTCTGGTCTGAAGTGTGAGTATCCTATTGGAGCTTGACACTTGTGCATTTTATAATACAAACTCATAAGAAAGGATCTGAGTTTTCAGTGTGGGTTTGACTGTGGAGTGTCAGGCTTTGCAGCATTAGTGTTGTGCAGGAGTGCCTCAGAATGTGCCAGTGTCTTTGCACAGGTACAGCACCTGATGGCTCAGCCTGGCTCAGGTTTAGGAGGGGCAGGTGGGACACTGAGTTCCATGTGTTTGCTTGGCATCTCTAGCAGTGACTGTGCTGCTGAGTGTTCCTTTTACAGCCTGTGTTGTAGCAAAAACTGCATTTGACACCTTTAAACACAAGGCTTGGTTGGGAGCTGAAGATGTCCCATGTTATGTACCCAGTGTGAGTGGAGCTTGGTCTCCACATCCCAATCACCCTCTTGCTACGAGGTATTTGCAGGGCTGTGTTTTCACTGAGATCCTGAATTGTTTCTCCTCTCCTTCCCCTGATAAACACATACACTCTGCAGTTTATGAAATCAGTAACACACCTGCAGCAGATTGGTTGGGCATCACAGACCCAAGGTCTGTACCAAGGAATTCAGCAGGACAGAGGTCTGGAGATGCAATAACTGTCCCGGAGATGCAATAACACATAGATGGGTAAATGGCCCTTAAGATGATTAACTGGGAGGTGTGCAGCAGTGGCAGTACACTTGTATTTAACGTGGAGCCTTGGGCATAGCTCTTGCACGGGAGAACGTGCAGGAATGTCCCTCTGGACAGGGATTGGGAGGTGCCTGCTCAGCCCTTTTGCCTTCATGTGGGGGCATGGCAGCAAACAGCCCTTCAGAGCCTCATCCAGCCCTAACCGTGCCTGAGGAGCTTCTGATGTGGACACAGCTTGAAAGGCTTTTACATATGTTTTATCAGTCACAAACTGCAGGCTGGTTTTCTCTTTCTTGTGCTGTGACTCACCAAGTCCTTCTGGTATAAAACCACCATTTTTCATATAAAATTACATGAAACAGGCCCTGAACAACTGCGCTCTGTGGCTGGGGGAGGCAAATGTCCTGTCGTAATCCTCGGGAGAGAGCAGTTTGTGACCTATATCATTAATTAGCAATGAAATAGTTCTCATCTTGGGCTAGCAGCAAGATTTTCTTTTAAATATTTTAGTTTCCTGGTTCCAGCTGTCCAGTTGGTCTTTGTTTCCTGAACTTGCTTCAGTGCGTATTGAGCAGCACCTCAGCTAAAACTGTGGTTGTAAAATACCCTACAAGAATGGTGTTGCTTCAAATAATTTACTCAAAAATTTGTATATCTTAACATTGAACTGTTTTCTCATTAAATTCATTTACTTTTGGAAACAAAAGCAATCCTACAGTGTCTTATCATGCATACATTGTTAATGGCAATCCGTTTTTAATTTAATGAAAAATTATGCAAAGAGCAAGGGAGGAAGGCTTGCAGCATCCTTGGTCTTTCTCTGCCTAGATAACCTCAAGCAATCAAAGAGGTTATATTTAAAATCCTCTCTTGCTTGGCACTTTTATCTTCTTAGATGGAATAGTGTTTAAACTTAGAGAAACCATCAAAGGTGGAAAGAAAGTACTGGCAGAGGTGAGAAGTGGTAAAGAATTGCATAATCCTGTTCTTTAAGTGGTTGACAGAAGTTTCTGTTAGGAGAGAATTGTCTGAAACAGGAGTTGCTGTTGCAGCTTCCCAAAATTTATTTAGGTGGTAGAAAGCGGAATCATTATGTAAATCAAATTATCCGTGTTAGCTCTATCAACCTGAAGTTAAATTGGTCATGGGTGCAACTGTGTCGTAGAGCAGCTTTCCAGGTTGGAGGTTTGTTTTGAATTCGATTCTGAGCCACCCCCTGTTACCGCAAGGATTAAGAGATAAAATGTTTCCAAGCCAATTGCTAATGTAACAGCAAATTAGAGCTGGCAGTTAGTGATACCTCTCTGGTCTGTTCTCCTAATTGAAAGAACAGCAACAAATCCCCAATTTGGGTCACCCTTTTAATTTTGTTTTGTTATTGTGATAATTCAAGCCTTAAAGAGGGGGAAAGCAAAATTGACTGGAGAGAGATCTTGACTGCATTAGAAGAATGATCCATTACTGTCAAAACTTATCTCCAGCAGAAAGAACCCAGCTCATGTGTAGGAAACCTGTGAGGTTATATCAAACCATAGCAGTTTTGAGCCTGATTGTCTAAGAGATGTCTTAAAGACCTTTTTAAATGTGACACTTGGACATGCACAGTGGTGTTACTAATAACTGGTGAATTCTAGTTAGCTGTGGAACAAAATCCTTATTACTGTTTAGCTGTACAGTCTCGAGCCCTGGCCCTGGAAAAAGGCTGTGCTACACTGAAAAAATGTACAGATAAAGAGCAAGAGAGGCTCTGTCCTTGGCAGATTTGCAGCTAAAGTGCAGGAGAACAGGTAGCCCTGGGTGAGGAGAGAGGAGCTGGCAGGAGGAGCTGGAGGTAGGATCTTAGCATGGAAACACAGGAAGCAGCAGCAGGGCGCAATCCTCTGCTGCGCCCCCAACACCTGCCTGTGTAGGGAGTGCATGTGCTCAGTCTCTCTGCACTGAAATGCACCTTCTCTGTGCTTGTCATAGGTTCCAGGTAGTTGGAAGAATCTCCTGGAGCTGTAGTGAATACATTTCCCTAATTTTTCCCCACAGCCACTCCTACTCCTCTATGCAAGGCAGTAGACCTTAAGCTGTAGCAGATGCTGTGTGGACAGTGTCTGTTGTGATTTTATGCTTTATCACTTTCTGAAGTGACAGCTTTGGTTTTGCTTTGTTTGGTTCTGTTTCATTCAGATTGGATTGAACACTGTTCACCAGGAACTATGGAACTGGGCGTTAGCCTCACTTCTTTAAACAGAGGTTTATCTTCTATCTGTGGCCACCTTAGGGTGCAGTATTTTATTGTAGTACACCTGGGTGGAGAATTTCCACAGGGTTTCTCACCTTGTGTTCTCATTCTGTTGGTGCTTTGGGGTCCTGGACCACTGGGGACCTCTGCCCTGGCTCTGTCCTCATTACTTCGTGCAAATCCTTCATTTCTCAGTGTGCTTCTGTTTTCTCCTGTCTTGGAGTTTGAATTAACTTCCCCACTCAAGTCAGAGAGGTCAAGCCCACCAGTTGAGTTTTATAATCCCTGGGATGAATCCACCCGAGTATCCCTTGGTCTCTGTCACTGGGAGCTGCAGGTGAGGGGTCCAGGGACAGGAAGAGTGTTTAAACAGCTCCTGCAGCCCAGCAGCCACTGATGCAAAATGAGAACAGCTTTTTTTCCTAAATGGGCATGTTGTTTCCTATTAAGTTCTTCTATCTTTAGGTTGTCCCATTCCTGCATGTCTGTTTTGGTGAAACAAAGAAAAATTAGCATTGGGAAATAGGGAGTTGGAAAGGATCATTAGGCTTTCTAGGCACAGAACGGGTATAACCTGTTTGACTTTGCTCAGCTTTGCCAAGCTTGAATCTTCCCTGTCTCCTGTAAGTGCTGAGCTCATGCTTGGCCTGGCTGTGTCCTTAGGCATCAGGGCTGATGAACGGGGTTATTGTCACTCAGTTATACAGCATTTAGCAAGCAGCCCTGATCCAACCATTACAGACTAAAAAAGAACAGTTATACTGACTGTTCTGTATAATTTGGGGTTGTGCAGCCTCTTCTGTTGAATTTTAAACAAAAAGGTGGTGGTTTGGAAATCTTTTCGTCTTTCTGAACTTGGTGTCTTGCTGAGTCTAAAAAGCATACAGAATTTCACCCCCCCAAAATCTTCACTTACACTGATAACCCTCTGCATCCTACTGAGTTGAAAGGAACTGTGTGCAAAACCTTTAGATTCTACGTGGAGTTTCCATGGGCTGTGGCTGGACAATATGCAGTATTGCTACAAATTCTAGCTTGTACCTTTAAGCTTCAGACAGGAGTAGCAGTTATAACAATACAGAAAATCTTGGGCCGTTTCACAGAAGTGAGAACAGCTCTGCATTCTGTACCGATACAGAAAGATTAAAATGACTTGATGAAGGTTACACAACAAGCTGATGGCCAAGCTGGGACTGAGGGTCATCCATCATCCAGGCTTTCCTCTTATTTGCTAGACCTCAGTGCCTCGGATGGAGAGCTCACCATCCTCACTGCTGCACTGGTGGTCTGGTGAAGGATTTCAGTCTTTTAACGGGATCTGAAAGTAGGGTTATAATAATTATTTCTCATTTCTGGTTTGGTGTATGAACTAGAAATTGTAACAGCAGTTTTTACACAGCTCCTTTTCAAACTGGCTGAATAAACAGAGAAATAAATTAAGGTTTACAAGTCTCCTCTGGGAACGCAGTAAATATTACCATTTTCCAAAAGGAGGAAGCAGAACAGCAAACATATTAATGTGATATATTCAAGGTTAACCAGTTGGCAGAACTGGGAATAACTCCTGCTCGTATGGTCCTTACTGGTCACTTGTTTAAGTGTTATTTAGGGGTTGGACCATGCAGAGCCGGTGAAAACATCCTTGCGTGGATCCGAGGGACGGAGATGGAGGTGCTCAGGACGAAGAGATGTCTTTTCCTCCTGCACCCGGGAAAGGGTTACAGCTGAAAGGCCTGTAGCAGCCTCAGGAAAACATGAATCGGTGCTGCTGAGACAGGGCAGGATGGGAACCCAGACCCGCGAGCTGCCTTGTGCTTTTCCTTTATAAACACCCCTTTTGGGGGGAGCGGGGGGAGGTTAAACCTGGGGCTCCAGAGCATCGCGGCGGGGCTGGCGCGGGAGCAACCCCAGCCGCTGCCCCTTCCTTCCCCGGCAGCTCCATCCCGCTGCTCCCGCGGCTGTGTGCGTGCTCTGTGTGTGCGCTCCGTTCTGTGCTGCGTGCTCTGTGCTCGCTGTGTGCCGTACACGCAACATGGAGGGAGGGACCGGCGCCGCCGCCGCCTTCTCCGGCAGCCGCTCGGCCGCGCTCGCCGCGGGCACCGCCGGAGCCGGAGCCGGAGCCGGGACCGGCCTCGATGGATCGCACAGGTCAGTGCCAGCGATAGCCCTCAGGACGCTCCTCCGAGACGAGCCTCCGTTCCCCTATTTTATTTTAACCCTCATCAATGGCGTGCTGAGACCGTATCTCCGAGGGATGTAATTGTTTCACACTTGGTCAGAGTCGGCGATGCCTAGTGAAAATGTAGAGCAGGATTAAGGAAGGCAAGCGTGGCGTTTCCACCCAGCAAATGCAAGTTCATTTTAATATTTGCTGTATTTTTAAACCCATGTAAATGACTGTGTGTCTTAAGTGGTTGAGCGTTTGAATGGAGAAAGGTTAATTGCATGCTTCAGCCACATTATGCTGTGTAGCTCTCACCAGCATGGAGAAAGCAGACAAAGTCTAATTTTGCATCCTGTCCTTTTTGTGACAACAGTCCTTGGGGCATTTTCGGGTAAAGTGTGTAAAATGCAGTTATCAGCATGACAGAAAATGCATTTTTTCTGTTTAAAAGATGTACTATATCCTGTGCATAGCAGAGAGGAGTACACAGTGTGTACTTTGTGTGAAAGCAGCAGTAGTCACAAGGGCTCTGTGCTGAGTGTATTTTTTTTTCCTTTCTAATGGATAACGAGGAGCTGTTGATAGGATATGGGTTGAGGAGTGATAGTTTTGGAGGGCCAGGTTATCATGTGTGTGTTGTTAAAATTCTTGTGGAATGAGGCAGTGCTGATTATCTTCAGGGTAAATCATCTCCTTTACCCTGTGCTCGAGTTTGTGCTTTGCCTGATAGGAAATATGCCTGGTGCTGTTGCAGTTCAATTGGGATTTTCTACTTCAGGGCTGAGAGTGAATACATATTTACTGGTGAGGAAAAAAGGAGGGAGCTGTGGACCCAGTATCATTTAAAATTTGCTGTTACCACCTACCTAGGTTACAGATCAAGGCGGTTTTACCATACCAGAAGTTAGGTAGGACCCAGGGTGCCAGAAGCTGGAGACACAGGTTCTTATTTCACTGTTTAACACATTATCAACAAAGTCTTGGTGATTTATGCTGACTCCTCCTCCTTCACTTACACTACCAGAAACCGAAGGAGAGTAGCTCACGTCAGTACTGCAATATTTCTTTGAATTTGTCTGTTTTCTTTCTTCCTTGAAGTATTTATCCTTAGGAAAGCTGCTGCTGGATATCTGCTCATCATTTGACTTGGGCACTGTGAAAAAGGTAGTTGGAAAATTTTGGTTCCACTTACTTTGAAACAAAACTGTATTTAAAAATTAACTGTGTCTAATGTGCTAATGCAGAAGACTTTACACTCTCCAGCTTCCTTTGTCATGGAAAAAGCACAAAATGCAATATATTGGCAATATGTTGTCACCCAAGGATTGAGCCACATGCTTGCCAGAGGGGATTTTGTAAATAGGAACTACAGGATTTGTGTTTGGTGTGAATTCCCTTGGGAATGAGAGCTTTGATATTTGTGAGAAGCTGGCAATGTCAGTATGTGCGGTATGAGGTTTCTGGCTGAAGATAGACAAAGTTTAGCAGTGGTTTGATAAAATCTATGCAGTTTTCCTCCAAATGTATCTTGTCATCCATGAAGTCTGCAGATTAAATAGGTTTTATTTCTGGCAGTGACATCTTCTCTTTTTGTCACTTGGGCAGAGAGTCCGGAGTATGACAGAACTCAGTATGAGCTTATTATGGTTGGCTCTCTGAAGGCAGATCTCTTGCTCATGCCCTGCCTTTCAGCATAAAGATAAAATTGGTATTGTTTTTTAGAAGCAAAGCTTGCATTTAACAGGATTATAGGAGTATTTTTAACTTCCTACTCTCACTTCAGTGCTCCTGATGGATGCTTGGAGTGCGGGGAGTTTGCTGGTTATTGATGTCAAAGTGAATGTGCTGTGCTGATGCAGATTTTCTTCAGGAAAAATGTCCTTCTCAGAGTGGCACGTGGGAGGGTTGCAGAGTCCTTGCCCTACCAATAACAGTGGCTTTGGGGCTGGAGGGAAGAGGGACAGACAGCAGCAGTGCTGAGCTCGTGCCAGGGCAGTGGTTGGGAGGACACGGGCAGAGCCCTGTATGTTCCCGGCATCGGGAACATCTTCTGAGCCAGGCTGGGGGACTGATGACTGGGACTGGTGCTCGGCACAGGCAGCTCGGGGTGACTTGGGTGTCACAGCGTGTCCTCTGCTCACGGCTGAGCTGCCTCTCCTCCTGACCTCTGCGTGCCCTCCAGCTCCGGCACACAGCTTTCCCAGGCTCCGGCCCCCCAGGATGCTTTCCGTGGAAAAAAACCCCGCATTTTGTCTTATGTAAGGAGGGGACAATTTTATCAGAGCATTAGTGAGCATGTCCTTGGCTCCCCCGGGTCTTTTTGCAACAACCAGTGTAACAATGTCCTGTGTGACATATCCTCAGTATTTATATAAAAAATACAGAAATAATCATTTAATCCCGCTTTGTCGAGCTTTTTGGTTTAATCTTTCTTTGTGTTGAATCATGTTTCTCCTTATTATTTGATACTTTATGAAAACTTCATGCCCTGGTGTCAGGGACCACAGTTTAATCTTTTGATATTCTGCTCCTGATAGTTGTCATTAAAGGGAATTAAATCCCTTAGTTTTCACCTATGCTGAAAAAAGGAATGTTATTCCCAGCTTCTGTTCAGTTATCAGCCTGAAGAAAAGAGGAAAAAACCCCCACAGAATCCCTGGTTAAAAGGAGAAATAAGGTGACTTTAAAACGGTGGATGTGATGGACAGAAAGCAGGAGAACTGCGATGGGATCTGAGCTTCCCAGTCTTGAGGATAAAGACCAAAGCAGGCAGCTCGTTAGCTGTTGAGTCAGAGCAGGGTAGGCTGCAGTGTCTTTTTATGTAAAAAGGAAAAACAGGCAGATGTACACCTTTTGTGTGTTTTTTTTTAAATATTAGGAATAGTGACAGGATGCAGTGGCAGGGGCTGAGAAGGAGTGGGCATTTCTAGAATTCCGTCCAGCTCCTTAGCATGGAGTGGTGCAGCTACTCAGCTGCTCGCTCTTGTGTATTTGTTGAAGGAGGTTGTCTGTACTGTTTCTGGAGCTTGCAAACATGCCTGAATTGGGGATCCAGAAAGAAGCTGAAGTATAACCCTCAGCACCTGGGTGCATTTCACACTCCCAGCTGCTCCTTTGGCTGATGGGAAGATCCAGTGTGATTTAGAGTGGGGATGACAGGAGAAGGAGGGTAGGAATTTGAATTTGGTACCTTGCTTTAAAGTGCCATTTGTATTCTGGCTTCTCTTACACCCCATGTTCACTCCTTCTGAAAGTGTGACTGTGGAATTAGTTATCCCAGCACCTCTGGAGACACCTTGAAGGTGATGTAACACCTGCTCTTCCGGCAGTTGCCTTTCCTTACGCAATCCACATCTAATCTAGTTTGCTTCCTCCTCTGGGTAAAACAGCAGTAAAAGTGCAGTACTTGCTAAAAGATCTGTTCCAGTTTTCCTTCAGTCTGGTCCGAGGAGCTTTGTGGTGACAGAGGCCACCCTTGGTTGCAAGGGGCAGTGACTGTATTGGGCAAGGCCAGGCGTGCCCAGGAACAGGCTGGATGTGTTGGATCATCTGTGTCAGATTATTGCATGTATGAAGGGTTGGGCCTTGCCTCTCCTGTCAGCGGGTCACGTGCCTGACTGAACTCCTGAAGCATCCAGAGGTGACACAGCATTGCTGCTCCTTGGGTTACAGACTTAACTCCAGGTTCACTCCTCAAAGGCTCCTCAAAGGTCTAAATTCTCCAGTGAATCCAGCTTGGGGAAGGACTTCTAACCTGATATTTCCCATAATGTTAAAGACCAGAAAGCCCTTGTTCATTAGCATTGATGAAAGTTTAACTCAGCTCTTCGTTTCTTGCTTCAGACAGTCCAAGCTGGGCGCAATTTTACCTGGGGGATCCTGTGGCTTTTCTGGAATAAGAGATGATGTTTCCCTGGACACAGAGCTGATACATGGGCAGTGGTGGTGGTTGGTTTCTCCTGGCAGATGGATTTAGTGCAGTGTGCAGCCCTGGTGGGATTTAACCACCCTTGGAAGGGGCAGTTCTGTGGCTGACTCTCCACCGGATCCGTATCACCGGATGCATGTCCCTGTTCCGAGTATGACACTGATGAACACCAGCGGGCTGGAGTTTCTCCCTTTCATTGTGCGTTGTACAGAGATTTTCTTATTCACAGGGCTATTGAATAGTCAAGGATTTCTCAACATTTTTTCCCCCAGGGTTTATAAGTTAGTGCTCCAAACCTTGTTCAGGACTGGAATGTGGCAGATGATATTTCAGCCCTTAAGGAGTATTTTAACCATGCAAACAGGCTGGATTTTCTGGCCACTTGTTTTCATTTGTGTATTTCAGAAGGTTTTGTCCTTTTGAAAGGGAAACATGACAAGATATCACACAAACCTTTTTCAGAGATAATAAATACAATATTTCCAAGTCTTTTCAGTCTGCTGTTCTCTGTGCATTTCTCTTACTGATACTTTAGTGGAATAGCTTAGCTTGCTGTACGAGATAAATGTCATTTGTAAACGTACGTGGTATGTCTTTGCAGTGTCACTGTGCTGGCTTCTGTTTTGGGAGTGTAAATGTGCTAGGCCAGTGCATGCCTTGCTTTTTAAAAACTTATTTACATAAAATATCCAACTATTTTAAGTGCATATGCCTACAGTGGCTGTGTGAAAATCTGTGTTCTAATAAAGATGTGCTAGGAGAAAGCTTTTGACAACTCAAAGTCCATGCAATTGAGAGTCAAAAGGTAAATAAGAAGAGCACTTAACTGCCTGGTACATTTTTTTTTCACGGTTTCTGAGCAAATCTCATAATTTGGAGTGATGGGAAGAGGGACCAGGACCATACTTTCATATTTTCCTTTAGTGGAACTGTGAATGGCATCAAACACCCAGCAAACCCCTTGCTACAGGTGAAATAAGAGTGGGTTTTGACCTTGGGTATGTGTCCTAACAAATTTGATACCAGGTGTTTGATACTCGGGCACTCCTGTGAGGACAAAGGCAGTGACTCCTCTTAACATACTTTTGCATAAGCAAAATCTGCTGTGAAACCAGCTCTTGGTGGTGTCAGCCCAGGGAACAGCCAGGGTGTAGGAGCAGATCTGAGGCTTTTCTGCGGTTAAATTGATCTCGTTTGGAACACTGAGAGGAGGGAGCAGGCTGGCTGGAGGACTTGCCTAGCCAGAAAGAAGGCATGGCTTGTGAAAAATAGAACAAGAGGAAACTACGCTGATGTCTTCGTCTTGCAGGGTCTCATCCAATGCTCAGTGTTGACAGCTTCCTTTACAGGGACTTTCCCAGCTCCGTGTGCTACTAGGGGAGCTGCTTCTGGGCACATATGAAAACACTTAGATTTTCGTGGGCTGGGAATCTCCGTTCCCTATTAAAGGTGGGGGAAACAAGGCCAACACACACCAGATATCAATTTCAGAGGATGGTCGTTCTTAAATTTTGGTATTTGCGGTTGCAGAGAGCCTTTAAATTTGTGCCCAGAAGGTTAACCAAAGCTGTGCTGACTTTTTTCATGTACAAACTAATTTGTTTAATACTGCCACAGTTGCTCATAGCTTTTTGCAGGAGCAATATAATGAGATTAACAAGCCTCTGATCTCTTCCATATCTGATCCTCAAATCCCCCTGGGAAGCTGTGAAAGTGTCAGAGCTCTGCTGCTCGTGTGTGGGGGCTGCTCTGGCAAAGCCCAGGGTTGTTCTTTATGGGACATGTTGGGATGTGGTTGCTGGGATGATGAAGGAGCTGAGCTTTCATCTGCAGCCTTGGAGCCAGCATGAGTTTGGGAAACAGAGCAGAGCTGCTGAGGCTGCCAGCCAGGGGTTCATTATTGGAAAGAAAAGACAAACACCCCCTCCTTCCCCCTGCCGGACTCTGGAGAGGGAAGCAAGTTTCATAGGGAGATAATTACACTACTGGAAAAACTGCTGTGACAGCTCCCAGCACCACAAGTAGAGTTCTTGTGGGGAAAAAGCCATGTTAGACATACCAACTCCTTCCCTTTTCTCCCAGTTAATGTGGTGTGCAGGCACAGTGTTGTCCTGGAGCACTTGGAACTTCCTTACCTCCTCGCCTTGGCTTTCCTTACCAGCTTCACCCTAATCAAGTTTGCTGTTTCTAATGAAGTTTGTTGTTTTAAAATGACGCACTTCATGGTCTGGTTTGGGAATGCAGATGGACACCTGAATTATATTTTCCCCTGCTTATAAAAGCATCCATGATTGATTGCTTCGGAGTGCAGAACAGGAAGCTTTTTCTTTAAAACAGAACCAGAAGGAAGAAGGAGAACTCTCACAGTTTCTGTGTGTGCATATATATATGTATGTATGTATGTAAGCAGCACAGAATGAACCAAAACTCCAACTCAGTATTAATTCTGAAACTGTGTTGTGCTCCTGGGCTTTGTTTATGTAGTGTTTTTAGCCTTGTTGAGGTGATAACAGTTTCATCACATACTTCATGGAAACCTGCCTGAATCTCTGTGTTAGATCTCCCTGGACATCTCCCCAGCTTACAGCCCTTTCTGTGCAAAGTCCATGCCTCATTTTTAATTAATTTCCCCCAGTTTCCCAGTGGTGTCTCTTCAGTTGACAAAAACGGCTTTTCCCTAGTTCTGGAGCAGTAGAACCTTGGCGGAGATGTTGCTTTTTCCCTTGTGTGCAGGACTGATGACATGCAGAAATAATACGGCTTTTCTCCACTCTTCAGCGTTAACAAACATCGGAGGCACACAAATCACACAAAAACCTTTTCGCCAGCAAATGTCCCTGGGTTTGAGCACATTCTTCCTTTTCAATGCTTGACCACACATGGAACTTCTCGGGAGCAGCTGCTCACAAATAATTCCAGATGCCGACAGACGCTGAATACAATGTTCTGTTTTGTATGGGGCCTGTTTGTGCTGACCTTTTCCAATCTCTTTTCTTGCTTTTTGAGCTCAGGGTCACCTCTTTGCTCATTTAAAATACATATTCAAGACACTTTTAAATCTGAAAATTCACAGACAAAAGGCAAAACTCCTTTTATTTGTTTTTCTGTTCCTCTCTCCATTTGGGGCTGGCAGACAGAAGGTGCTTGGCTGCTGCTGTCACTGTCCTTTTAGCAAGAACTGTGGGATTTGCAGGGTCTGCACAGTTATTGGGTGTGCAGACAACATCAATCCTGGTCTTGGCTTTGCTGCTTATGAATTTCAGGAGAGAACTTTATTCCCTTGAGAATTTGTTATTCAGTTCAACGCTCAGGTTGGAACCATTGGCAAGGGAAAATCTGAGCCACTTGGCCACAGGACTCTGTGGGGATAAAGATTTCCCTTCCAGGACTACTGAATTCATCTCCTTGATTCTGATTTTCCTCATTTCTCATGTCTTGTTTGGTGAGAGAATGTCAGAGCAAGAGCGGTTACAAACGCTGTGAATTAGTGTCAGATGAGTCAACGTGCAGTCAGTGAGCAGTGGAATTTGTGCTTGACTGCGCTGCCCCAGGAACAGCCAGGAAAGCCCCACAAAGACAGGGCTGGGAGTGCTCGGACCCTGGCGGCAGCTCCGTGTGCGAGGAGCAGCAGGAGCAGGGATGCCAGCTGGAATGCAGCTGCTGCTGGATCTGCCTCTTGGTGCTGAGCCCTGCCAGTGCACAGAGCCCTGAGCAATCACCACTGGCTGCAGGCACAAAGGGCTCCCCGGAGGCTCAGCTTGCGACGCTGGAGGGAAGGGCTTTAAACCTGCTGCTGTGAAGATGAGTTTTGTGTGGGTTCAGAAAGCCAGGATGGGTTAATTTGCAGCCAGAGGACCCAAAAAGGAGTGTATTTGTGCAGAATGAATAGTTCCACGGGTTACCAATGCCTGTGCTCCCTGTGCTCTAGCACCAGTGTGCTTCAAGAACAATGCCTACCTCCTGGAGCACAACCGTTTGAGAGAGTATGGTACCACTTAGGGATTTTACTACGCACTTTTCCTCTGGATTCTGTGGAGACAGGTTTAATGACACATGAGGAATGTTCTATAATTGCAGATTTCAGTGGCTTGAGAACAATGGTGAAAGCACACCCTGCTGGTTCATGGGGTGGTAACCTCCTCCTGAGCCTTTGCAGCACTTTCTGCTCCTTTGAGCGGTAGGGTGTTAAAAATGATGTATTTGGGTGCTAACACCACCTAGCTGTGATGGCATATTGCTGGAGAACATTACTAAAAGGGGACAAGTTCAAGCTGACTTGGTAAACTATTTTTGTGGTTTTTATTTGACTCTCTTCATGCCTTATAAACTCACCTCTTCACACCTGGTGAACTCTGCTCTTCACACTTTATAAACCATCATGGCAGAAATTAACAACAGAAAATTCCAGTGTATTTTCAGTTATGTGCTTTCTTTGTGTTCAGTCCTTGGATCTGTGTACAGTGGGGTTAATTCTCCTAGCAAATAGCACAACCAAGCATCAGAAGGGAAAAAGTATCTGGAGTAATATGAGGTAATAGTGTATTTTCTATTCTTCCTTCACAAGTGCTGCATTGGCAGATCTGACTGGCTTTTGGAGCAGCTGCTAGATCAAGGAATGAGATAAAGCTGGGTGAAAGAGAGGGCCTGGCTCAGAGCTGCCATGCAGTGCTGTTAGGATGCAGTACCTTTGAGACGGACTAAAAATTGCTAAAATTATGTGTATACACAAGAGTAGAGTGAAAAAGATAAAATGCAGTTGCATATATTGCATCTCCTCCCTTTCCTTTTCCTTTTCCTTTCCCCCTTCCCCCTTCTCCCTTCCCCTTTCCCCATCTCCCTTCCCTTCGCTTCGGGAATGGACAACAAGTCCATGAGTGGAAGCAGTATGGATTTCTCGTTCATGTACTTGTTTGGTTTTTCTAGTGCAGTGAACCGACCTTTTATAAGTTTGCACTTGTGCCTGAAATTTGTTTGATTAAAACACGTTCCTTTCATCTCCCAGGGAGAGTTTTGGCTTTTCCTCAGTCCACTGATGTTGGAATTCCTCTGCCCAGGGCCTGTGGCCACCTCAGGGGGAGAGGAGCGAGGGGTCCCTGTGGTCCAGCACTGACTCCCGGCCCTGAGCCTGACCAGAGGGAGCAAAACATTTCATTTCTGCACCCAAGGGGTCATTTTAAAGAAATGCTGTCCTTCTGCAGCGACTTTTCATCTGTGGTAGGACTGACCCCTCCAGCATTTAAAAAACTGCAATCAAGTTACTGAAAATCACAAGTCTGACTTTAAAAAATACGCCTTTCAAGGTGTGCTTTGATTATAATTTTATTTGCCCTCCAGTTTGAGTTTTTAAGTGCAAGATGGGTCATGTTGTTCGCCTTTCCTCCACAAGATAATTTAATCGTTATACTGAAAACTGAGAATATTTCGACACTGTTTGACTCCATGACTGGAGCTTTGAAAATAGAAAATGCTGAGAGACTTGCAGTGAAATGGTGAGAAGTTCTAACATTGTTTTAATGTGCTTATAATTCAAAGTCATGGCCAGTCCTAAGGACATTTGTACAGGTCTTGTAAGTCCTGGGGGTTGGTCTGGCAATAAAAATATTTCCCCATTTCTCCTCAGCTCTTTGAAGACCAGCAGCAGGACATTTTTTCTGCATGCATGTGTATAAATGTGCATACACTTCGTGTTCTCTTTGGAGGGGATTTTAAGTACAGCTTCACACAGAATTGTGAGGTTCTGTGGCAGCATCCCGTGCTCTGTGTAGGGCTTTATAAATATTTGCAGAGGACCAGCAGGTAACCTTCCGCCTGGGTCAAGAGGGAGTTTCAGTTACTGGAAGAGGCACTGGGATAATGTTCCCTGCCTTGTGGAGTTATTCTGTGCCTCCCACTGGGAAATGAGAGCAACATGGATCTGTATTTTTTGATTATTTTTGTGTATCCTGTTGAAATAACTGAAATACCATCTTGACTTTGTAGTGTGTAACATATTTCATGAACTCCACAGCGACACGAGGAGAAAAGGTGCAGCTCTGCTTGATGCAGACTTTGTAAATGAGATTTTGAATCTGATTACAGCTAACAAGGAATAGACATTGGATATGGCATTGGAAACAGATATCACTGAGATGTAAAACCCTTGCTGCTGCCCACACAGGATGTTTAATTAGTACCTAGCCCCTTTTTGAATCAGAATGTGCCTCTGCTTAGGGAACATTTTTGACAAATCCCCAGTGGCTCATAAAAGAACAGAAGGTAAGGTTTTTGGCCCATTCTCTCTTGTGCAGACACAGAATTTCCTTGGTGCCTGCTAAGGACAAAGCAGAGTAACAGGAAGGCTCATAGGAAATAACCTCAGACTGCTGCTTCCTGGCAAAAGGGAGTTGTGCACTTATGGATGAAATGGATGCTGTGGTGTTGGATGGAGTTTGGAGGTATCACCTGCTGAGCTCTCTGTGCTCCAGTCCCTTTGGCTGCCAAGTCATGTGTGGGGAGCTCCGGCCGGAGTGTTGAGATTCCTGCAGTAGCTGGGGCTTTAAAGGTGTTTTATCATCATCCATCAGGTTCTGGAAGTGCTGATCAGCAGGGAGCTCAGTCACCTGTGCAGCACAGGGAGCAAACAGGAAATACTGGTTTGGGAAGAAGCTTTCATCGTGTTCAGCACTGTTCGAGAGGGGGAATATTGAAACAGAAACTGCAGGTCCTTCTGGATACTTGTTTGCCCACTCTTGATGTTACCTTTGCATATGTATTTCTTAAAAACTGGGATACAGCTCTCTTTGGAGAAATAAGGAATTCAAAGGAAGCCAACAGCTGATGAGTACATTAGAATATGTCCAGGTATGTACTCTGATGGGGTGAAATATGCTTGCTTTTGCTGGTGCCATAAATAAAGTATCTATAAGGCTACTGAAGCCTTGTCTTTCAAGCATCATTTCCCAAACATTCCCCCTTTCCCAGCTATCTGAAAGCACTCCCTAAGTCTGTAAATCAGAGAAACAGCACTCACTGATGTTTGACACTTTCTGTGCCAACAGAACAGGAAGGAAAAACAAGCACACCAAGGGATACCTTTTGCCACAATCATGAACCTCCGAACTTCATAAAAATGATGCTTTTTGCTACTTGAGTGTGCTAACAGAAGCGAATTGACCCTGACTGGCTCTCTGTGCAGTAATGAGTGTGTGGCAGCATGTCAGGGTAAAACAAGACATCAGATCTGAGAAAGGGGCTGGTTCCCTGTTTTCTGTCACCACTCGCGGCTGTGTTGCTTTGTGTGCAAAGGGTTGCTGCTGGCTGTTTGTGGGAGCTGGGGAAGTGAGAAGCGTTGGCATGGCGTGAGTGTGGCCTAGCAGGAAGCTTCACGTGCAGACACGTTTTGTGTGGCAGGAAATCTTCTGTTCTAGCTGTGCATTGCATCTGTTTGCAAGGGAAAATAAAATCATGTTATTTTTAGAGAACATATTTAATTACTGCTGCATTTACAATAAAACAAGTGTGTTGAAAGCTTTAATTATATAATGGGAATACAAAAAGATACCAGTCTCCATTCAGGAACAGAAAGGTTTCTCTTTTTCACTAACTGTGCTCTCTCTTGTGGATTTTCCATGACATAATGGGAGGCATCAGGTCTGGGTGGTGTTGCCTGTTCAGTTACTGCATGAAAAATAAAGCAGAGCAAGCTTGAAGAGGTCACTTACATAGTTCAGAGATCACTTAGGTTTTGCTTGAAGGACTTTCATAGTTAAATTGAAGATCCTGGAGTGCCAAGAGAAGTGGAAATGGCTTCCCACTGCCAGAGGGCAGGGTTGGATGGGAGACTGGGGAGAAATTCTTCCCTGTGAGGGTAGTGAGGTCCTGGCACAGGCTGCCCAGGGCAGCTGTGGCTGCTCTATCCCTGGAAGTGTCCAAGGCCAGGGGCTTGGAGCAACCTGGTCTAGTGGAAGGTGTCCCTGTCTGTGGCAGGGGTTGGCACTGGGTGGTCTTTAAGCTCCCTCTCAACCCAACCTGTTTTGTGTTTCCATGGTTTATGAAATGATTTTCCAAATAAGGAAAAAATATTTTAAAAAGCCTACCCCAATATCTGCACAAAGTTTGCAGAGAACATTTCAGTGAGCTCGTTTGTCTCTGGGAACGAAAAACCTCAGAGGAGAGAAGGAGCTGTGGCTTGGGCTGTCACATGGAATAGAGTCTCACTCTGTGAACTGCCCGGGAGCAGAGAGGGAGACACAGATCACCGAGTCGCATCCCTGTGGGCAGCCACCAGCCCCGTTCTGAGGAGAGCAGGGAGAGGAGCCTGGCGCGGGAATGAACCTTCCCACCAACTGAGAGGGACTCAGCTCCTGGATCAGTCAGATTTCTAATGCCTGAACCATGGCCGTAGGAAATCCCAGTCCTCTTTGGCAAGGAGATTTAGGGATGGTTAGAGTCTCATTTTTGTTGCACTGGGCTTCTCCCTGCCCCAATGACAAGGGGAACTGTCTTTTCTGAGCGTTCCGACAATGTGGGAGTGATGTGGGAGCAAGGAGCAGGTGCTTTTCCAGGACCGTTCATTACCTGTTCCGTGGCTCTTTAAGCCACATCCTCACCAGGAGTCTTTGGAAGTGCTGCTGCCAGGCTGCTCTATTCCATGAAGCTGCATTATATCTTGTAATTTTACTCCTTTGTTCACTATATTTTTATTTTTACCCATTCTCTCATAGCCTTCTCTTTTCTCCGAGTTATTTGTTATGCACTAAAAAGTCTCTGTTGCAGGTGTCAGTTCTAAAATCATCCTGGTTACTGAGAAAGGGGGGAAGAGGCTGGCAGAGCATTGTTTAGTGCCCTTTTCCTGGGCACTGAGATTAATGCATGCTGCTTTCAGCAAGATCTCATTGCTTTGGGAATGGCAATAGCCCAGTCACTTCATTATCCTGCTGCTCTGCACAAGTGCCGGTGGAATAGAAATGCTTTCGTTTTCCAGAGGACCCTTTGGGTGCTTGAGACAAATGCTTTCAAAAGCTGCTCCACACTTTCTTTTTTTGTTGTTAATTTTTTTTTTCCCTGTGTCAAAGTGACAAAGCTGTAAATCCCTTCATCACTTGCTCTAGCACATCACACCTGCAGCCTTTTTTAAAGCGTTCAAAATAATGGACAATGTGCTTTCACTGACAGTTACTTTACCAAATCATTAAGGCTTTATTTGTCTATTTATTTGTTTTCCCAAGAGGGCATTGTATTACTGACAGCATGAGTCAGGACAATTAAAGGTTGCAGTGAAATATTCCAGCCTCTACTGTGATGCAACTGGAATGAAGTGTTACCTTAGTCATACTGCAAGTAAACAATTCATGTACCTTATGCTGCCTTAGCCCTTCCCAGCAACTCCTTCTCCCAAAGCACAGCGTTTTGGGAGCTCCTGGGAGGGGGAATGTTGTTCCTCAGCGTTTGTGTGCAAACAGGTTGTCAGCATGGGTTAAAAAAGTGTCCATGGGCATGTTTTATGGAGGGAAGGCTTTTATGGAGGACAGACAGCAGCTGGCACTCTTGGGTTTTACTCCAGGCTTCACTGACTAAGGCAATGCTGAGTCTTCTTGTGCATTATTTACACTAATTTTAAAGAAGGAGTAACAAAAATAGCTGTTTTACAGGAACATTTTGACTTAATTGGGAAGAGCTGCATGGCTCAAGTAGAAAAATTACTTTGGGGCAAAATTTTATTTTATTCCTGTTGGTCTTTTGAAACAGGTTTGAAAGGTGGGTTGTATTTTCAGCAGGATTGTGCTTGTTCATCCCAACTCCTCGAGTTCCCTGAGCCGTGCCCGATGTGCTGGGGGGGGATGGATGTTGACACAGATGTCAGGAGGATGTTGCAGATGTTGTGATTGTCCTCACCGTGGCTTCCTGTTTTTAACTGTAACTGGTTGTGGTACACCAGGCCAGGGTCCCCCTTGATCCCTCACCGCCAGCTCTTCTAACACACATAGTTCTGTGTGCCAGTCATGAAGCCCCAGTTTCCTTGCCTTGCAGGGGTTAATTTTCGCAGTAGTTTTCACAGCTTGTGTTGGCCATCAGGGCTGGTGTGATGGCAAAGGAGAACGTTTAGAGTGTCATTCCTAGAGCTGTTACCTTTCAGCTGCCCTTTCCTCCCCTCGTCTCTGATTTTATAGTTCCCTGCTCCAGCTTACACAGTTACACAGTTATTTTGCTGCACAGAGGAGCTGTTGGCATCCTCTCCTCTTTTATTACCCTGGTGCAGAAGCAGACTGGTGGCAGAGATGCAGAATTGACACCATTGGAACCAGGCCGGGTGAGATTCAAAAAGCAGAGATAAGACACGGTGCTTTTCAGGGGATTGGGTTTGCCAGGGAGGAATGATGGAAAGGAATTGCAGTTACCTGATACATCTCCTTTCTCCTCCTGCCTTGCAGAGCACATGAGCATCTGCTCAAATGTCACTGAATGTCACCTGGCTCAGGTCAGGCAGATGCTCTCTCTCAGACTGAAGGGACAGCGATGCTGCCGTGGTAATTTGGGAGGGTGGAGGATTAAATGTTCTTGAAAAGCTATTTGCATAAAGGTTTGCAAAGGAGAGTGTGAGTGAGAATATGTTCAAACTGAGCAGTGAAATCTGCACAGCCTGACTTGCTCATCCATCTGGTTGGAGCACGTTATCTCTGTTTAACAGATTACATTTAATATTGCCGTTTCAGGAGGAGCTGTTGAGCCTCAACAGACATGGCAGAGCCCTCCTGGAAAGTTATGGAGGAGAAACAGCAGCTGGAATTTCATGCTCAGGAGGACAACAGAGGAGGTGCAGAGATGCTCTGTCACCTTCCTGTCCTGACCATGTTCCTGGGCCTGGCAGGGGCAGCAGGCTGAGTCTCCTGCTTTGCCATGCTCCTGCCACACTCCTGCCACACTCCTGTGTTCCCCAGGCTGGCATTCTGTCTGCTTTCCTGACTTCTGGCTGGGCTGTAGCTTCGTCTCACATTGCTCACCGAGAAAAGCACCTTTGCAGCGAGCCTGGCAGGTGCTGGGGAGGCAGGGGTTAAAGCCAGGCTTTCCTGCTCCTCTGCCTGCTCAGGTGTGCTGGGAGGGGATCAGGAATGACTGAGCAGCAGACTGCTCTGCACACACAGGCAGAATTCCAGCCCATCTGCTTCTGTCTCTTTATTACTTTATTAACTTTTTAATGATACCTGTCCTTATTGAAAAGACTTTCCTACAAGGTGCTCTATTTTTCTTTTTTTCCTTCCTGCTGAGTCATTGCACAGCTCACCAGTCATTTGTGAGCTTTGCTTTCTGGAGTCCTGACTCGGTTGTCATGTCCCTTTCTGCTTTCCTCCTGCATTCAATGTACCAGCACTCCATCCAAGCACTCCTGCAGAGCTGCTCCCATGGTATCCCTCTGTGATCAGGGTGAGTGAGGCATGTTCTAGTGGCAGGATTTGTCCCATGCTCAGGGACCTGTTATTCCTGTGATGTTCACATTTTGAAATTGTTCATTTTCCTTCTGCAGAGGCAGCTGGTGGATGCAGACACGTTCTCCTGGAGTCAACGGGACAGGAAACCTTGTTTGCTTTTGATTTTCCATGCATTGCACTGCTGGAATCTGCTTAGGCAATTCAACACCTTTCATATTTTTCATCCCCTATAATGTATTAGAAGGGGCCTCTGTTCTTTGAGTATCTTTTCAATCTCAACTTGACTATGAATATATAGTTCACTGTTTTCCTCTTTCTTTATTCCTCTTTCCTTCTGCTTTTAAAATTGGGTTGGTATTTCAGAAACTTTCTTGTCTGGCCTGATATAAAATTAGAGAGGTTTCATAAGCCCACAAAATTTTGAAGCAGTGCAATTAAAATGTTTTGTTTTAAGAGGTTGCAATTTTTTTCCAGTTTTAAAATGTCCTTGTTCGCAGTCATAGGTTGTTTCTGTAATTCTTACATTTTGTTGTTCATAGTTTGCTTTTAAAATTAAAACACAAATATGACCTATAATTTTTTCCCCAAAGTGTTTGCGTTTCAGATGCTTCCCCCCCAGTTAATGAGAAATAACAACAACCAACAAAACTAATCTTTTTTCCCGATCTCTGGCATTCCCAGGGATTAGGGTGATGTTGCATGATGAGGCATTGAACCCCCCTCCATGCCCAGGGACTCTGCTCCAGCATTTGCAAAGCAAAGATAAATGTCCAGATTCTAAGTTAGTAGGAAGAGGTACAGCCTGACAGCAGGGCAGGATCCTGAGTCTGGTTTAGCAACCGGATCTAGTGAGTGGCATCCTGCCTGTGGCAGGGGCTTGGAATTACATGATCCTTAAGGTTCCTTCCAGCCCAGACCTTCTGGGATTCTTTGATCTGCAAAAGCCCCCCTGAGGTTCACAGGGCAGGAGGTGGCCCAGGTCAGAAGGAGGTCTCTGAGGTGATGTCCCTCATCACCTCTCTGTCCAGCCACAGCTGGTGCAGGTGACCCAAAGTGCTGCTGTGGCTGCCTGAAGTGTCCCCATCCCAGAGCTCTGATCTGCCCAGCAGCAGCTCCCGGGCCCTAGCAGCCCTCCTGGCCCAGCACAGCACCAGCCCTGTGTGGAAAGGGTTTGCTTTTCCTCCAGGGCTGTGTCTGTAGAGATGGGCAAGCCCCTCTGCTGGGCATCAGGTGGAGGTGGGAGCTGCTCCCTTCGGGAACACCCTGGCAGGGCTCTGTCCTTGGAGCCTGCTGGCTGGTGGAGGTGCTGTCTCTGAGCTCTTTGGTGATGCTGCTCTCTGCAGCCCAGAGTTTCCCTGCTCAGTGATCCTGGTCAGTCTTTCTGTGCATAGTTTGTTGCTTTCTCTTCTCAATTTCTCTTATTTAAAAGGAGTTAATAAAGTGATGGGTGAGGAGGAGGTGTTGTATCAACCCTCCATGCTCAGAGGCACAGGTTGGGAAAGGGCAGAGCTCAACTCCTGAGCCTCCTCTGAGAGAGGCTTCTTGCATTCCTTGGTAGAGTACCCTGATTGCCTGCTGGGAGCTGGGCTGGCTCTTGTCTCTGCTCTATCAGGATACGACATTTCATGGCAAGGACTGAGTGAGAGCAGGGTGTGATCCCCTACACAGGGGGGTGTTGTTCTCCCTGAGCCTCGACTCTTGTTCCTCCAGGCCCTGATAAGGTGTTTGATATTTGTGTATGTGATGGACTGGGAAGCTGAAGTTACTTCCTACTGTAGGGCCAGTGTTCCTCTGAAACACTGGACAGCTTACATGAGCTGTCAGTTACTTTGGTTTTTGGAAAATGGATGGAGATATTCTCTTTGCTCACCTCATCTGCTTTGATATAGACAGTCCTTGCATTAATGTTTTATGGTCTCCTGGCATATTCAAGTACAGCTTTTAGCATAACTGGAGTCACTGTTTATTATCGGAAGTCCGTATAATAGAGGTTACACCTGGTGTTTCAGTATTGTGCTCCTCTGAGCAGCTTTAGAGTTAAGGTTTGGGTTTATGATGTACCATCTCTCAGTCTCCTCTCCAAAAAGAAAAATACATCTAAATTAGACTGAAGGCTTAGCTAATTGTTCTTTCTGTATTCATCTGTGAGGCAGCAGGAAACCAAGCAGCAGGGATTCCACTGAGAGCAGCCATGTGTGCCAGCTCGACTGCCTTTGTCCCACACTGCCTGTGGGTGTCGAGGGGAAAAGGGACAGTAGTGGCTGCAGCTGGACCCTTGAGAGCCAGGCAAGGGAGAGTGAGGAGCTCTTTCCTGGTTATTGGGGGTTTTATTATTCACTGAAAATGCTAATTAACAATTGTGAATTATTCCAAAAGCCAAAGTAAATGTGTTTCTGATTGTTAAAGACTTCATCAGTGCTGGGTGTGTTGGCGGTGAAGGGAAATGTGCTCTGGGACACTTCAAGAGGGTTTGACCCTTGTGCCCCTAAAGGTCTGCAGCTCTCAGGCACTTGCTTCTCCTTGTCCCCCCTGTATCTTCTGCACCCCTCCCACTTCCATCTTCTCATTCCCTGTGTCAGAAACGCCCGTGCAGAGGGGTGGCAGTGCAGGTCTGTCCCAGTGCTGTGTGAACCCAGGGAGTCATGAATTGGTTGGATTCACGGCTCTGCTGTCCAGAGTTAATAACAGTGTGGCTTTGCACATTCCCTGCCTGTGTGACCCCCACCTGCTTAAATCTGTCCCTGATGATGACTTGCTGCAGTTGGAGGCCTCAGTTTAATTCCATTTAGCCAGTCAGGAGCTATCCAGTAGGAATAATAATAGTGAAATATATAAGTAGTGATTTCTAGATGAAGAAAGGACTGAGCAGCCTCCTGTTTGCTTTGGATACCACTGAAATGCGGTGATAATAGGAGGGTAGGAGGAGGGCTGTTGCAAATGTGATGCAGAGACCACCCATCATTTCAGACTATTTATTTAAGTCAGAGTGACTGGAGCTACTCTTTATTTATTTGCTTATGCTTATCTTTTATTATTTGTTCAGCTATTCAGGTTCTGGTGTCCCAGAGTTCATTTCCATTCATTTCCTTGTAAGAATTCACTAGGAAGTCTACTTGGGGTGGGTTTTTTCCCCTGGTTTCAACCAGAGAGTGCCCAATAACCGCATACACAGGCATTTTGGATGTACTGGATGGATAGAAGGTGTGGGATGGATGGAAAGTGTAGCTCTGGGTGGCTCTATATACATGTTTTATATTTATAAATGACTGTCTCTGTATAAATGTTCTAGCTGGAGAGAGGTTTCCCTGCTCAGCAGCTGTCTGACTGGTCAAGTTCTGAACGTTGTTTCATGTTATGGACAGTTGTCGTTTAGCAGCACGCGAGGCTGATTGTAACTGATGAGGTGATTGCACTTGATCATTCCATGTGCTGAAAGCATTGTTTTTCCAGGACGTGCTTCTGTGAGGGAAGACTAAATTTGCTATGGCTTTGCATTGGCACTGAACTACAAAGAAACCCCAGATGAGCCCAGATGCATGTTCTTGGATTAGGTTTAAGTAATTCTTTACAATTTGGGGTCTCCTTTGATGTGTGCTGCATTTGGATCAGCTGGGAGCAGGTGGGGTTTGTTCCTCCTTTGTGTGATGGTGAAGTTTGAAGGGTCCAGTAAGGGGCAGAACAGCACTTGCTGGGCATTGAGAAGCGCTGGCTGGAGCTTGGTCTTACCAAGACAAACAAAAAGAGGAGATTGCAGAGGAAGTGCAGGGAACAGCTTCTGACTGAGAGCTTGGTGAGAGGTTCCCTGTTGGTGTCACTTGGGTGAGGACAGGGAGCGAGGGTGAGCCCTGCTTTGGGGTGTGGATCGTTCCCACCACAGCCAGTGGGAGTGGGAAAGGCCTCAAGGCCGGACATCCCACTGCCCCATGAGAAACCTTTGCTGATGTGGCCAAGTTCAGAGTCCTCGGCACAGCAGTAAGGCGGGAGCAGCATCTTTTCCCATCTCCCTTCTGTGTTCCAACTTTAGAGCTGCTTGTAGCAGTTTATTAATGGTAAATAAGAGGTTCGTGCCCTTTTACCTATATGTACTTTTTAAAATACTTTTATACTTGTTCCTGAGTCAAACAAAAGAAATCCAAGCCAGGGCTCAGTGATTTGGATTGTTCAGTGATTTCCTAATTCTTTTTCTCATCCTGGGCAAAGTGATGAGAGAAACCTATTCCAGAGGAATTTTTTTTATTGACTGTCACTGTGTTCTTCTGAAAGAAAATGCTGAGCACCTACTAAAATAGCATCTTTTATGTGTTGCCAAATAAAAGAGCAGGTTTGTTCAGTAATATGTATGCAAAAGCATAAGGATTCTGTGATTATTTTTATAAAGCTTTTTAATAACTAAGAACATGTCTCAGAGCTTGTAAAAGCTGAATATTCCAAGAACTTACTCTTTTCATAAAGTGCTTAAAGAAATGTCAGTTATGCAAAACCTGAATGCAGATTCTTACAGCCCAGTTACACAAAGCTCTTAGTTCCATGTTCCAGTCCCTTCCAGAGCATGGAGTGCATTTCTCTGTACTCATTTAGGTGCTTGGAGGTGGATGTTACTGAGCTGAGACATAAAACACAACCGGGTGAGACAAGAGGCTGCCGAAACTATGGTGGAAGGGCAGGATAAAAAGAAGATGAGTCTATTGACCCCCAGTTTCTTTTTGCTGCTTTCAGATTTAGAGATTTACTGAAGGTGGTTTGGGGTTGATTTTAGTGTTTACCTACAGAACTGTGCTTGGAGGGAAGGAAACAATCCCGTGGGTTCATTTTTTAGTACGGCGTTGGCATCTCCTCTTCCATCCTCCCTCCTTCCCTGGATGGGTGGGAGAAATGTTCTGTTGTTTGGTACCTTGGAACCTGCTCAGTGGTGCCAGGGTCCTGCGGGGACAACCCTGTGGCTGTGTGAGAATGTAGGCAGTGCCCTCAAGCTCTGGAATCACAAAATCCCGGACTGGTTTGGGTGGGAAGGGACCTTAAAGCTCATCCCATCCCACTCCTGCCGTGGGCAGGGACACCTTCCACTATCCCAGGTTGCTCCAAGCCCTGTCCAACCTGGCCTTGGACACTTCCAGGGATGGGGCAGCCACAGCTTCTCTGGATAACCTGTGCCAGTGTAAACCTCAAAGAAAAGAACTCCTTCAAAATATCTAATCTAAATTTATCCTTTTTCAGTTTAAAGCCACATTCCCCCCTGGGCTTGGGGGCTTTGCTTATGCAGTGAGGGTTAGGAGGGGTTGGGAGATGCTCGGAGTATTGGGGATACCAAGAAGTCAATTGGGAATAAAAAGCTGATTCCCAAGGTGAGAGATGCAGCCTGTGGTACCTGAAGATGCCTTTTTTTTTTTTTGCTAAAATGGGAACTGCACTGCCCAGACTTGACCTTTTGTCCACAGGTTTTAAGTTCCAAGTAATCTGGTCTTGTTTGTGCACCTTTTCTTTGAGAGCTCAGAAAATGTGGTTTAAATGTTCTTGCAAATTAATAAACAAGACGTCTATTTGGAAGTCTGAAACCACAGTAAAGCCCTTGAGCAAAGGTAATTGTCTGACTGTATCGGAGCTTATGTTTAAGCATGTCCAGAGAGTTGGAGCAAGGCAGGAAACTAATATGCTAATTAATCTCTGCAGTGCTATTGGCCTTGTCTGCTTCCCTCTGCAGAGGAACATTCACAGTGGAAGGGTTGTCATGTCCAGTCTTGCATTTTAAAAATTAATCAAGTGATAGTGCTGATTGCAAAAAGATCTTTATTTAAAACTTCCTATATTTAATTTTTAAAAAGTTTTTCTAACTTCATATATTCTCAGTTTAAGAAGAGAAGTTAATGCAAAAAACAAAACAAAATGGTTTTTTTTTTCATTCCATAGAGAAAGAGATTTCAGGCAGCTGAGAATCGCATTTAACAGGTGGAGATGCACATCAAATGGGAAGTGATTATTTTATTTTAAAAAATATTTTGTAGGAATAGAAACCCCAGAACTAAAAGTTTGTGTGAAGTGATTTGTGGTACAATTGCCTTCTGTAGCTGAATGACAGTAATTGGGGATCCCATGAGCCCTTCCACGCCACCCTATTGCATTGGTGATCTCAGGCTCCCTGGGCACAGGTGTGCCATGAATTTCGAATTTGAACATTGGGAAAACCAGAAAATTTGGTACATAAAGTATTTTAAAACTTTGTGTCTGTAACTAACATGGTTCATTTTTGAAACCCATCACAACCGGTAGAATGGGATTAATGTTTCATTGTAACAGTGCTGATCCTGCTCAGACCTCTATTCCCATAGCTTGGAGATTCCCAGCCTCCTTTATTTGGGCACATGTATAGATTTGCCAGGGAAGCCTGCATTCCATGAGAAGGGCACATGAACTGAAGAGCTGCACAGCACAGTGAGCTTGTTTTAATTTTTTGACTTCTGCCACCCACAGTTGCAGTTCTGAGACCCTCACACATCCACATTCCCCAGGCTGAAACCCACTGAGCTCAACTCAGAACCAGGCAACAAATGCATCCTGAGTAGCCCTGGAGCACCCAGAGTGCAGAGAAATCCTGTTTGCTCTGTGCAGATGTTTGAATAACATTTCACTCCAGTGACTTTTAGATATTCTCTTATTGTAATATACTGTTACTCTCCTGATTTTTCTTGCGCAGTGCCTTCCCAAATAATTGAATTTTGGCTCTCCGATGATGAACTTCCATCGAAAGTAGCAATTACAGCTTTCAACATTGTCCAATCAATCACAGCAACCCTTTAGCTGTGCTGGGTTCTCACTCTGTAGCCAAGGATTAAACACAATCCATTTAGTATTTGCTTATTTATGAGGTGGGCTTGGAGCTGACCTTGCCGGACTTTTCCAGCTTCATGTCGTGTGATCTGGAGTCAGACTTTAGAAATCTTGTTTTATATAATACAGACGGACATAACGTAATCAGGGAGGTGTTGACAAAGCTGATTTGAAACATGTGAAATTAAATCCTCATCAGGTCAGCACTGTTAGCCTGCAATTCTCATCTCTTCTTTCATTTTTCCTGGGGCTTGTGAGCTATCTCTGCTTTCCATATTGTGTGATTATTTTCTTCCTTTCTGCTGTATTAGTTTTAATTTCATGGACACAGAGTTTACTTGGAAAATTGGGCTGAGAGGGGTATGTGCATTTTGGTGTTTTCCCTATCTCCCTAATGTAATTTCCTAATTTTTGTGTGTTTGTGGTATAAGTCTGAGGTCAGAAATGAATATGTATCAATGTTTCTCACATGATTCCAACTTCTTGCCCAAGTGTTTATAAACTTTGGGTCAAATCTCAGTTCTTGTTTAATAATTTTTCTTCTTTTCCTGGTGGCAATGGGCAGCTCATGAGATGTGAAAAGTTGACTTAATTCTGCTGTCATATATTGTAGGGTGACACCCACAGCACTTTACATCTTGATTGACTTATTTAAAACTCTCTAAAGCAGAGTTTTCAAGGTATTTCTCTGTTGATTCACTGCTGGATTACGTTTCTAAGCTGTGATTGAGAGTTATGGCATTAAAACTCTACGTGTTACATTCGGAAGGACAGTGATGCTCCACCCAGGCTAGGATGGGTTACTTTTGCCTTTTGTGCAAATTATTTGAGCAAAACAAACATGAGATTTTATCAGATAGTGTTTGAAGCTCGTTGGTTTTCAGTCTAGTTTGGTGTCACCACAGGCCTTAATTAAATTGTAGCCTTTGGGGTAAAATTTATATCTTAGAAAACATCACTTTCTGTGGAGCTCTAAATACTCTCGAATTATCAGTTCTGTAGGGCAGAGCTGTGCTTTTCCATCGGAGGAGCAATCTCCAGGCACAACAACAGTGTGGTAGAAATAATAAATAAACTAATAAATCAGTTCTCATTGGCTCTTGCCTCTCAGTTGGAGGTCAGGAAGAAAAGTCACTGGTGGGGGGAGCAGCGAGGAGAAATTGCAGTGCCTGATGTCCCCATGGAGGAGAACAACTCCAAATCATATTTGGCATTTAATCTAAGGAATACATTGCCTGTCCAAGTGGGATGTGCCAGGCAGACAATTAACTCTCTGACAGGAGCCTGGCAGGGCTCTTGTCGGCACCTCGGGAAGGAATTTGTCACCACCCCACCGTTAACTGGGGTGTCATAGGCACCGAAGCCATGACAATTGTGTTACTCCTCTGTAGCACTCGGGGTGTGCCAAAGAACCTGAACAACGGGAACAGACACTCTTGTAGGGGTCCCACAATGTTTTAAGAGTTCTGTTGTTGTTTAACTTGAGGAGCTCTTTCCACAAACCCCCTTTTTGTGCTTCTTTCTCTCTTGTGCAGACAGAAATGTGAAAATATGTTGGATTTGTGGGTGTGGGACTCCTTCAAAGCCATAGGGGAGGTTCTTGTCTAGTGAAAGGTGTATTTAAAATTTACATTATAAACAAGCAGTAACTGTAGAGTTTAGAGACATCAAGCTGAATATTCATCTATTTAATATAAAGTTTACATTTGCTTGAGATAAAGTTAACTTAATACAAATCACCCTGCAGATCTCCTGTAGGCGTTTCCTGGCCTGTGACACAACTTAGTGTGAGCAGGCAGGACTTGATGCTTGATAAGGCACCAGAGGGTTTTAATTCCTGATATGGCATGGAAATACCGTAAATGATGGGAGCAGCTAATTGGATTTGAGAAGGTGGAAAAGGACATGAGATGTTTTCTTGATACAGTTCTGTCATGTACAAATATACAAGTTCTGACTAAATTAATCAACTTGACCTACCAGAGAACTTTAAAGAGTGGGTGTGAAAGTGGGCTGGGCCTTTTGTGAAATGCCCTGTAAACATTTGTTCCAGTACATTTGGTTCTCAATTTACAATGAAGAAGGGTTCATTCATCTGCAGAGGAATTGCTTAATGGCCTCTGTACACCAGAACTTTTATTAATATAATGGAGTCACATTTCATTGCAAGAGCAGAGCTGCTGAGAGGTTGAGGAAGTGGCATTTTAAGTAAAATTCTATTTCTATTCTAATAGCCAGGATTAAATTTTGTAATGACTTCTCACTCATTTACATCTCCCCAAAATATATATACCCAAATGGAGCTGTTATAGAGCAGCTCCTTTAGTTGGTTTGGCCTTTAATGTTTGCAAGATCCATGTGTCAGTGTTTTGTGTAAGTGCTCCTGGGATTTGAGGTATTTTCCCCTCCTGTGGAAAAGAATCCGTGCCAGAAACAAGATAGTTTGTCTTGTTACAGCTTGACATGTGTGGTGAATCAGACATATGTATGTTGTGCTATTTATTTATTCTATAAATCAAAATAATGTCAAATATACATAATACACATGCGTATAAAAATGTGTGAATGTGATTATACCTATAGATAATATTTCAAGTTTGTCTTGGGGTGAGGCCAGGGTTTTCCCTATGCCCGGCTGGTAGGAAAGCTCCTTCTCCAGCTGTTGCTCTGAGGTTTTACATGGCCAGAGAAAACATTGTAGAAAGGAGAGTGTGTTGAGAAGCTGCTTTGCTTCCTACTCTCTCCTCTTTCTGGCCCTACTCCTCTCCCTGTTTCATTGCTGCAAGTTCACAAAGTTATTTTCCTTCATCCAGGCCACTGATGGGCAGGAAAAAGCCACCAGACTTAATCCATAAAGGACTAATATTACCTGCAGCATCTTCAGCCTTCCTTGCTCTCTGTCTCAGATGGCATGGAATTAAATAGTGGCTATTAAAAATTAATGGGGGTGCACAGATAGTTATCACGTGCTGATAATTGTGTCAGAAAATTTTCAGTATAATTTCCAATATTTCTGTAATGTGACCAAGTTTGAATTTCCCTCAGCAGTAGAATATTCCAAGTCTGGCAAAAGCTCAAGGAATTGACTGTTTTAAAGGCTCAATTTTGCATGTGGAGCTTTTCCAGTTTGCAGTAAACGTCTAGAACACCTCCACAGGAAGAATAGTGGGACTGTGTTTTGGGATCTCAGTGGGAAAGGTTTGGGAAGAGTTTATTGTGGAAGTTTTATAGACCTAGATTAAAGAAATAATTTGAGTAGATAGATTGGAGTGTGGTAAAAAGAGCTGGGTGCTGTGACAGCCACGTTGATCCAGTGTGAAGGCACAGACACTGAACATACGCCTGATTCCCAGGATTATTTTAAAATAGGACATATTATCCCATGCACTTACTCTCGCCACTGCAGCCAACACATTTCAGAGGAGAAGTCTGGCAGGAATTGGCAGAAGCCTGAGAAGCTATATAGTGAATCCATTTGTACTCTCAAGTGCTGATAAAGATGTAAATGCAGTCCCATTATTTTCAAGTCTTTAAACTGAGGAAGCATTTTGATAAGCAGATGATTTTAACTGCTGTAGAAGGTGGGTCTTGATCACATCACCCTTCCTTCCGTTCCATCACCTCAGGGAATTAGACTGACGCTGCTGTGGGATAATTTGTTTAGAATCTTTTTATTCAGCTGCAATATGGTCAAACCCCAACATCTAGAAATCATCAGGAAAACTGTATTGAACATTTTTCAGAATCATGACATTGATTTAAAAAGTTGAAGGTTTTTTTTCTCTTTTTTCTCTTTTGGTTTATGTTGTTTCTGAGTTGCACAACTTGGTTTCCTGTGCTTTAAATTCAGTGGGAAACCTCTCCTGTGGTGGAGCTGGGGCTGTGAGAGCCAGGCCAGGTCTCGATGTGCAAAGGAGAATTGAAGCAGCAAATTTTTAGTCTTTCAACCCCCCCAAGTCTTTTAAACATCTATTGCAAAGGTTAGGGTTTCCTTTCTGAGCTGACATTGCACTTCTATATTCTAAATCATGGCATTTTCATGCAGATTTTTTTCAGCTCTCTGCAGCTTTCCCCAGGTAGGTGCATTTTTTCCCTCCTGAGGATAGTGGGTGATGTTTAGGGTGGGAGGGACACACAAACCCCGTAAGCAGCATTTCCCTGGGGCATTGTGACTTTTGGTTTTGAGGTTCATTTTCTCTGGGATGTGTTTTTTATTGGAGCAGAAATATGATCACAAAGCTGGGGATGAAATTATACGGGCTATAATTCCTAACCCAGCCATGCCATTAACTGCAGTGTTAATTACTTCATCCTTAACCCTCTTGAAGAGAACAAAGCACGAGTTAAATGATTTGGCCCAGTGTCAAGCAGCATGTTGGAGTTTCAGAACTTCAGCTCTTGGATCTGAAGCAAAGGAGTTTTATTAACTGGCTTTCACCAGGCGTATTTCAGTCAAGTAGTGCATAAATCAGCAGGGTTAGAAACCAGCCCTTTTTGCCCATGCCTTTGCACTGCTGATTATCAAAATACTTATCCTAAATAAATAAGTGGTGATCTATTAAGGGAGTAAAAGCCTGCCTGAATATCACGTTTAATGAAACTGGAATGGGTGATACCAGACTTTGAACAGGCCTTTGGTACTTCAAGTCTACGCCATAATCTCTGCAAAGGCACATTTATACAAATAGAAAGTGAAAAAAATACATATCTACGGAGTGCTGTCATGTGGAGGGGCCGAGGAGCTTTTATGAATTCTTTCTCAGTTTTCATTTTGAGCCTCTGATCTCTGTGCAGGCTTGCAATAACCTTCACAAGGAAGATGGCTCCTTATCTGAAGAAAAGTTTTGCTTGGTCACATCAGGCTGATTTGAGGTGCTCACTCTTCAGACAGGATCAGTAAGGGATGAGAGCTGATGGATCAGGCCTTGGGATGTGGAGTCAGACTAAGATTTGGAAACTGTTATCCCCATTTCAGGCAAAACCTCCAGGAGGAGGAATCAAATGTGTTTATTTCTCCATACAAATGTGTGTTTCTCTTGCTGTTTGCCTGGGCAATAGGAGCCATTTTTCTGAAGTGGACTGAAAATCACTCCTCTGCATTTTTCTGTGTTGTGAGACTTGCAAATTGTGCAGTGATTAAACAAAATTATCCACTGATTGGTTAGGAAGTGCAGATTTCTCTCCACCAGATTTACACTCTTGTCCTGCTTGTATAATGAGGAAGTGGGGGAAACTCAGGAGTCTGTGAGACTTCTGGATGTGTAAAATAACTTTATGTTGTTACATAACTGAGCACTGTAACAGACTGGGTGTGAGATTACCTAGGAATTGTCACTGAATATCCAACTTTTGTTCTCCTTTCCAGAATGATGAAGTCCTCTGTTCACGCAGAAGAAGATGACTTTGTTCCAGAGCTGCAGAGGAGCATCCATCCCAGGGAGAGGCCGGACTGGGAGGAGACGCTCAGCGCCATGGTAAAACACCTGGGTTACATCTTCTCTTCCCATTATTTTCCATTCTGAACACTCTACTCCTCTATTCCATTTATACTCCCTGAGTTTCAGCTTTTAAAATGGATTGCACAGTACTTTGAACATGGCCAAAATGCTTCCCTTCCTCTGGCAGTTTGTCAAGGAGAGGGAAGGAGCTTTCACAACGCTTCTGCCCTATTAATACTTGCCCCAAAGCAGATCTCGTAACCAATTAAAAGGTCTATAATGTCACAACGATTTTCAGTCTGCATTAACCTCTTTTTCAGCAAGACTTCTGAGCATGAAGAGAACTTGTTGTAAAAACATGCTCTCTGAAGCATGCAGCATTGTGGAGGAATGAGATTTTAGCAAAATGCTGGCTAAGTCTACATAAATAAAACCTCAGCCTGAGAGCAAACTTGCCGTCAGAGGGACCAGAGCTGCAGAAAAGCACACACAAAGGTGCTATTCTCGTCTCAGAGAAGGCACTCAGGTGGGCAGTGGGCCACAGACGTCTGGATTACCTTAGTATACCTCGGGGTTTTTGCAGCCACAGCTTCTCTGGGCACCCTGTGCCAGGGCCTCATCACCCTCACAGGGAAGAATTCCTTCCCAGTATCCCATCTATCCCTGCCCTTGGCAGTGGGAAGCCATTCCCCCTTGTCCTGTCACCCTCTGCCTGTATAAAGTCTCTCACCCTCCTATTTATGAGCCCCTTTAGGCCCTGGAAGGGGCTCTGAGGTCTCCCTGGAGCCTTTTCTTCTCCAGGTGAACACCCCCAGCTCTCCCAGCCTGTCAATTTTTGCGCTTTTCACTTTGTAATTTTTTTTCTTCCTCATGTGTGGCTGTTTCTGCCTTCTCTCCACCTTGGCCTCAGTTGGGAGCACTGTCTGTTCCTATCAGTGTTGCTCAGCCAGCAGCACCTGCTCCCAGCTCAGAGCTTACCACACCCTGGAGCCGGGAGTCTGGTGGGAGTCACTGTGTGACACCTCTGTGCTGTCTGTGACCTCCAGGTGTGTCTCAGAGCTGTCAGGCTGTAATTCAGTGTCCTCACCTGTGACACAGGTTTCCTGGCATATCTCATTTGGTGTTGTTTTTTTCTCCTGATTGATTTGCAGTGAAGGGAATGTTCACCTGCTTGAGGCTGTTGTGCTCATAGACACTGCTCCGTGTTTATTTTATCCTGCGTCATGCTCCTCTCACTGCCCAATTAATTCACGTTTTGGAACATGTCCTCTTGCACAGCTCTGTGCCAGCAATGCCAAAACTGACTGGTCCAGTGGAGAAGAGATTTAGAGGATGATAAACAGGGAAATTTCCAGCTGGAATTGCTGCACAGTGACTTGGTGTGATGCAGGACAGTAAAGCTACTGAACCTGTATTTAGAGTGGCTGGATTTGTGCTCACAGTGTTGGTTTGACCTCAGGGTCTTCTGAACGCAGTGTAAAGAGGGGGCAGAAAAACCTCGCTTGCTTGTGTACTGCGTTGAGCGAATCAAATTTCCGCTTTCAACCTCTGCCTTACCTCCAGTCAGGGGCAATATTTAGATGTAAATATTCGCAGGACCTTGTTCAGCACTGACACTATTCTCTGTTTAACCAGCATATCTTTAATATTCTGCCTTTTTCCTGATCATTTGAAGGCTGAGATTTCTTCTCTCACTCTATTCCTTCACTTGGCATTTTTAGCAGCCTCTGGTTCAGCCTTGTCCCAGAGATTGCCCCTTCCATGGTATGTGACTGTCTCAGAGTGCCACAGTACATCTAATTTTTGGTTAGTGGTCGTTGAAGATGCAGATTTTAGGTTTTGTTGCTGCTTTAAGCCCCAGCCCCCAGGGAATGGAGGCTGCAGGGTTGGAGAAGTTGTTCTCTCCATTGGTTCCCCTGGCTGCTGCTGGAACCCTGACGGGCACCAGGCTTTGTCACCTCACGTGAATTTCACCTTCTTCCCGGTGAGCAAAGGCTGAGACAAGGGACACTATGGAGAGCTGAGGGAGTCCTGGCACTTGTCTCCTGAACTTTGCCTTGGTACATGCTTTTATTGGGAAAAGTCAATTTATGCATTCACAGTTACATGAACAAGTTGTCCCTACTCTTCCTCCCTACTTTTATCCACAATATCTTTCAAAGGGCTTATTACTAATTCATATAAGTGCTTTGTTTCCAGGGCTTTTTCTTAACAAGAAATAAACTGAAGGTCTTTCTAAATGTGGGGAGGTTGAATGTCCTCCTATACTGTAAATATAAGGTGACAGAAACTCTTATTTTTAATGTTTCTGTCATTGCCTGTTCATTCTGGGCACCTGAGTAGCTTCAGTCCTTTATTTGATGCAACTTGTCTTCTTTAGTTTATTATTTATACTTTCATCTGCTTTTTAACACTGCTTGTTTTGTGTTTGTGGTTTAGCAGGAGGACAAGTGATTTTGTGTTGGAGACGTGGTTTGCTTGGGGGGGATCCTAGAATTGTGGAATGGTTTGTGTTGGAAGAGACTTTAAAGCTCATCCAGTTCCACCCTCCTGCCATGGGCAGGGATACCTTCCACCAGACCAAGTTGCTCCAAGCCCCATCCGGCGTGGCATTGGACACTTCCAGGGATGGGACATCTCTTCCTCAGTATTTCTGGTGCAATTCGGTGTTGTAGGTGAGGTCCAGGCTGAAGGAGAGGCAGCCCTGGCTGGACAGAGTTCCTAGGAGCTGAGTAATGAGGCAGCTGCCTGTGTGCTCCTCAAGCATTGCTATATTTTGTATTCCCCGCCGACTCAAGCTTTGTATTTTTAGAATTTGGGTGTATTAGACGCATTTTTTCTGGCTGTCTCAGCCCCCAGTTCCTACTGTGCTGCACCTGCTGGGTAACCTTCACACATCCCAGGATTTCTGCCTCTGCTCCACTTCAGAAAATGCAGTTGATGATATTGACTTTCTTCATAGAACACTTCTGAGTTCTGGGGCTGAAGAGCCCTGTGTGAGCCAAGGAAAATTGCAGTTTATGGATTTTCTAACATTTCTCTGAGACAGTAATGTTATTTTAAAGCAAAGGGGTATCTTTTCCGTGTCAGGCAGGCCCTGCTAAGGGCACTATTTCTAAGTTACAAGAAATGAAGTTGTGAAAGAACCTTTATATAATATTTCTCACATGAGCTACAAAACAGCTGTCCTCAGCCTGCATTAACTTTAGCATAAATTGATATTTGTGCTTGATATTACATTTACCACATGTTACTGACCACCTGAGTTACTCCCATCACCTCTTCGTGAGTTCAGGAAGTTGCAGTGCTTAAAAGCTCTGAGCCAACAGCTCCCCCCATCAGGCTGCTGTGCTTACAGACCCTCTGTTCCTCCTGCCTTTGTCTTCCACTTGTATAAATTTTGTGGGGAAGCAGGATTAAAATGCTGAGATACATACAAAAATCTTCATTTATGCACCTGTTGCAAATGTGCTGACACAGAAAGGTGCCACGTGAAGCTGTGTTCACCTGACACTGGAGATCAGGGGAATACACTCAAAAAAGGACATGGAGCTGCTGGAGCGAGATGCTCCTGGGGCTCGAGCCCCTCTGCTCTGGAGCTAGGCTGGGAGAGCTGGGGGTGTTCACCTGGAGAGGAGAAGGATCCAGGGAGACCTCAGAGCCCCTGCCAGTGCCTAAAGGGGCTCCAGGAGAGCTGGAGAGGGACTTGGGACAAGGGATGGAGGGACAGGACAAGGTGGAATGGCTTTTAAACTGCCAGAGCGCAGGGATAGGTGGGATATTGGGAAGGAATTGCTCCTTGTTGGGGTGGTGAGACCCTGGCACGGGGTGACCAGAGCAGCTGTGGCTGCCCCTGGATCCCTGGCAGTGTCCAAGGCCAGGCTGGATGGGGCTTGGAGCAACCTGGGATGGTGGAAGGTGTCCCTGCCCATGGCAGGGGGTGGGATGAGGTAAGATTTAAGGTCCCTTCCAACTCAAGCCTTTCTGTGATTCTCTACATGCTTCTGAAAAGGTCGCTTTTCCTGCACTTTTCCAATTCTTTCAGCTTTGGAAGCCTTCAGAATATGAGTCTCTAAGCCCATGGAAGGTTTATTTCCCCCCCATTGCACCTCTGGCTGAGATCTCACAGGATCTGGGAGTTCTGTTGTCCATAACAGGGTCATGAAGTGACAGCTGGAGTCAGGTGTTACTAGTGTAGGACCAGGTTGCCTAGAAAAGGGGAACCTCTAAATTACTGATGGAAAACTCTCATGAATCTGTAAATTTGACAAGTGCACAAGAAGGCAGCAGCTGCAGTTGGTACCCATCATCATTTTAGGCTTATGCTGATGGAATTTTCGTAGGACGAATGCAAGTCTATAAATGCTTTAGAAAGGCACAGGATTAGAGCCTGTCCTATGAAGTTCCTGGAATAATCTTAGTTCTTAGGTTAGAGGGATTCTGAGATCTGTAGTATTTTCAGCATTTGATACCAGACAGGGAAGGTACCATGGCTTGGGAAGGTAATAAAAGCTTTTTAATGAGACCTCAATATATCACTGTTAAATCTGGGACATGAGTGAGGAGAAAACTATTTTTAAATGCAATTGTGAATGTGTGCAGAGATTAGTGCATTGTAAGGTTTTAAAGAAAGATTTTTATGTCCTTAATGTTTGTTTCTCATTCTTTGTACAGCACTTGGCCAGTGCTGCCCCAGGTCTTCAGTAGGGCTTCTGCAAGAATAGATGCCAAGAATAGAATACAAGGGGCTTCTTTCTTAATTAGTGTTGGTTCATTGGTTGGTTTTTAATTCACAAACCATCAGGCCTGTTTCTGATGCAGGCTAACATGAATACTTCCAGGAGTTGTGGCAAAATCTGAATAAAAAGAGAATATGGTGAATTCATTTGCTTGGCGCTGTCAGCTGTAGTGATTTCCAAATAGCGGTTTACGGAAATGATCTAATTTTAGCTTCTGAGGTGTGTAGATATAATACCCTTAAACATGTTAGAATTGATGTTTTGGATTTTTTTTCCCTGTGTCTCTTCATGCTTTGTATGTGTGTGAACCAACACCGGAATTTTACAGCTGAGGATGTGGTTGGTAGCTCTGAAGTCACTATCAGAGTTTTGTCAGACTGATCCTGTTCTCAGATGGGTTCCACATCATGGAAAAAATTTCTTGGGAAAAAAAGTGGTTTTGAACTCTGATTGCCCAGCTGCAAGTTCTTCTTAAAAGTCTAAAGTTTTAAGCTCTCAAGTGCAAGGGGAAGTTTTAGGAGATACGATGCTGAAATTGTGGGTTTTTTCTGCTATTTTTTGAAGGGCTTGGACAATTCAGTAGAAATGGACTTCAGGATCGTGGAATCTCCTGAGCTGGAAGGGACCCTGTCATGGGTTGACAGGTTTCTAGGTGAATTTCACCCTGCCAGGTCCTGTGGACGTGGCAGGGTGTCGTGGGCCAATGACATTTAAGGTACGCCCTCTGCGAGATACAGTATTTAAGGAGCTGGACACTGGGAACTTCCTCTTTGGCTTCCGGCGTTCCAACAGGTAACAGGGGACCCGGGGAGGGGGTTTTTTGCCAGGCTAGGCCTTAGGGCCGGCCTGGCTGGCCCTCTCCCCTCTCCTCCGGCTCCCCGAGGGCCGGGCCTGGCCCCCTTTTACCATCTGCCGGGCTGAGCCTCCCCCCTCTCCTGCTCCCCTTGAGGGCCAGGGCTTGGCTCCCTTTTACCATCCACCGGGCTGGGTCAGGCCCCCCCCCACCTCTGGCCACCTCCAGCAGCCCCTCCCCGTTCAGCCGGGCCGAGAGGGAGAGGCCCCCCTGGTTTGCTGCAACTCCTAAAATCCTGATGCAG
>VZTF01001311.1:64523-113727 GCA_013397755.1 Cnemophilus loriae
AGAGAACTGTTTTCTTGTGGAGAATCTCCATGGTATGGCTAAGAGAGACTCCGCTCTCTAAGTGAAATGAAGAAAGGTTATTCTAGAGGTGGCAAACTGACTGAGAAACATCAGATTTTGTGTCTTTGCATTGGCAGTGGGGAAATATCTGAAAGAGAAGTTTGGGGGGAGGAGAGGTTTTCTGAAGGTTTAATCTAATTTTTATTATTTGTTTTTTTCTTTTTTTTCCTTTTAGTTCTGTTAATAAAACTTTCTTTATATTCTTTAAAAGTTTGAGCCTGCTTTTCTTCTCCTAATCCTTATCTCACAGAGGGAAATGTCCTAAATAATAGGCCCAAATTTAAATTACTGCACTTAAATTGGACTGGCGAACTCAAAACCACTACAGACCCACAAGTCATTGAGTCCAGCTCCTGTCCCTGCACAGGAGGGCCAAGGAGCCCAACAATCCAACCCTGTGCTGAGAACGTTGTCCAAATTCTTCATGAGCTCTGGCAGGCTCAGAGCGTGACTTAGATGGTTCTCCACCTAAACACTCCAGCATTTGGCTTCTGGCTCTAAGTCTGAGGGGTCACTGCCTTTCTTAAATGCTATGGAAGACGTTGCCTGTAGGTTTGGAGGTTGGTTTTGTGCTGCTGAAGGTCCTCAGTTTCTTAACTTGCCTGGATTAGAGAGTCCAAACTGTGTTAATCTTGCAGAAACTGCAGTGTGTCTTCTGCGTCCAGCACTTGGCAGCATTTTCATGTGAATTGCTACAGCTCACGTTGGGGAATAGGTATAACAGAGGTAAGGATGGGATAAAAGTGGGACTCCAGGAAGTGTGGACAACACAGGCACTGATCTGACACAAATGTTTTGGGACAGGCCAGCACACCAGGCAGGCATCAGGTGGAATAATATTTTGGTCAAAGCAGTTCTAGTCTGGCAGTGCACCAGTAACCTGTATTTCCTGTTCAATCCATAGAACTTGCTTTTCCTTGTTATTGCTGCATGAATCTAGCATTTTTCCCGCTTGTTAAGCTTTTGGCAAGGGTTTCTGTTGCTGTGTGAGGTTCTTTCTCTGCCTCTTGGTTAGAGGGGCCTTTTCATTTTGCAGGCTGACTCCCAGCACGAAGCTTGTCCCCGAGAATCTTTGGAAATTGGGGCAATCACTTAATTGGCACATTGGCTTCCATTTGGGTTTGCCAATTAAATAAGTTCAATTAATCCAGAATAGATACTGTATTTTTGGCAGGAAGTATTAATTCATAGCAATAATTTAGTTTTCATAGGCAAGAGCAGAAACAGTTTCTGGTTACATTTACAGCCTCTCCAGTGTATGCACTCTGGCACTACAGTGGTGAGCCAGGAGATCCAAATTATATTTTGTAAATATCTGTTTGAAAGTCTGTTTCTATACAACAAAATGAAGGAATGATTTAGAATTTGCTAAGGCTGGATCAGTGCAGTTTGTTGTGCACCATGATCACCGATTTTAATGCACCCTGTTTGGCATTTCTTTCCTAATTCTGGCTCAGCCAGGCTGCTGTTGCTGGTGGTGCTGTTCCCATGGTGCTGGGGGTGCTCTTGCAGCTACTCCAGGTTATTGCCTACCCTGAGCTCTGGAGTCAGGATTACACTGTCATGACCCTCCACCTCTTTCCGTCCCACCCTGTTCCAAAGCTGATCTCTTTCTATGCCTGTTTTGTTGTCAGATTATGGGAAATGCCACAGTTGTTTGAAATGTACTTATTTGGGAGATAAAACTTATAATTTATTTACTGTCAATCACTTTTCCCTAGTCCCAGCTGCTTAAAATTAAGGTGGAACATCTAGGAAGGGAAAGAAGTCTCTTATTTATAAGTGGTTCATTTTAACTGGCTGTTTTATTTTTAATCAGTGTCCATGTCTTCTTAGTTACTATAATGCAGGAAAAGATGGAACAGTTTTTGAAGGGTTATCAACAGTCTGCTCATCCCCCACCCCAATTTAAGCCCAAGAGACAAACAAATCATGTCAGAGTTTGTCTTTCTGAAGGTTGTAGGCATTAATTTTTTTTTGCCATGATTCAGCCTTCTTAATTATAAGGTGATGAATTATTCCCTGAGGATGTTGGTAATCATTAGCCTGACTTTTTTATTTAAATCATTCCATACATTTCTGCCTTGCTACACAGTATTGGTCACTGCTGTGTTGGTATAAGGCTGCATGATGTTATTTGGGATTTGATCAAATACCATAGTTGCCAGGGCACAGATTATTCATGGAATCATGGAATGGTTTGGGTTGGAAGGAACCTTAGACAACATCCAGTCCCACCCCTGCCATGGGCAGGGACACCTTCCACTGTCCCAGGGTGCTCCAAGCTCTGTCCAGCCTGGCCTTGGACACTGCCAGGGATGGGGCAGCCACAGCTTCTCTGGGCACCCCATGCCAGGGCCTCACCACCCTCACAGGGATGGAATTCCTTCCCAGTATCCCACCTATCCCTGCCCTCTGGCAGTGGGAAGCCATTCCCTGTGTCCTGTCTCTCCATCCCTTGTCCCCAGTCCCTCTCCAGCTCTCCTGGAGCCCCTTTAGGCCCTGGCAGGGGCTCTGAGGTGTCCCTGGAGCCTTCTCTTGTCCAGGTGAGCACCCCCAGCTCTCTCAGCCTGGCTCCAGAGCAGAGAGGCTCCAGCGCTTGGAGCATCTCCTTGGTCATTATTCACCTTCCCAGCTGTTGCAGCATCAAGTGTCCTGTTCTGACCTCGCCTGAGTGACACCACGTCATTTCTGGAGAGCAGTGTCACCTCACATTTCCAGCACGTGTCACCTTTCCTGGTGGGCAGGCAGGAGTGAGGAGTCCTGCCCAGTTTGTGGAGACTGGCGTGTGATCCTAGGCCAAGCTTTCCCCATACCCTTGGACAGAGTTAATGAAGTGACTCTTCTGTTGTGTTGGTCAGGAGTTTATGGACACTGTGTGGTATAACTTGCATGCTACAGGCAGACACATTCCTCACATTGCTGTGTTGTTACAGGGCTTTGGGCAGGGACTGCAGTGGATCCCAGTTTTGTGCTCATGCCATTGGAAACAGCTCTTTTCTATAAACAAAAGCTGAGCCCAGGTTGGCTTAACACACAGAAATATAAATTCCTGTTAATTGTACTGACTCAGATGCTGGGGTTGAACATTAGGCTGCTGTTTTTTCCACCTTCCCCATCTTGCTGCTGCTGCACTGGGCCAGTTCCTGAGTTGCTAATCCGATTTATACCTATAACATAACATCACATTGTTATTTGCATAATCACTGGCTGTGGCCAGGGGACTTAACAGAGTGGGATTTGCTTGTTTGAGCCTGAATCCATCTCTGTTGGGTTTTGTGTGATGAGAAATTGCTTTCTACCATAACAACCCAAAGCTCCAATTGTCCTTTTATATCCAAGCCATGATAAGAATCCCCTCCTCCCTATGTGCATCAAACAGTAGCTGGGATCTTTGGGGTCTTATTTTTACCAACAAGAACCTGGAATCAAAAGTATTGTTCTCGTTGGATGTTCTATTTTCTGTGGCTTTTCTCTGTAATTTATTTTGTAGGCTGTACAGAAGCAGGACTCTAACCCTGGCTGCCTTTCCCACGCATATTGTATGTGGGATTTTTGTTCTTAAAGAAAGTACATTCCTGAGCCACTGTGCCATTGTGTGAGGCTGTGTACTGTACCCTGCAGCTCCTGGGCCCGGGGCTTTGGGAATGGTAATCAGGCTTCACTATAGGAATGTCAGATCCAAACGTAGGGCTTTCAGGGAGTTATCATGCTAATGCTGCCCTCAGTAGCTGACCGTTCACTTGTGCTTGGCTGCATCCGTTTTAGCCCCTAAAACTGTGGATTCTGTGAAGGAAAACACAAGTGTGGGACTGTTTTGCTGAAAATCACCGGCACCTCTCGGGTGCATTGGATTCGAGGACAGAGAATCAGTGAAAATCCGTGTGTCTCTCTAAGGCTCACTTGGGAAATGTTGCCATGGCACGAAATCAAGCTGCTGTGCAGAGGTGAATTTTGGTCACAGTGACAGTGGCAGTGCCAAAGGAGGTGCTCAGAGCTGCCAAGCTGCTTGTTCCGTGTCTTGGATTCCACTTCAGTGGTTTAACATGGGAGCTGGAGGTTTTACCCACATATCTGTGAGGTGCAGATCTTTATTTGACAACACAGTAGACAAATAGTTAAGAATTTGTTCTTTGCTCATTCCAGGCTGATCCTTTAATCTATAGTAAATGGATGCCCTGGACTAGCTCCTCTGTGATGCTAAGTCTCTGGAATGAGAGGTTTCCCTGAATTTGCCAGCTCATGGCAATGCTTTAAAGTGTTGGGATTTTTTATTTTGCTTTTTCTTATTTCCCCCCCTCCCCTTTTTAGTGGAGATGCTGAGAGTAGAAAAAGCACATTCTATGTGGTCCTGTGAAAAAAAGAGAAGAATTCCCTTTTATACATGCCATCAAGTAAGTACTGGTTGGAGCAATTTGGAATTGGGAACATGGAAAATGGAATTAAAAGTTCTAAACTCACAAAATGATACACATTCAAGTGTCTTTACTGAATGCAGATTTCTTAGACATGGGATTAAGAATGTGCATTGGCAATGTTCAAAGTTTCCTTACTGTAAGCACTTGTCATTTTTTCACTCCTTTTCTCTATCCCATTATCTCAGTTGCCATGAGATCTTAAAGGCATCTCTGGCTGGGTGAGTGTTTCTCCACATTCCACAATCCCCAAACTGAGCTAAATTAAAAGGTCAGTACTACCTCTAATTACTTAGGCCATCCTGGCCTTGAGCTCTGCATCTAAAGCACCCCTCCAGCCAGAAGGGCTATTTGCAGTAAGGAAGAAGCTAAGTGATGACTTCAATTAAAAAAATATTATAAAATATAAAAGGTTCCAATGTTTCTCACTCTGGAAAACATCCTTGTGCTGGGTGTTATTGAATGTGCCCGTGCTGCGCTCTGCTGATGAGAACATGAACAACACAGGATTAATCCTTAAAATGACAGAATCACAGGATGGTTTGTGTTGGAAAGGATCTTAAAGCCCATCTCTTTCCACCCCCTGCCGTTAGCGGGGACACCTTCCACTAGGCCAGGTTGCTCCAAGCCCCGTCCAGCCTGGCCTGGAACACTTCCAGGGGTGGGGAGACCACAACCTCCCATGTCAATTAAGAAATGCAGAATTGGAGGGGGATATTTAATGTTATTATTAACTTCTTTGATAAAGCTGCAGTAGTATAACAAGCACGTATTTTTGTTTAAGATGGCGTTGTCAGACCTGGGTACCTAAACCAGGTGTTGCTTCTTTATTTTAAATGTGTCCAAGTATCTTAAGCAGCTCTGAGAAATGTAGCTGCAATGTGTTAATGTGACAGAGCGTGCTGTATGAAAATACTTAGGAAATTCGTTTGGTTCCACTAAATGAATCCATGGAAAGTGATAACATGAAGAACTTGGCAAATATTTGCATTTCTATCATATTGCCCCTGTACCTCTGACATTTTGGGGTGAATGTTGTCTCTTCATCCATTCCCATATATTTCTGCCCTTCAAAACAATGACCCAGTTGTAGCCTTGCTGTGCCCAGTACATCTTAATCCTTTTAGGGATAAATGCTGCGGAATTGGGACCTTTCCTTTGGAATTATTTGGAGCAGCTCGGACATGGTGACTTTCAGTTTAGTGAAACATTTTCCCTTTCCTTTGTTGATTTATTTATTGTGGAGAACTTGGGTAGTTGTCACAACATCTGACGGAAGAGCAGAGAGAACTTTGTCTCCCTGGAGGCTGTTAAAGGCTGCGGGGGGGGGGTCGAAGCTGAGATGGACCAAATTTCTTCTTTCATTGTGCTCCAGGCGAATTCCTGGCCAGTAATTCCTGAGAGCAGGATGGTGCTGATGGAGCCATCACCTTCCACCTCACAGGGAGCAAGGATTTTTGTGGGACACTTTCTTTTTAGTGCTGCAGAGCAAACTCTCTGATGGAGTGGATGCTGAGCCAGCTCTGTGTAGTGAGTTGGTACCCAAAATTTGGGGTAGATGTTGATGTCCTTACACATGAGCACTCACTTCAGGCCTCTTCATTCCTCCTCATGCCAAGTAAAGAAATTACTGCTCCCTACAGAGTAATGACTTATCCTGAAACCACATTTCTGTTCCCTGCTGTTCTCCAGCAAAGAAGTAAAACTGAAACAAAGCTTTAGGGTTTTTTAGAGCTCTGAAGGGGGTTTAGGTTTTTTCCCCTCTCTCTGTATTTTTTCCCTCCAAGAAAATTGAGGGGAAATGAAGATGATGTAAAGGAAAGACTGTCATGGAAACCAAGCAGCATTTGGAATCAGCTCTCCTGTTTTTAGAAACAAGGCCATGTGCTGACAGAATCCAGAGCAATCTGGTCGCTCCAAACTGATTTTGGTGAGACACTGACAGTGGAAAAATGAATAAATGTTAGTGCCTGTCTAATGGTTATTCTTGCTTTGTGATAACCTTGGATTAAATTCCTGCCTTCAGAAATCTCACCTGGATTCAGCCACCTGCCGAGGTGTATCTGTGGTGCCTCCTCAGGGCTCTTTCTGTAGTCCTGTGGAAAACCAGCTATGGGATTACTGGTGGGATTTCAGGGTTTCTTGTGCATCCCAGAGTAAGTCAGAAGCAGCAGGAGGAGGGTTGTGGGTTCTGCACTGGTTCAATATTCTCCCCTGTCGAGGATACCAAGGTGGAAACTTAATCACATCATGTTCACTGGACTGTTGTGTTGAGTTTTACACATATTTTCAGATTGTGTTACGTCTCTGCATGTGAGTGAGACAGGTTGACATGTTTTCTGATAAATGCAAGGAGACTTTTTAGGAGAAAATCCTTTCAATATTATGCAGTGGAATCGTTAGAGATAAATTATTTATGACTAAGGTTTTGTGTGCTAGAGAGTGCAAAGCTGAAGTTTTCTAAATCATGTCTATAAATAAAAAGACTAGAAATTTCAGGTGCTTAAAGCTGAACAGCCTGATTTGTGAGAGCTCTTGGATTCCACTCTCGGATTCCCAGGGAGTTTAGGAGCAACACTTGAACTTGTCCAGGAAAGGGAATGGAACTGGGGAAGGGGCTGGAGCCCCAGGAGCGGCTGAGGGAGCTCAGAAAGGGGCTCAGCCTGGAGAAAAGGAGGCTCAGGGGGGACCTTGTGGCTCTGCACAGCTCCCTGACAGGAGGGGGCAGCCAGGTGAGGGTCAGGCTCTGCTCCCAGGGAACAGGGACAGGAGGAGAGGGAACGGCCTCAGACTGGGCCAGGGGAGACTCAGATTGGATATTGGGAAAATTTCTTCCTGGAAAGGGCTGTCCAGCCCTGACACAGCTGCCCAGGTCAGGAGTGGAGTCCCTGGAAGTGTTCAAAAAACGTGTGGATATGGAACCTTAGGACACGGTGTAGTGGTGAACACGGTGGTGGCAGTGGGTGATGGTCTTGATCTTAAAGGCCTTTCCCACCCCTAACGATTCTGTGATCCTGTGATCCATGGGAGGGTTGGGCAGGCAGACAGACGTTCCTTCTCCTCTCTAGAGGAAGGGTTTAATGGGATCTCCCTGCCTGGCAATCCCTGCAGGTATCTGTGACAAAATACTGAGTTTCTCAACTGCTGCTGATACAAGTGCAGCTTTTGGAAGGAGAATTTCTTGGTTCAGGGCAAGCTGGTGGTGTCGCTCCAAAGCCTTCCCTGCAAAGGTAAGAGACTGAGGTTCCTGATAAATCAATTCACTGAGTTCTGGGTTGATCTCTAATTTGTTTACCAAGTTTTGGACAGGAGCAGATTGATGCAGCAGTGACATTCAGCTGTGAAAATGGGACTCAATTTGCATAAACAGATTTGCTCTGCAATTACCAGGTTTCCACAGCACAGCCATGCATAGAGAATAGGGAAGTGAAAAGCCACTGATGATGCCAGGTAGCTAATTTTCAGATGTAACTAATCCAACTGTTTCAAAATGATTTTTAAAATTAAATTACTGTGACACAAAGCACAAAAGATGACAAATCTCATTTGGAGGGTTTTGTTTGTGTTTTGAGGGGAGAGTGACCTGCATGCTGCATGCCAAGTTTTGCATCAAAACAGGTGCAAAATAGTGAACAAAATCTATTTTATGTAGCTGTGTATTTTTGGTTTGAATGGAAAGAGGTTGTGGTTATTTAGCAGTAATACAGTTTCTAAAATTGCAATAAGTTTCTTTTTTGGTATTTGTCTCTTCACCAAGTTTTTTTCTCGTGTTGGTACCTTTTAATAAAGATTTGAGCTTGCACAGGTTCTGTGCGCGTACCTTTCTGTGCTTTTGCCTCAACTGTGAGCCTTGGAAAGATTGCTGTTGTGCAGCAGAGTCCATGGAGCTCAGATCTAATTGGAAAAGCCCCCGGAGTTAATTACTGCCTTGCATCTCATTGTCGTCCAGTTAACTGGATAAAGGAAATGGGAGAGGCAGAAATCCAGCTCGATTTGGACATAATTCCCCCGGGAAGGAGAGGGTAATGCAACTTTTCCAAGAGAGGTGCTGGCATTTCAGGCTCCTGGAGGTGTGAGGTTTGCCTACGCCGCTTTGAGTCAGATCCAGGGAGGTCTCTGCCCACTGCTGCAAACTGGCTTGAAGCCCACATTTTCTGTCAGATTGTTTATCCATTTTTATATCCCACCAGCTCCTACTGCTGATGGAGAAGAAAAATTACTTTTCTTCCTACAGAAATTCTGTTCCTTAGGAAATTAAGCAAGCACATCCAGCTTGGTCTAAAAGCAGCTTATTGGAATGGCACACTTATTCTTGTAATTAGTTACTTTCTTAAGTAAAAGACCTGTAAGGTTTATTAAGTTGGTGATCCTCTTAATGCTAAAATTTACAATGAGACTCTCAAGTGTCCTATTACATCTGAAGTGATTGTGTGCTCAGTACGTCAGTCAGCCCAGGGTAGGTTTATTTAGGTGGGTAAATATTGTTCCTGTTTTCCTCTGGTGAGTGGCTGTGCCTGTTGTGCAGAGCTGTGGGACAGTGGGGTCAGAGCATTGGCTATGGTCAGGGCTATGGAAGGTGCAGCTGAGAGTGTGAGTGACGGGGACTCAGGTGTATTCAGTGGTGCTCAAAGGGTGGAGCTCACTCAGAGTAGATTTTCCGAGGGCAGTGCTGGAAACATCAGCAACTGGATGGGTGCAGCTGCTGGTGGGTGACTGCAGCTGTTGGCGTGTTCATCTCCTCAGAGCCAGGCTCATCCTGGAGCCCCGTGTCCAGGGGTATGGCTGCTCCTGCAGCCTGCTTGGCTTTGTCGAAAGGAGGCACCAGGATGATCAGAGGAATGGAGCAACTCTGCTGTGAGGAGAGGCTGAGAGAATTGGAATTGTTTAGCCTGGAGAAGAGAAACTTCAGGGCAACCTAATTGTGGCCTTCCGGAGCCTGAAGGGGCTGAGAAGGAAGATGGAGAGAGACTGTGGACAAGGCCCTAAAGCGACAGGACAAGGGGAATGGATTCCAACTGACACAGAGTAGTTAGATGGGATATTAGGAAGAAATTCTTCCCTGTGAGGGTGGTGAGGCCCTGGCACAGGGTGCCCAGAGAAGCTGTGGCTGCCCCCTTCCCGGAAGTGTCCAAGGCCAGGCTGGACGGGGCTTGGAGCATCCTGGGACAGTGGAAGATGTCCCTGCCCATGGCAGGGGTGGGACTGGATGATCTCTAAGGTTCCTTCCAGCCTGAACCATTACAGGATTCTCCTCCTGTTGTCTGAAGCAGGGGAATGGACCCAAAGTACCAGAGTGTCCCTGGTGACTGTAGCAGGACCCTCACGTGGATAACGTGGCTGTAGCCTCGCCCCCGCGCCTGCCTGGGGTCCAGTGGGATGAATCCCTTTCTGGCACTGGTCTGGTTGATGAAAACAAGCAGGCAAATGACATTGACTTACTCATTGCAGCTCTTGGTGATGCAGTGAAGCTCAGGTACAGGTGACCCATATGAGGGTGAACTGGGAGCTTCAGGGAGGGGTGGCAAAGATTGTCGTGGTGTTCATCCCACACGTGGGCTGCTAGCTTGGGTTGTGCTGGTCCAACTGTAAAGTTTTGGGGATGGAGACCAATTTCTCCATATTTCACACTGCAGAATGCAGCTGTGTTCTGTTATCAGTCACAGCTTTGGGACATATCCAACTCTGTTCAGAGATCTTCTGCTGGACCAGCTTAGAACCATTGGGACTGATGTAACATCAGGGTAGTCATCTGTTTTCTCCTGTCATTAGAAAAGGGATTTGATGGAATGCTTTTTGGTTCCGGGCCTCAGTTGTTTTTCTCCTCCTGCTCTGTGAAGTCTGTGCTGGTCTTGCTATTTGATCGCTGCTCTCTCCATAAAAGCCTCACTGAATCCCCTCATTCCTCTGGATCACAGTGGGAGAAACCCATGGAGCTGAGTGTTTGTGTCTGTTGTGATGGAGAATTCAACCCCTGCAGAGCTCATGGCTTAGGAAAAGGCAGCTGGAGGAAGGAGGGGATGGGAAAGTATGACAAAACAGAAAGGAGGGAGTTTGGAGTTCTGGCCTCACTGAAGTAAATGAATTTTAGTGATTAAGGAATTTTAATATCCTCAAGCACTTAAACCAATAGCTTCTAACATCTATTTTAGTAGTTCACCTCCCACATATAAGCAGCTCTGTCATTAACTTGTTTTCCACTGTGTGAGCAGTCCAGCTTTTTGCAGTGCCTCTGCCTGAGTCTAAATGCACAGATGTCTGGAAAATCAGGTACTTAATGAGGAGTCCAAGTATGGAGCTTGGGAATATCTATTTCACTCCCACCTCTGAAAATCTCTGCTTTAGAAACCGGAAGTAGCAATGAATTAAATACTGGATTTCACAGTTATACCAAGGGTTAGCAAGGCTTGGGGCAGGAAGAGATTGTCACCTCCCTGATCCCGATCCCAAGGGTCTGTTTTCCCTGGTTAGAAGGCAGAATTCAACTCGAGCACATCTGAGGTTTGTAGCCCCATGCAGAACAGAGGTGCTCCTGCTCAGCAGTCAGAGTCCAGAGCTTGCAGCCGTGTTTTAACTCCTTTGCTTTTCCTGTCTCCTTCCCTGCAGGCCAGAGGTGCTGATATTCCGGACATCCCGGGGGAGCTGCCGCTCCGGTCCTGTGGCAGCACAGCCAGCATGAAAGTGAAGAATGTGAAAAAGTAAGAGCAGAGTTTTGTAATTTTTCCATCTTTCGTGGGCTTCTAGTTTTGCTGTGCTGAGTTTTAGCTGTGGTGCTGCAGTGCAGGGCATTCAGCAACAGTTTGTGATGGTGTATCTTCAGCAGAGCAACCAAAATCCATGTGGGAATAAGGCAGTTTGAGCTAATGGAACCTAAAACTGGGCAGGAGGGGTTTTGCTAGCTCTCTCACCTCTTTCTGGCCATAGAAACAAAGCTAGGTAGAGTTTTGAACCTCACTGTTGCAGTGTTTTTAATTTTATTTTGTGATTCTTCCTGAAAGTGATTAATTAAAAAAACCCCACGATAGAACATTATTAGAGAAAAATCTCAAAAGAAGCCCAGGCAATGTGTAAATGAGATAATTTTCCCTGTTTCTTTATGCTCTGGAAAGCTAAACCAGGACAAGTGGGTGGCCTATATGTATTTTTTATCTGATTTTTTTTTTCTCTTTTCTTTTTGCATTCTGCCCTCTGTAACTTTATTTGAATGGGTTTTACAGTTTTCCCTTCTAAGGGATATTTTTCCTTCCCTGATCTCCCAGTTTGTTTTTTTTTTTCCTATGGGCTTATGCTGTATTTCTGTCTCTGCTTGTCTCCCAGAGACTGTAAACCAAGTCATTGTGCTTGCAGCAATGGGGATCAGAAATAATCAATATTACTTTGCTAAAAATGCTGACTTGAGGAGCAGAACTGCCCGAGACTGATGGATCTGAGCCTTCAGCTCACCCCTCTAGTGCTCTGCTGAGAGGGAAATGGCTCTTTGATCCAGTGCTGAGCAGCCAGATGCTGCATCTCACTTCCCACTTGTATTCCCGTGGGAAGAGGGAGCTAGATAATGACAATCTCATTGGCTCACCACCAGGAATATCTATAGGAGTCTATAATAGCTTCGGCAGAAGCAGGAGCATGTTGCAGAGCCAGAGGAGCTCCCTGGCAGCCACCAGTGTGACTGGAGACACTTGAGAATAATTATGCCTGACTTCTGAATTTGCAAAAGGCAAAGGATAAATAGAGTTTGTTCTGCACCCTCAGATACATCCCCCCGGGACTGATGGGCTGTGATGCCTTTCACAGGTAAAGTTCTGCTTTCCTCGTGTCTCGTGTAAGGCTGTGGATGTGCATTTGTGAGGTGCAGCTGCTTGTCCCTGCTCCGTGTCTGGAAGCCTGCGGGATGTGGTGCTGCTGGAGTGTCACACACGGCTCTGTAGGGATGCAGTGGAAAAGCCTCTTGGCATTTCAGCTTTCCTTTCTCACTCGGTTCCTTTCCCCACTGTTTTGGTGCATCACATCAACAAATCCCTGTGTTCCCTTGGCTTCAGGATGAGAAAATTGTTGTTTTGTATCAGTACCTGTGGTTTATCTCTGTTGAGTGATCTGCCTCCATCTCATGGTGTGCTCTTGGTGTGCTCCAGGTTATCCTTTACAAAGGGGCACTTCCCGAAGATGGCTGAGTGTGCACATTTCCACTATGAAAACGTGGACTTTGGCAACATACAGGTGAGTCTTGGATTTCTTTTATACACAAAACACCTTGTGCCTCCTGCTGGCTGACCTGGTGGGGACCTCCACTGAGGCTTATTTAGTTTGTTGCCAAATGTTTAGTGATAAGAAGTTAAAGCCGTAGAGACTTTATCTGGAATTGCTTCCATGTGCTGAGGCAGAATCTGCACTCAGTCATGTGGAGCTCTCCTTGAAGCTTGGAAATAGTTTTATTTCCACTGGATTAGGCTGATGTCAGTGTTTCAAGTCTGTATCAAACATTAAGTCTTGAGTCATCTGTAATCACTGCGTGTGTATTTTTGGTTTGCGTGTGTGTGTGATTAAACAATTGTGTGAATGTATTTATGTAAATATAAATAAATCAAATTTACCCCTTCCCTTAGCTCTCCATTGTGCATTGCAGCAGCTGTGTCATCAAAATACCAGAAACTGCTTGTCAGCCCGAGCTGCATTTCTGGAAGTGTGCAGGCTTTGCTCCTCTGTGATCCCTCCTTCAGGAATACAGGCGGAAGCATTTTCCAGAGAGCGCTGAGACCGAAGAGTTTCTCACAAACAGGACACATTTTGTTCTGCACTTAGAGGAGCAGGAATGCCTCCAGCATCTGCCAGCCTGGTAGCCAAAAGGAGGTTACAACCTTTTCATTTGTAAAACATTTCCTGTAATACCGCGTGAATTATTTACAGCCTTTCATGCTGCCGTACTTGACGCTTTTGCAAGCAGAATTATGCAGCTGGGTTTTTTCTCTGTCTCTGTAAAATTCTGCCTGGGAAGGAGCTTGCGTCCTGTTCAGGGCTGAGATCTGCTGTTGCTCACACTTGGTGGCTCTGGGTGGGTTGGTTCTGGTGTGCAGACTCTGCAGACACAGGCACACACTGAGCAGAGCCAGTGACACAAAATACTGGGCACAAAATGGAATGCAAAGAGCTCAGTTCCCATGGAGGTCCCTGGGAAATGGGCAAGCAGGAGCAGTCCTCACTCTGCTGAAAACTGGTTTTTTTCATTTTCTGTGTGTAGAAACAGCGTGACTGATCCATGTCCCTGCTTTCTGTCTCCTGGTAATTTGCTGATTTGACACAACTAATTTTTCAGTCATTCTGCAGAGAGGTTTTGTGTTGGAGCAGGTCTGTGTCCGCACAGGTGTGCTTTTTACATCCTGTGGTCCTCTGAGTTCTCCCTCCCGTCATCCAGGGATGTTCAGCACAATATGCAGCTGGAGAGGGAGCACAAGCTGTGCACGGCACATCTTTTTGATGACCAATAATTAATTCTTTTGTGGGTTTAAGCATTTCCTGGGATGTTTTCAGGATGGCAGGGCTGACCTGCAGGGTTCATTTTTATGAAAAAAATGTAAAATCAGGTAATACATCCTTTCCAGGTTTTCCTGAAGCATGTTGTGGTGGGAAGTTCCCACAAGCAGAGTGGTTTAGCACTGCTTTTTGTGATGTCACTGCTGCTCCTGCAGCTTCCCCTGATCCTGCTCAGTGGTCTCCTGGCACAACCAGACCAGAGGCTGTAACCAGAGGAGGTCTGCCTGAAAAACAACAATTGTAGAAGGATGTAGCACAGGAAATAAAAATGGTATTGATTATTGAGCTGTAATTAGTTATCTCAGCCGTGAGCTGTTTTCTGTGTCTGTGCTGTGAAGGAAGAAAACAGGGGCTGGTGGCAGCATGAGAAGAACTCTTGTAAAATTGAGACTCTGTGTGGTGAAGGGTCAGTTCTCTGTTTCCACCACATCTGCCTCTGAAAAACCCTACGTGTTTAGCTATTTGTGTACCTAAAGCAAAATTTGTGCTTAAATATGGTGACTCAGGCCCTCTGTGCCTCTAATTCCTTCCTTTTCCTAAGCAAGGTTTCTGATAAATCCCCACAGTGTCAGGACTTTTTTATATGGTGAAAAACCTCTTTGAGAACAAGAGCTTTGCTGCTGAAATGCGAAAAGATAAAGCATTGCAGCACTTCCTTAGAATACCAGTATTAATGGTAAAATAAATGAAAGCTGTTAATACAACAGTATTAGTTGGGAGATTTAAAAATAGGTTCACACAGGGCTCATGCATTTTAATCAAGTTGGAGGCTCCTTTGTGCTCCCAAGGTAGAGCAGAGAATAGCAGTGGGCTGGAGTGATGGGAAGTGACAGCTTGGCACCTAATAGAGAATTACTGAGTTGCATCTGAGGGGTGGTGGGTGTAAACTGCTTTCAAAATCTATTCACTGTTAGAAATTTGCATAGTAGAAATACAGTATTATCTGTCCATGTCAGGAATTGTATAATGCTGTCTATTAACAGCCTGGCCAAATTTCAGGTTGTTTTGTAACGTTTATGTCACTTATAATATGGTCTCATGGTGCAGGAGGTATTAATAGCCTGGCATTTCACCTCATGAGATCATTTTAAATTAAATTGCTGAGAGGTATGAAAAGGGATTTGTTCTCTTCTTATCCTTGCACCGTTCTAGTGAGGCTGGGTGCATTTTGGGGAGCTCCTTCTCTTCAGAAATGTCCTGCCACACTGCTTCCAACAGCAGTATCTTACCCATACCTGTGGCTGGCCAGCCAGGCATGTGTGGCGTCCCAGCAAATTGCCGGTTACCAGGCAAAGGCAGTGATGTCAAAGCTGTACTGACAGGTTAAGCCTCACAGATTGCATCAGTGCCCAAAATTCACTGGCATTTTGCTGAAATACCTTATGTTCATTACTGTGTTTATTTTAAGGGCTGCATCGTTGATTTTTAATTTTTAATGGAAAGCCAGGTTCTGCCTCATAGATGTGTTTTAGTCTGGCATGGGATAAATGTTCAGAACTGTCGTTCAACCTCTTCATGGTCTGTGTCCCAAGGAGATGCAATGTTTCTTCTCAATTTACCTTTTTCCTAATTTAGCTTCTTCTCAGTTTACATAAAATACAAGGTATCTTCCCTTTAACTTTTTTGGCCTGGTTCTCACTCATTGAACACATTGGCGGTAAGTCTACATAAAAATCTGTACAAATAAAAGGTAATTTCCAAGTGGTTAAATTGCATTTGTGCAGAAGAGTCTGTAGTTACACCTGTGAAATTATAAAAATGCACGCTGTCCAGCATCAGCACTTTGCATCTAGCAAGTGCAAGCTTTGTTTTATACCTGTTGGTTTTCTATCAGATTTGTGAATAAAAAACTGAAAAGAGCTCATCAAAACTCTGTGGGACCTATTGAGTAAACTTCAAATTCATCAAGTTTAAAAATGTGAGATAGAGTCCCATATCCTTTCATTTGCATTAAGAACTGATTCTGGACTGAGACAGAGTTAAATTTCTTTTATAATTTAAGAATATATTAATGTAATTCCATAACTACATGCTAAAAAAAGTCTGCTAGGTCTCCAGGAGCATTTGGACAATGCTCCCAGGCACAGGTTGGGATTGTTGGGGTGTCTGTGCAGGTTCAGGAGTTGGACTGGATGATCCCTATGGTCTCTCCCAGCCCAGGATATTCTGTGATTCTATGAAATATGGTTTTACTTTACTTAGTGCTATATGCCATTAATATAAACAGGAGAAACAGTGATTAGAAATTCCTTAAATATCTACTTCCTGCCAGGAATAAATACTCTGTTCTTCACTTGAAAGAATTAAGACATTATCTTCAGCTGATCAGGTTTCGGTAATGGAATATGGAGAGCTGATCAGCTCCATGCTTCCCAGATAGTATTCTTTGCTCCCTCAAAAGCCATTTGCTCAAGGAAAGTGCTGTAATGCACATTCATATCACTTCAGCATCTTGCATTTGACACAGAATTATCCCTTCAAACAGCACAGTCTCTGTGTTTGCCCTGCTGTATCTGACTTCTAAAAATAAATCCCTGTGGGAGCAGGACTGGGTTACAGATCCTCTCCTTATCAGCGCAGCCTTGGCAGGGCAATGGCAGGAATTGTGTTATCAGTGGTAAAGGAAGTATTTGAGGCGGAATCACTTCCGCCTGTGCAGGCATCAGCTGCCAGGAATTCCTGTCAGGAACTGTGTGCTGTGGGGATGCCTCTGCAACGCTCCAGCCAAGCTGATGGGCTGCCTCCAGCAGCAGCTGGGCTTTGCCCCTGGAATTGGATGTTCCTGTCATGCCTTAGGAGTTAGAAACATTGCAAAGAGCAGCTCAGTCCTTCTGTGCCTGTTGTCAGCAAAGCCTGCTGAGAAGATCCTTTTTGGGGTCATCTTCTTTTGGTTTGCCTTTTTTTCTTTTATTTAATGATATTCCAGGGAAGGGGGAACACGGAGGGAATGTGCTTGTGAAGGAGTCTCTGTAATTTTTTTTCCTAAGATGGACTGCAAAAGAAACAAAACTGGTAAAGCCTGGCCAGATGCCCTTGGCTGGGGTTGACTGGGGTAGTTTCAGGTGCCATAGCTAAAAAGAGTCTTGTGGATGAGCTGAAAACAATAGGGATGGGGATGCTCCCTGCTCTGTGTCTGCCTGAGGTGGGACAGCCTAGCTTGGATCTCGACATCAGGGATTTGATCCCAAACCTGCTCAGTGCCTGCAGCGCAGGAGGGTTTGTTTGTCCCCAGCTCTTCTGTGGGTACGATGCTTTCAGTGCATGGCAGTCAGGAGCGGCGTGAGCAGCTCCAGGCTGCAGTATCATTTATCCCATGCATTTTGTGAGGTGTTTAAGAAGGAAGAAGTATTGATTTTTAAAGGCAAAACATAAAACAGCAGTTCCCTGCCCCAGTCTCTAAAAGATGCAAGTTCTTGGTAAAAAGCATAAAAATTGGTCTGAATTTTGGTGTGTGTTGGGGCTTTGAAAGACAATTTTGCTGCATTTTGCTTTGTCTTTATGAATATTTGAGTGAGATGCAGGCCCAGATTATGTGTGAAGAGGGGCCCCTCTTCAGTCCTTCATCCTTGGATGCTTTTAATCTCCTTCCAGAATTACCTGGCTGGATTCTGATATGTTCCCCTTCTTTAAACCGAGGACTTCCCCTCCCATTCCCTGTCTTTTCCATGGGATTTCTTTCCTATTGCCTTCCAAAGTGGTGGTGGTGATGTCGCAAGGGCTGTTTTAAGGACATGGGTATATAAAAACAACTGTTCAGAGTGTAGGTGGAAACTGCCTCTATTAACTTAATAATTCCAGCCACAACTCCCTGAAAATTGGCACAGCCTCCTGCCAAGATCAACAAATTTTAAAAATTTGGACTCCCTGGGCCAAGGTTTTTGCTGCCAAAGGAGTTAGGAAAATATTCGAGTAAGTTCACCTCAGTTTTTGGATTCTGCTATTTCCTGGTCTTGCTTCCAGCTTGCCACAAGCTCCTCAGAAAAATTCTTCTTTGGAACAAGATCACACCTGTGAAATTCCAGGTTGCCTGTTTTTTTCCCCTGTTAAAGTGAGAAGAAATCCAGCGTGGGTTCTGTCATGGAAGCATAACTTCAAATGTGGAGCTGTGACTCTGATCCACAGGGCAGGAAGGAGATCCAGGCTGGTGTTCCCATGTGGATTTACTGCTAAATCATTCTGAAGGTGTTTTACATACTTTGCTCCCTTTGACTAACTGTTCTGAAATCAATACTTTATCTTTTTTTAAAGGAAAACGCATTTTGCCTGGCATTGCTCAGCTGGCTGCTCATGGAATGGCCTCTCACAGGGACTCCGTATTTCCCCGGATTTATTTATCTTGATCAGCTCTGTCTGATTCCATCTATGTTCTTTATTTTAAAAAGATGCTCATGAAGCTGTACCCATGGAAGAGTGGGCTAGAACCCACAAAGAAGTATTACATGCAAATGAGATTTTTACCTGTTGATTCAGTACAACAGGTATTTTTGGGGCTTTTTTACCATCTCCTTTTTCTTTTGGATGTTTTTATGAGTTTATAGGGAATAATCCGTATCTCCACAGGAGAACAGACCCATTTGGGACAGAAAACAGAGATCTCCTGCAGGAATCCAGCTTATTTTCCCTTCCCCAGAATTTACCACTGGAAATACAGCAAGCCTGTCTGTGGAATTGTAGGGTTTTTGTTCATTGTGGCTATTTGATGGCATGAGTAAATCTTCAAGTGGCTGTAATAAGCCCAGCTGTTATTTTGACATTGGCTTCCTGCTGTTTGCCAGCCCCATAAATCATCTTTACCAACATGTTGCAGAAGAGTGTTAAAATTGGTTTAATTAGTAACTGGAACAGAGTTGTGTTGGAAAATTTTTCTTCCCTGCAGTTTAATGACCTGAAAAAACCAGAAAGCTGGATTATACATATAATTAAAATATGTTGTACACTTGAAAAGATTCCCTAGGCTGCAGAAAAATAATCCCTGTTTCGGTAGTGCTTGAAGGGAGATTAAATCCTGTCTATTTCTGTCTGTAGCCAGCCATCCTGTTACCAGGAATGGTGTTAAAATGCAGCGTAATACCGAGCTCATGGATCTGCTGGCATGCCAGGCTGGAGTGATTTAATAACTGCCTTGTAGGTATGATTCCTGAGATTTACAGCAGCAGGGCCCTGTGTTTCCCCTCTCGTGAAGGTTTGTCAAGCCAGAGGATGTAGGAGCTGTGAAACCAAACTTCTGCGGGAACATTCCCATCCTGTGTTTAAACTGTACCTGCCTACAGAAAGGGCAGTTTGTTCAGACCCTGTTCAGGTGCCAGAGTTTGGAGGGTTGATGACAGAATTGGCAGCTTGGGGGCAGCAAGTCAGGCTGGGGGTGTTAAATGTTCGTTCATTAGCTCAGCTTTCCCTGGTGTGTGTGCCCTGCCCTGCCCTGCCCTGCCCTGCCCTGCCCTGCCCTGCCCTAGGAATGTGTTCATTCGTTTCCTGCTGAAGGAGCACGGCTGGGATAACTGACAGACGGAGGGATGGATGGGATGTTGGGAGAAATTCCTCCCTGGGAGGCTGGGGAGGCCCTGGTACAGGGTGCCCAGAGAAGTTGTGGCTGCCCCATCTCTGGAAGTGTTGAAAGCCGGGTTAGACAGGGCTTGGAGCAACCTGGGATAGTGGAAAGTGTCTCTGCCTCTGGCAGGGAGTGGGACTGGATGGGCTTTTGGGTTGGATGTCCCTGTCAAGCCAAACCGTTCTGGGATTCTGTAATTCTGTGTCTAGAATATAACCTGATCCTGCAACATTTGTTGACTGTCTTGGCTTTGACAGTTAATCTTTCTGCTTAAGGTTTGAGCACACCAGACGTGCTCCACCTCTGTCTCCAGGTGTGCTCTGTGTCCTGAACCTTGTGACCATTTCCTCATGGTGGTTCCATGATCTGGTTTCCAGGTAATTTCCAGTCTTGCAACATCAGCACTGCTTCACTCAGAACTGTAGTGTCGCACTGTGGCGTGATGGGCTCAAGGTTGTTCTCTCAGTGTAAAATCAGGGAGGAGCTGTTTGAGTGCCCAGGATGAGCCTTTCACTGGTCTGTCCTGTGCCCAGCTGTCCTATGGGGAGGGGGAAGAACTTGGGCTCCCCAAGTTTGGATGCTCCATGTGGAAGTGTTTGCTGTCCTGTGCCAGGACTCTGGATGTGCAGCTGCACAGGGATCACACAGGAGGTTTCTAGGGCTGCTGAGCTGAGACCACACTTTTGTTTGTTTTACTTGCAAAAGAGAGATTTGGGCAGAAGATTTCCTGTGAACGTAAACATTCCCAAGGGTCTGGATTCAGGCAGATTTCTCTTTTTCAGAAGAGGAACAGGCACATAGGCACACACTCTCCCCACACAGACTGTTGGATGTCTGGAAGGCATTTGGAGAAGCTCGTGGGCTTTGATGGCTTTGTTATTTTATCCCTTGCTGTGGGGTGTGAGCAGAAGGTGGAGGCTCCTGCTTCCCTGTCCTGCAGGCAAGGCACTGACCCTCGGCTCTCGTGAGCATCCAGGGCAGAGAGCTCTTTGATCTTGACTCAGAATTCCAAAGGTATCAATTACTTCTTCTGGCTTATCATTTCTGGCCATTTTCTCAGCAGAACCTGCAAACTCAGGCTGCTATTTTTCTGGCAAAGAAGCGTCAAAGGGAAAGGGAATGCTTCCATTACACATGGATGTGTGGCTGTGGGCTTTGAAAATCAAATACTTATATGGAGAAGCATGAGATGCTCTCACTGCCTCTTTCAGACCCCCTCCCCTAAAGTTTAACTTCTTTTATCTCTTAAAACTAAGTGAACAAACTTTGATTCTACTCACCAATTCTTGTTTCCACCCTACCAGATGAGTAAAAGAAATATTAAAAACTTGCTCTGGGATGTATTTTTAAGGTGCAAGACATTCCCTTCCACCATCCTGAATTTCTTCCTTTCAATTAGTTCATTTCCCAGAAGAAGCTTTTATGAGAAGCTTGTTTAGATCTGCACAGAGATGTTTCAAGCTCCATCAGATGTTTTTTGGAGGCTCAGGGCATTGTTTGGGAGTTGCAGTCAGAACTGACAGCTCTGATTGCAGAGTGAGCTTTTGGCGGTATCACACTCAGAATTATGTAAGTAATAATTTAAAGGGAAGATGGTTCCTTAATAGACACCCACAAATCTGGTATTATATGAGTTGGAAATAAAAATACATAGTGCCATATACATTATATATGTTCAGAATCCTTGAATAGGCCTTAAAATCCATTCTGTTCTATTGGAAAACTGATGAAACTTATAAATATGGTTATAAACCAAACTGGCTAGAAAAATGCACGTCTTGGGGAAGTGGCATTGCCTGGTCCTGCCGGTTTATGTTGAGATCCCAACCGAAATTGTTCTGATTTACCTTGCAGTGGAGCTGTGTCATTGCTCTGTGTGGTGTTTAAGTGTGAACCTTATTTATTGCAAATACGACATGTCAAAACATTCAGCCTTTAAAAGAACTGATTTTGGACCAGGTTCCCATTTACCAGCTTGAAGTAGTTCAAAAATCAAAACATCTTCTGTTAGTTTTACAGCTTGAGCCAGGAATCCACTTTGCAATGTTGTTAAATTATTTAATAATTCTTTATCTGCTAAGTCCTGCAATAATTGTAGGTGTAGCAGTGCTGGAACGGGCAGGGAACCCACTGGGAGCTGGAGCCTTGGGGCAGAAAGGATTTGCATGAAAGGAAGGGAATGTCATATCAGGACAAGGGTGCTGCCTTGCTGAGGTGAGGAGAGCTCAGGGTTATTGAGGCTTAATAAAAGGTGTGAGACTTGAGAAGCATCAGAGCTGGTTCAGAGTCCCCTGGCTCAAGGTTTGATGTAGTGTTATGCTTTGCCATTTGCTTTCAAATTAAATAAAAGCTGGATTGGGTTTGGAAGCTCTTTGTGGAGGAGTGAGTTCTTAGGCTGGTGCATTTTGAATTATTGATGGGTTTTAGCAGGAACACTGAGCTCTGATGGGCACTTTGAATACACCCTGGACAGCTGTGTTGGGCTTTATTTCCCCCCCTCATCCCTTTCAACTCTTTTAAGCCTCCCTGTATCCCTCAATTTCCAGCTATGTTCCACTAAGTGGAGTTCAAAGGCAGCAGAGGATCCTGCAGAGCTGCTGGGGTCGATGCTGACCAGAGGCACGGAGGGTTTGGTCCTGGAGCCCTGCTTTCCTCTCCCAGCTGACTTGAACTATTCAGGTGTATCCAGTGTCACAAAGATGCAGAACTTTGCTCATTAATCGATTCACTCAGAGAGTCTGGAAAATAATGTTCCAAATTTACAATTTATGATATTAAGATAACCCAGGAGAGAGGGAAGACTTGGATTTTTAACAAAAAAATATCCATGTGCTCTTATAATTCTTTGTGGTGCATCATATGGATGAATGGTTTATTTTCCTATTATAAAAACAATTAAGGTATGGATGATGTGTTTTGTATTAGCATTATGAGCGTCTGTGTCTTGCGAGTTGTGATGATCAGAGTAAGGATAAAACATCCCCTGTAAACCAAACTGTGTCTGCAACAGTAACACTAAGTTGAATTACCTGCAGAATTAATAATGCATCTGGATGACAGCAGGTTCCACACAGGCCCTGTGCTGTGAGGTTACTAGGCTCTGTGTGTATGCTCCAGTGTTGCACAGCAGTTTGTTCCCATTTAAATGTGCTTGGCCCCATGGCTGAAGGTGGTTTGAGCTGTGGGACGGGCTGGAGCATTTTACATCCTTTGTTTGCCTATTTAGACAAGTTACTGTATCAGTGTTTGCTGAAGAGGAACGTTTATTTTACACAGAACTGTTGGTAATTCATTATTTCATAATTTTCTCTTGGAAACTACCATGTTATTAGTACAAAGCTTAGTTGAAATACCAATATTAGAAAGCAAAATAAAGGTTTAAATGTCTCATTTGTCCACAGTATGGAGCAGCTTGGGAGCTTGTTCTGGAAAGGTTCTGTTTTTCCTTAGAATCATAGAATACCCTGAGTTGAAAGAGACTCCCAGGGATCATCAGGTCCAACTCCTGTGTCTGTCCTGGTGTGTGAAGCAGAGTTGTCCTCTGTGAGGTCCCAAATTTGTCATTGTGGCCACTTGCCTGGTGATTTAATGGCGCAGCTATTTAACTTGGGTTAATGAGCATCGTTGGATTAATGAGTCACACTCGCTGTGATAGCAGTGCCAGCCCAGGTGACTCCAGGGTGCTGTCCCAGCTTGGGTTGTTCCATTACTCTTGTCCTCGTGCTGGTGTGTTTAAACACTGGCAAGAATTGAATCCCACAGACCCTTTTCGCTTGAAATGTGCAGAAACTGGGACCACGGCAGGGCTGCAGGGTGATGCTTCTCTGTGGAGAGCAGGAGCTTCCAAAGGGGGCACAGGGGCAGGGTTACACCAACCCCTTTGGAGAGTGAATTAAATGTTTAAAAACCAAAAGCCCAATTCCAATTCCAGCGAGAAGCTCTTGGATACTTTCCAGGACATGAACCTGTTTCCAGTGTAACCCGAGTTGTTCATAACCCACCTTCCCTGAACTGTCATCTGGGAAATGTAAAGGTTAAAATATTCTTTTCATGTCTCTACTATTTTATCTCCTGCCTCTGGCATTTTGGCAGAATTTTCGAAATTAAAAATGAAAACAGAGTTACAGATCTGTCTGTGACCCTTTATGCAGTTAACCCTTCAAGTCCATCCTCTGAAGGTTTTTAACTCTTCAAGTCCATCCTCTGGACACAACCAAGTAATATTTTGACACATGGATCAAAAAACCAAGACACTGTTTACGAACTACTTCACAAAATTAAAGCTCATCCTATTTATTAATTTCTTTAATACCATGAATTTCAGGCATTTTGTTGTGCTGTTCTTGCTGCCCTTTACTGAGTCAGAATACAGAAGCTGCATTTTTTTATCTGTGAAAGCATTTTTCTTCCTTCCCTGGGATTTTGGATCCATACAGGATATAGTATTTTTGCACAGGACATAAATAACCTGTGACAGGCAAGTAACAGGGTAATTCCTGCGTGTACTTGTGTTCTGGAAAATACAGCTTCATGTTTTCTAGCTGGCCCGTCTGTGAGCTTGCTGTACATTTACATGTAACCCCTGGAAGAAAGCCAGTGCTGATGAAGTGCTCACGGTGTGGAGTGTCAGAGAATGTGGGAGGTTGGATGGCACAGTGTTCCTGGCTTCAGGAGAGCCTGATTTTCCTGGCCTTTCTCTCCTTACTTCAGAGAATTGTGTGTTGTACCCCACTGACTGGCTGTGAGTCCTTAGGAGGGCTTCTTTAGTGAACTAAGAAGTTCACTAAAACCTTCTAAACTAGACTAAACTAAACTTCTAAACACTAAAACTAGAACCTTCGCTTCTAGGCAAAATTTAGCAGGAATCCAACTTTGGCATCTTGTGACTGACCAGAAAAGCTCTAAAATCCCCACTGCCTTCACTTTTTGGTAGTCAAAAGGTTACAATTAATATTTCAGAGCATGGGATGCTTTTCAGTGCAGTGTCATGGATTTGATGTCCCTGGACTGACACAGAGTCACTGAGGTTAGAAAGACCTCCCAGATGATCAGGACCAACCAAAGACAATAGAGTCCAGTTTTTCCATCATATTGTCTCTAAGAAATAATATCACTGAGTTATAGAATGAGATAAAAAATTGTGGGGATTAAAAATTTCAAAATAAGTATCACCTTTTTTCTGTGCAATCCCTTAAGTGTACAAGTATCTTCAAGGCTTTCTCAATCAGAGTGAAGAAACTTGTTTGTTTAAAGAAACTTGAGTTTCTCCCATAATTACTTAAGACCTAAGATTTCAATATGATCATTTTAGTCTCTTTCCCAAACTCATTTCTTTTCAGAACTGAAAATCAGTAACAATGGAGTCAATCGTTTTATTCTTAACGGCTTAGTTAGAGCAGCTTTGTGTTTGCTGGGAAGTGCCTTTTGCCAGAATTAGGGAGGCTGGAGCCTTATATATCAACCATTATAGAATTTCTGAGTCTTATGGAACCCCAGGTGAAACATCTGTACTAAAGTTTCCGTATCTTCTTACAGATTTTCCTCCTTAATTGGGTTGAGATAAAACTAAACCCAACCACTCATTTTAGGACTTATATTGGTGCCTGTTTGGACCTCTACCAAGGTTTGGGCACCTCTGTTTTGGGAGAAAGACTGTTAATGCTGACGATAAAGACATTAATCCTGTTTCCTCTGTCAGAATCCTGGGAGTTTCCCAGGATGTGGCAGAAACAGGCCTTGTCTCTGTCCTTTCTCTTCCTCCTCTTCTCCCTCATCCCCATCACTGCTGAACACATGGCAATGGCTGTGAGTGTAAATAATCACCTGCTTGTACTCTGGAGAACTTCCTTCATGGGTCCAGGGTAGTTTCTTTAAATCATTTAACTCCTGTAAATGTCATTGGATGTTTTAATCACAAACACACTCAGTTCCTTCCCACTCTAATTTGTCTGTGTCCTGTTGCTGTAGGATTGATTATGGGTTGGATGGGGCAACCTGGGCTAGTGGAAGGTGGAATGAGGTGAGCTTTAAGGTCCCTTCCAACCCAAACAACTCTGGGATTTTCTGATTAATGTAAAATCTCATATTAAAACATTGTGTGTGTGAGTGAGGGAGGTTATGGTGCCTTGTCTTAACTGATTAATGCTTGTTCTGCACCTTGTATAAATGTTTCTCTTCAATCTGGGCAATATTTACTTTGCAGAGCAGGTAAACACCTGCAGCGTGTGGTCATTTTTTTTTTTCAATATGTAGAAAATATTTAGTACTTAGACTCACTACACTTGAATTACTTGTCAGCTATGTTTTGAATTTTGTATGCTTGTGTGAGTTGAATATTGCCCAAAGTGTGCAGGTTCCCTGGGACACCCCTTTCTTCAAAGGAAGAGCAGTTGGAGAGGTTGTGCAGGGCACAGCTTGCCCTTGTTCCCCAGCACAGTCGCTGGTGAGGTGTGACATGCAGATGTGCTGGAGCTGTGGGGATGGGGATTTGTGAGCAGCAGGAGACAGGAGCACGTGTGTGGATGTGTTTGTGCATGTGAAGGGATGGGGAGATGCAATAAAGCCCAGAGTTGAGTTTCCTGTTAAACGCCAGATACTTTGAGTCTGGCTGAAGTTTTTATGCAGCGTTCAGCTAAGAGGGGAGGTTTTGGGTTTTACTCCTAAAAAAGCTTTTGTTTTAGAAAATCAGTTTGACCATGTACCTCTCCTGCTCATTTTCCAGCCCCCCTTTCCCCCTTTTTTAGCTAAGGGAAGTGCTTCCATCGAGTTCCATGTTTAGCACTTGCTCAAGTTGTCCAAAAATGTAAGTGGGTTATAAAACATATGTCAGATTTGTCCCAGCTGTGGGACAAGGACTTTCTGTTTCTTTGGTTAAAAAAGCAGGATGGGGGCAGATTGGAGATGTGAAGGTTTGAAGTATTTCTCGTGCATGAACACACAAAATCCTGCTTGCACCTTCCCCCAGCTCAGGCCTGGTAGAGTGAGAAGCTAAAGGGCTTTATTGGAAAGTGCCCTTGCTATGGCTGTCTTCTCTCAAAGTGCATCCAGTAGTCAGTTTGGTCGCATCTTGACTTTTGCTTCATGTCAGGGGATGCAGGCACAGCCTCAGTGCCAGCAGTGCTGGGTTTCACACAGCCTGGTTTGTCCACACGAGCGCTTGTTGGTCTTTGCCACTTGTGGGGTCATGAGAGGAAATAGAATAAGTTTCACCTCAGCTTTTATCACTTCCTCCTGCCAGGTAAGGGAACATTATTGTCCTTCATTTGCTTCTTCTCTTGTCAGCAAGAGAAGTTGGTGTTGAGCCAGATAATAAATAATGTTTGTTGTGGGGAAGGAGTTCCAGATGTGGTTGTGGTAACACCGATCTCCCCCTCACTGCCTTCTGCCCTGGCCTTGTCCTGCAAGGTCCTGCTCAGACAGCTGTGGGTGGAATGTGTCAGCTTTTGGTGTCAGTCCCTGCAGGCTGACAGGGACGTTCATTTTTAATGGACAAAGCTTTTGGAGACCCTGCACACTCTGCCAAGATAAACCTGTGATAGTTGGGCCAGCATTATTTGTTCTTATTTACAGACCCTACTTCATCATTTGAAAAAGTACATATTGTTGTCATTGCCCAGAGAGGTTCTGGACTGCACATCCCTGGAAGTGTCCAAGTGGTTGGACAGTGCTTGGAGCAGCCTGAGATAGTGGAAGATGTAGAATGAGATGGGATTTAAGTTCCCTTCCAGCCCAAACAACGCTGGGATTTGATGATTGGATGATTTGGTGGAGATGGTTGTAATAAAATTTTAGCATCGTGAACTTCCAATTTTCAAAATTCTCATCTTGATGCTTGCTTGGGGTTTCTTTGGCGTGAGGATGGGCTGGGGTGTAGAAAAGGTCGGGAAAAACAGTGACACAGTCCAAGGAGGAGATTTCTCTGGTCATGGGCTGACTCTGTACAATTTATATATGTGTCATAAATGAGTTTTTGGGGTTCAGAGCATGTCTAGAGGTTGTCAGGTGTTTATATCCAGTTGTTACTGCTGTGCTTTCATGGCTCGTGAGATACAGGCGTGACTTCACACTGAGGCAAATCCCTCCTGCACCAAACTGGAGGTGTTTGATGCTGGGAGGGGAGAGTGTCCCACCTCTGGAGTGTCAGGAATGTTGGTGTTGCTTCCTCCAGCCTTCCTTCCTTGCCCAGCACCAAGTCCTGCTTGTGGAAAGGGTCTGGTGGGGCTGTGTTCCAGCAGAACTGCTCCCAGGAGAGCCAGGAGTGCACTTCCTAATGGGAATTCAGCTTTATCCACATCCTGCACCTCCACACGTGGTACAACCAGGCTCCTGCTCCAGCTCTCCAGGGCATGTTTGTTTTTCCCTTGTGTGCTTTGCTAAATTGTGTTTCCTGCTTTTGCTCCAGGAGTCCAGTTCTTGGTCCTGCTTCTCTGTACATGAAAAATCCCAAATCTTACTCAGCACAGCACAGTTCAGATCACACAAATACCTCTCTTTGGATGACAGGAGGCTGAGAAATCACAGCATAAATGTATTTGCACTCTGAGTAGAAAAGGTGCTTAGAAAATGTAACAGTGAGACAGGATCAATGACTCCCTTAAGCCAATTAAGCTGCTCATTGCCACAGCACTCTTCCCTCCATCAAAATTACTGTTGCTGGGGGTTCTGTGTTGTTTTTTCTCCTCCCTTGGCACTCCTGCTGATATCTCAGGTATATAAGGCATTTTTTCCAGTGACTTTGATTCTTATCAGCATGGAAAAAAAGTTAATATTGATTTAGTGGGGGAGGCAACAGAAGAAGTGAGTAAGAGACTAATAGCTTGGAATGACAGGGCTGTATCAATTTTCAGTTCCCTCAGAGGAATAATGTGCTTGTTTCCAGCAAATGGAAAAGTAGGCTATGAGTAAAATTGTCACTGGCCTCCCATAGAATATAATGGATTTTGGAGCTCAGAGAAAAAAAGCCAGTCATAACTAACTCTGTGATTTTAATGCACTTTCCTTGAAAGTCAGCAGTTTTATGAAATGCCATATGCAGGAAGATAAAATACATCTTATAGAGCTGTATAAAAAATGATTTTCACTGCCTTAGTCTTATTTTTTTGACTGTGGATGAATGCACTTCTCAGTAAGCTTCAACAACGTGTTACGGATTCGAGTGGTTTATATCCTTACCTTTGTCACCAGCACATAAACCGAACCTGTGAAAAAATAATGGACAAACACTGTAGAAAACCTCATTCCTGGCGCGTTCACATGGCTTTTCTGTGTAAGTGGTTCTTGAATGAGCCAAATAAATATAAATTATGGTCTCCTTGTAGGCTGATGGGGAACGCTGTGTCTGTGCACGTTGATTGGCAACAGCCAAGGGAAGAATCCTGCTTGGTCCGGGGGGAGACAGTGAAAGAAGGGAAGCTTTGTTTTGTGGCAAGGCCACTTCTCTTTTAAATAAATTAATAAATCAGGCAGCTCATTTAATTTAATTGCCTCTTTGTTTTAGCCCGAAGCCACCAAGTGCTGGTTCCTCTTCCAGAGCAGTCTCCATTGTCTTGGCCCTGTAAATATTCACACAGCTGGGCTGGGCTTTACTCTTATGAAAACCCGGCGCTACAGGAGCAGGAGGATGATTCTGCTGCTGTTCCAGGATCCAGGATCCTGTCCCCATCCCTGCCATACTTTGTAGTGTGATGCCATCTAGTGTGCAAAGGGCTCTCAGGATTCCCCTGCTCTGGAAATTCAGCACAGCAGCGGTCTCCGACCTGCATCTGATTCCAGGCAGCTCCAGACAGATGCATTTCTGCCCAAAGAAGCTGTGGCTCCCCATCTCTGGAAGCGTTCAAGTGGTTGGACAGTGCTTGGAGCAACCTGGGATAGTGGCAGGTGTCCCTGCCCATGGAATGGGATGGGATTTAAGTTCCTTTCCAGCCCAAACCCCACTGGGATTTGGTGATTTGATGATTTGGTGGAGATGGTTGTAATAAAATTTTAGCATCGTGAACTTCCAATTTTCAAAATTCTCATCTTGATGCTTGCTTGGGGTTTCTTTGGCGTGAGGATGGGCTGGGGTGTAGAAAAGGTCGGGAGAAACAGTGACACAGTCCAAGGAGGAGATTTCTCTGGTCATGGGCTGACTCTGTACAATTTATATATGTGTCATAAATGAGTTTTTGGGGTTCAGAGCATGTCTAGAGGTTGTCAGGTGTTTATATCCAGTTGTTACTGCTGTGCTTTCATGGCTCGTGAGATACAGCCGTGACTTCACACTGAGGCAAATCCCTCCTGCACCAAACTGGAGGCGTTTGAACATGGCTGGGCTGTTCCTTGGGGCCTGTTTTTGGATAGTTTAGGTGCAGGAGAAGTATTTCTTCATTGTCTGTCTTCGTTGGTACTTTGATCTCTTAAATTCCGCACTTGAAAGAATACAGTTTTCCTGCCAGGAGGACAGAAGAATCCTCCCCTCTCCTGTGCTGAGGGATGTGCAACGTGAGGGGTTTGATTTCCTTTTGCAGCACTGTTTTGGTGTCATTGTGTGGTATCCAAGATGCTGGATTCTGGATGCTGCCAGGAGGGGGGCTGGGTCTCCCCAGGTTTTGACTAGACCTGCCAGAGAGGATTCATTTCTGAATAATCTCCTTTTGCTTTCAGTTAATTGTGAAACCAGGCTTTAATAGGGTGTGAAATGGAAATAGAGAGAGGTAACACCAGCTGCCTTTATTTACATGTGTTAATCAACACAGACCCAAACAACAACAAATTAAACTGGAGCCATTCAGAGGGTTTGAAACACTCTAGATTTGGCTGAGGACTTTGAAAAATGTGTATTTTGTGGAGAGCTGGAAGGTCAGGGGCATTTTTATTCTTTTTTAAGTGATCAACCATGGCAGACCCCTACCAGAGCCCAGAAGTTGCTGTGTTCCAGCCATGCCGAGTGTGGCTGTAACCCATCATTAGCTGAGTTAGCTTTGCTTTGAACAGGGATGTGGAAGGCATTTACTCTGCCCTGTGGGGGCGTGCCTGTGGTGGAAGGACCTGACACAGGCGGGAGGCCACGTGTGCCGGGAGTATCCGAGGGCCCTTTTCCACGTTGCACGTGGCATTGCATCCACCAGGATCCATCAGCCAGTGACTGAAGGTGGTTTCCTTTGGAGACAGCCTGGGTTTGCTGGTTCTGCAGTGGTAGATTGGCAGTTTGATGGGGATGTATGTCGGAAGCAGGGGTTGGTTTGCAGCCAGAAGGAATTTTTAGTTACCTGTTCAACTCAGCTCCGTGGGGCAAGGGGACAGCGAGTGCCTGGTGCTGGTGGTGCTGTAGGTGCTTGTAAGGGTTTGGCTCTGGCAGGATACACAGTGTTACTCCTGGAGGATCCTCTCTGGTCCGACAGAGCCACTGGACTTGGGTTCCTGGGAAACTTGTGGATTTGGTGGTGATTCCTCTTGGAAAGAGTTGAGGCAAATTCAAGGAAAATTTTGCTTTGTTCCTCTAGAGAACTTCACAATGGAGACATGAATCTGGTGGGGTGTAAAGCACATTGTGTGCACTCCCAAACTGCCCCAGCTCATCCCCAAGTCCATAAACACCCACAGTACCAAGGAGATCAAAGAGAAATTATTTCAGAGTTGGAAGTTCAACCAGACTTCTGATCTGCCAGTGCCAGTGAGAGCTGGACGTTGTTGTTTGTGAGGATGAGAGCGATGATTTCGTTTAATGAACTCAATTTAGAGAATAGTCCGTATCGTGGCTGGTTGAAATGTGATTTGTCAGTAGAGGGAATGAGAATATTTTGGTTATTTCCTGGTGGGTTTTTTCCCACTTAGAAGGAAATCAGCTCTCTGGTAGGAATTACGTGATCAAGTACCAGAATTTGTTCATCAGAAGGAGCAAAATTTGTGATAAGGCTGGTCTTACACTGGTAAGATCCTTTTCAGCTCCATGTGTTTATAAACCATAAATGCTGATTCTTCACTCGAAGGTTGGACTTGATGTCTTGGAGGTGTTTTCTAAACTTAATGATTCTCTGATAAATGTGTGGTAGGGATCACACTCAGACATCCCTCTCTTGCCTCTTACAGGTCATTTCAGGATGCTTTTGGCCTCAGCAAATATGTTTCCATCCTCAGAAAAGATTTTCTTCATTGTCACTTTCTGTAATCCCTTTGTCCATGACAGGCCAGGCTGCACGTAGTGATGTGTACTGGCACCAACTCTGTGTCAGGAATTGCTTTCTAATTTTATCAGAAACGACCAGGTGCAGGAGGGGATTGGGAATCAGATGGGCTGAGGGACCCTGAGGGGAGAGCAGCACATGCAAGGCTCATTCTTGCTGATTATACCCTGTTTGCACTAAATAAGGCTGCTCCAGGGGTGGCCCAGGCTGTGTAATTTATAGGCACTGATTTCATTCATAAACATTCAGTAAATGTTTATTTCTTTTTGCTGCAGCACCCCACAGTCTCATTTATTTCGGGATATGAGGAGCCATCACATAAATTTTCCCAGCTTGTCATACCTGAAAATACAGCAACCAGTGGCACCTTTTGATAAGTTTTCCAGCGTAACAGTTCAAGGCCTTCTTGACAGTTTAGTGGACAGGAAATTTCCAAAGTTTGGGAGAAATAGGGCATCAGGTAGGAAAGAAATAGAGTTTCTTTCTAACAATGCTAATTTTCAGTTCTTCAAACAGCTTGCATTGAGCATTTAAAATTCTCGAGGGTATTTTCAGAGCTGAAAGAACAAAGAGAAACTTTGAAGAGGGGGAAATTGCTGTCAGCTGATGGAGAAGGCTTGAAAAGTTTATGTTCCTATCCTAAAAATCCACTTTGCTACCCTAAAAATGTATGTTCCTGCACTAAAAGTGTATGTTCCTGTACTGTGCTGTGCTACACTTGACATTTATGAGGAAGAAGATCTGATTAATTGTCTTCACAGCCACATGAAAATGCTTTTTAGGTCTCAAGGGTGTTTGTGTTAGACCGTCATGTAGGATATGGACAAGGGACACGTAAAATAGATTGAAGTTTGTTGTCAGTGTAGGCAACAAATGCAGGGCTGGAATGGGCAGAACTCTCTGTCCCCTCCCTGCATTGTTAGAGAAATAAATCTGAAAAGTGGGCAAGAGACTTGGAAAATCTGTTCTCTGCAGACTTATAGCGTGAACTTATGGGGAGTTCCTGCTGTGTGCTGTTAATGAACCAAACCACTCTGCTAACCCTGCTGGGTGCTGAGGTGATCATTCCCTGGCACTTTTGGGCTGCCCAGCCCATCTCTGACACTGACAGTCTGAAGCAGAGTGGCCTTCAAACAGAGCATCATCTACAGTAAAATAGTAAGTGAAATACAGGACTGACTTCTGACATATTCAGGGTAAAAGCTCTTCTTGGCTTGTAGAAGATGAAGGATCTGACAAGGACCTGCAGCTTCTGAGAACTAACTTTGTTCTGCAACTTCCCTGACTTGGACTGCAAAATTACTTATGTATTTGCAAGGGACCTCTGTGACCAAATGTAACAAAACCACGAGGTTGTGCTGGGAAAGTATCAGATCTTAATATTTTCATATTACCTTGGAGTTCATAGAGAAGAGGGAGCTAATGGCATTTCCTCCCTTTGGTGGTGAAATCATCACCAGGCAGGGGTGGGCTGGCTGGGATAGAACCACTTCCATGGCCAGTGATTCCCAAAATGCCTCTTTCTGCATAGAAAGGACTAAACTTGGATATTCTGGACTGGCAGAAGTGGTGTGGAATTGCAGTAGCAGTAGCACATGGCGTGGTGTTCATTAGAATAATCACTCTGTTACATTACCACTCAAATTTAAAAATTGAAACCCACACTGAACCCAAGTTTTTGGGTCTATGGGGAAGGGGGTGATCTCCCTGTTAGTGTTGATCGTGTCTCAGGTGCTGAATGATAAAATCCAGCCAGTGAATAATGATCGGCAGTATTGGATATTGCAGATGAGTCTCATTCACTCTGTCACACACGGACCCCTCGGACACACAGACGAGTTCAGGCTGTTCACTGGCCAGGGAAGGCTTTGACAGCAAACTTTGTTTTCTGTAGGGACCGTGCAGTGAACAGAGCCCCACCGTGCCTCGGCGCTGGGCGCACGTCCTGCCCTGATCCCAGCTTGCGCAGCACCGGGGGCTGCAGGGGAATTTCGTGGAGCTTTAGCCCGGAGCCGGCTGACAGCAGTGGGAAAGCAGGGACAGTGAGGAATCAGCTCGCCCTGGACTCAGCTGGCTTTCAGACGTGTGATGGCAGCTGCTGTCATTTCTTTGCTCTGCTCTCGGACCGTGCAGCCGCTCGTGTGCCGCGCCTGAGCACAATCCCTGCATGCATTCCCTGCCTCCCTGTTTCTCTTGGCTCCCGTTAAACTCCACGGCTCGTCCCGCGGGACCTTCCCAATGAGAGAGCGAGCGGGAGCGGCAGGAACACCGCGGGTTTCTCTGCGGTGCCAGTCGAGCATGAAAGGGGCAGCGTGGAAGCGGCGGTCGGGGCTGCGGGGGCAGAGCCCCGGTGCTGTCCCTAGGAACGCTCGGCTGCAGCGGCCGCGGCTCCGGGACGGGAGCAGAGCCAGCGGCCCCGCCGTGGGCAGCTGCCTTTGATTTCCCAGCCTGGAGCTCTGCACTCCGGAGCTGATGCTGGGAAGGTTTCCTCAATCAGCTGCTGGGAAGCTACGGAGAGACCTGGAGCTGTTAGGCCTTGGCTAGAGAGCCTGTCCATGGAAAGAACAGAGCGTTGTAGCAGGGGTAAGTGGTGTACAGCCTCAGAGACCCTCTGGGCTTACTCTGAGATCCTTTTTGTTTGCTACAGTCATCAGGATAAAATAAAACCGTCTGGAAGGGTGCCTGCAGGGTGGCACTGAGTGCTGCTGTGGCAATAAAGAACGATTCAGATTCCAGTTTAACAAGGGTTCTTTGCAAAATCTTCAGAGGTAGTTCGGAGGGGGGGAGCTGGTTGTATTTTTGTGCAGACTGTCTTGCATGACAGATTTTAAAGCTCAGGATAATTCAAACTGCGGTTCTCCTCCCGCAGATTAACTTGTGGCCTTTGGGAAGATCTTTTTGCAGTGAGGAAGTCAGTCCTGAAAGCCATATTAATGAGGTATAGGGAATTAGCTGGGAGTGGGGTGGGGAGCATCCCAGCAGAGCTTTTTTCAGGAGAAGGGAATGGCTTTTGAGATAAATGTTTTTAAACCTGTAGTTCATCTCCTACAGAGCAGAGAAGTGAGGGACTAGTAATAAAAGGAGTGTCTTGAATTTTCTGGTGCTAAATGTGTTCCAAACTATTGCCAGTAATTCCTAGGACATGCCCTTTGTTATGAGGGTAGGGTTAGCAAAGGAGATTTTACCATTTATTTCCTCTTCTTTGTTCTTTCATGCACCTTTAAAAAGAATCTTTTGAATATAAAGGAATATCTGTCAAAGTGAGTCCATATCGACTCTGAACTTTTACCTGAATAATTTTGTAGACCTTTATTCCGTGTTTATGAGGCAGATCTGTGGGTATGTGGAGCAGACTCGGATAAATCTTTCATCAGGTGCAGGGACATGTAACGCTCACTTGGATGTTGTGCTGACAGGAGCCACAGAGCCATCTGCAGTTGACAGAGAAGTTTTAGGAGGTTACAAGCATTTCTTCAGTCACAGCCAGTAAATTATTAACCAGACAAAATGAGCATCTGGACTTTCTAGGAATGACTTTGTCTATGTGCCACCTCTGGAATCTGTGCCCTGGGAGCTTGGTGCAGCTCCAGGCTCTCAATGAGCAGCACAGGGGGGTGCTCAGCATCTCCAACACTCGTGCTAAACCCTTGTGAGAATTCTCCTGCTCCTTACCCTGCCAGGGTAAGGCTCTGTAGCTGTCAGGATGTGTCCCAAAGCTCCTTTTGTGCTGGCTCAGCTCTTTGGCTTTTGTGTAGGAGACTTGGACTTAAACCACTTCCTATTTCCTGCCTATCTTTGCTCCTTGCTTTTCCTAAGGGCCACTGAGCCTTTCATCCCTCATACCCAGATTTGCATATGTGAAGAGAGGGAATCTTCCCAGACTTTTTTTCCCTCTATAAATTGGTCAGGCTGAGTGACACCTTTCATTTGGTTGGTGGTGCTGCTGATACAGCACCCGTGTCACTCAGAACTCTGAGCTTAATGTTTGCCATGAGTTAAAGAAACTGGGGGGGTTTTGTGTTTTATTTCTCTGTGTGTGTTTGGCTGAGCAGACTGAGCAGAGTAACCAGGATTATTTGGACCGGAAGCTTTCAAATTCCTGCACAGTGTGCGTGGCACTGCCTCTCACACACAACATTCAGCCACTCTGGGATTTAATTTAATTATTTGGGATCTGTTTGACTTGTGGATTTTCCTTACACTGATTCCTTACAGCACACTTCTGTGAATAACCAGGCCCCNAGAGCCAAGTCTCAGAAGTTTGAAACAAAACAAGAAGTTCAAAATCCTCTGCCTGGTCCTGAAATGCTCCACAAGTTACTTTTTGTAAAGTCACTCAAGTGACTTTACATCAAACTCTTTTTACATCAAACCTCTCTGCTTGGGGCCTGGTGTTTGGTACCTGGAGGTGTCTGTGCCAGGAATTGCTGTTGTTTGTAATTAGATTTTGTCAGCAGTGCAGTATTAACAGGAACCTGTGCCTGCAGTCATTTAACCCAGCCTTGCAATTGCTTTTATTAAGGAAATGTTTCATTTATGGTGTATTTTTTTATGGCAATTGAATTTAGAAGGGATAAGTTGTGCACCCCAAGATTGTTTTCATTTCCTTGTGGCTGCACCACAGTTATTTCCTTTCCTTGGGAAAAGCAGAGCCCCAAGGGATGCAGAGCTCGAGGTGAGGTTGGCCAGGGATGCTGGGATGGAGCTCTGGGAACAAGAGCAGAACATCACACATCCTCCTGGAATGGGCTGTTTTCCCCGAACAACGGCACAATCATTCCATCAGCAACATGCCATAATGGAGGCTCTGTGTGTGCTGAGCCAGATGCATCCGGGCTGGGCTGACCCTGCCAGCTCTCCTTGTAGGAGCTGTGGTTTGGATTCCCACCAGAGGTGTGCTGGCAGAGCTCTGTGCTTTGTGTTTGAGCCCATGGGATGTCTCCTGGTGGCCAGGAGTCATAGATGGGAGTCAGTAGCAGATTCTGCTCATTTATTTTTTAGTTCTCAGTCCCTGGAGCACGTGTCCATGCAAGGGAACCCAGGGAGTTCACTTCTGTGCCCCTGTGGTGTTGGGAATGGCCTGATAACCTCCCATGGGACAAGCTTGCAGGAGGAATGTGATTGCCTGAACCAATCCACGCTCCCAGCCAGGCTCTGGCAGTGGCACCCTAGCTGTGGTCGCAGTCACTGAGCGCAGGGACTTTCCAAGTTGTCCCTGTTTGTAACTTCCTACCCGTTGTAAGTCTGGTGAGAGAACAGCCTCCTGTGCCCGTGGCCGTTGGTTTGAGAGCCTCTGCTTAGTATTGTGTTCCATGTTGTCTCCTGAAACCCGAGAGACTGGAAGTTGTGTCCCCACAAAGGAGAAGGAAATGAGGTCATCATGGAAACAAAAAAACCTGCAGGAAAGAAATCCATGAAGCAAATCTGGCAGTACCTTTGTGTTTCTCCAAATGTCATTCCGGGTGACATAGAATCTGTGTCATAAAAAAACCCCAAAATCCAGGCTTCACCCAGCTAAGGTGAGAAGCAGTTCTCAGCCCAGTGGCTTCAGTCTGTAAAGTTCAACACTATTTATTTGAAGGCCATGATTTCCGTAGCCTGGAATCCAAGGAGCGTGGAAGTTTCTCAACATAGAGAGCTTTAGAGACAAAAGACAAACCCAGGAAATTCCAGCCAGAAACCCCACAGGTGGCAAATGGAGCCCATGGAGCAATCCAGGATGTTCTGTGCTCTGTGCCAATCCTCAATCCCCAGTGCCCAAGGCCCTGCTCTGCCTGCAGCTGCATGCAAGGGTGTTCCTCCTTTGTTTTTAATAACCTCAGATATTTTAATTCCATGAAAACATTCTGTTTGTAGACATTCACAAGTTGTTTTTGCCTAATGGGGTCTCCAGTGGCTGCATCTAAGAAATTTTTATAAATATTTCATTGCTTATGAAGATTGACCTTCTTACACATTTAGAGGAAATAAAAGGGTGAGACCACTTGAGAAAACATTTGCAGCTTAATACGGGAAAATCTGAGGAAAGCGTCTCTGATAGAACTCTGAGATTTCGTGTCTCAACAAGCTTAGGCATCAAATAGACTTGGCTTAGGAGTTAAAACAAACAGACTCCAGCAGTTATACACCAGTGGCCTGCGTTGGCAGCTCCACCTGGGATTGGGGATTGAAAGGGAATCTTTCCAAGTTGTGCATTTCTGACTGCACTTAGGTCAAGGTTACTCTTGATTTCATTTCCAGAGAGGCACCAGCTGGATCCCCTGTGATTTGCGTCTCAGAACAGCTCTACAGCAGCAGCATGGGGAGGACCCTCCTGTCCAAAACAGCATGTGAGATTGGAAAGGGTGAAGTTCACGAGGAATTGCCTTCCCTTTCCTCTTGCTGCGTGCAAGAGAAGTGTGGCACTGGGCAAGTGTTTTGCCTGGTTTCATATTTATTTTAGATTTCTTTCTTAGCTGATTAATATCCCTTAACATGCCTTATCTTTTACCCTGTGTCTGATGGACCAGAGTGGACCTGTCCTGCCCCAGTCTCTGGAAAACTGAAATCCCAGCAGGTCAGATCTCAGAGCTGCTGTGGTTGCAGTGGAGTCTTTGCTGCTGCCTCGAAGTGATGCCATTTCCCATCCCTCTGGGAAGAGCTCAGGGGATATGTATTTAAAAAGTTGCAGCCGTTTGTCCCACACCAGGAGCTCTGTTTTTCCATGAGAGCCCAGCAGGCTCTTCTCAGTGTCCATACATCTCCATGTGTGGATGGCACATCCCTGGCAGTGTCCAAGGCCAGGTTGGACAGAACTCTGAGCAACCTGGGATAGTGGAAGGTGTTCCTGCCCATAGCAGGGGGTGGAATGAGATGGGCTTTAAGGTCCCCCCCAACCCACACTATTCTGCAATTCTATGATTTTAAAGTTATTCTCTGCAGGAGTTTTGATTTTGAAGGACTTCAAGGAGTCTCCCAGCTGTTCTCACCTCTCTCAGAAGCACCAAGATGTGCAGCACTTATGCATGACCTCACTGGAAGCTTATAGTAAAAACAAAATAACCAAATGGGCCAAAGGAGACCTGTTCTTGTGCTTGTAAGGCACATATGGAGCCATTGCTGCATCCAGTACCAGTAAAGCACCCCGAGGGTCCTGCTGGGCTTGGGATCTGCCCTTTTCTCTAGCTGTTCATATCTATAGGCCGTGCTAGGATTTATTAGTCTTGAAGGTGAAGCTCAAGGGACCGGATGATGACTGCTGAATAATCATCCTGCCAATAGGAAGAAATTGTCTTGTGTGATTTGCAAGTTTAAAATAGTTCTGGAAGTAACTACAGGCAAAACACACATCCCACAACCTCTTACATTTACTCAGTGTGAGTTCTTGCATAAAACCCAACCTCTGAGTACACCTGTGATTGGATGGGAACTTGTGTCTGCTGGGAAAGGGATTTTCTGTGTCCAGCTCTGGGGCTCCCCATGAAAGAAGAATGTGGAGCTGCTGGAGTGAGTCCAGAGGAGGCCATGGAGATACTCCAAGGGCTGGAGCCCCTCTGCCCTTGAGCCAGGCTGGGAGAGCTGGGGGTGCTCACCTGGACAAGGGAAGGCTCCAGGGACACCTCAGAGCCCCTGCCAGGGCCTAAAGGGGCTCCAGGAGAGCTGGAGAGGGACTGAGGACAAGGGATGGAATAACAGGACACAGGGAATGGCTTCCCACTGCCAGAGGGCAGGGATAGGTTGGATATTGGGAAGGAATTGTTCCCTGTGAGGGTGGGGAGGCCCTGGCACAGGGTGCCCAGAGCAGCTGTGGCTGCCCCATCCCTGGCAGTGTCCAAGGCCAGGTTGGATGGGGCTTGGAGCCACCTGGGAGAGGGGAAGGTGTCCCTGCCCCTGGCAGGAGGGTGGGACTGGATGGGCTTTAAGGTCCCTTCCAGGCCAAACCATTCTGGGATTCCATGAGACAATTTCACATCTGTCGCTCATATCCTCACACATTCCAGGGATGTTTTACTGTTGTACTATGCTCAATCCTTGGGGAGAAAACAGGGTATCACAGATCACAGAATCTCCTCAGCTGGAAGGGACCCACAGGATCATCCAGTCCAGCTCCTGGCCCTTCACAGACACCCCAACAACCCCACCCTGGGCATCCCTGGCAGCGCTGTCCAAATGCTCCTGGAGCTCTGGCAGCCTCGGGGCCGTGCCCATTCCCTGGGGAGCCTGGGCAGTGCCCAGCACCCTCTGGGGGAAGAACCTTTCCCTGAAATCCAACCTAAACCTCCGTGGCACAGCTCCAGCCGTTCTCTCGTGTGGTGTCACTGGGCACCACAGAGATCTCTTCATGGAGATGTTTCTCCTCTTTACTGCAGAGGTGCCTTGGAGTTTAATTCCAGCATCCAAACCCTTCCACACAATGGTATCTCACGCTCCATACAGAACAGGCATGGGAACCGGAGAAACACAGAATGCTTGGGTTTGGAAGGGTCCTTAAAGATCAAAATCCAGCCGTCCTGGGAGAGCTGTGCTTGGATCTCTGCTCACCCTGGTGCTGATGGTGGCTGAGTGTGGCCGGGCAGGCCCCTGGTGCTCCATGGATTGTCCAGGGTTAATATCCAACACTCCACATGGTTCAGATGAGGTGCAGCGAGGGATTTACTCACACCTTGGGGAGCCTGGATTAGTGATTGCATGGCATTACAGGAGGTGCACTTTCCTTTTTTCTCTTATCAAGCCCTATTTGATTTTCTGTGTATTTTTTGCTGCTTTCTGAGTACTGTGTTGTAGTTGTCAAAGGGGTGATTCAGAATAGCAGGGAAAAAAAGGAGAGTCAGATAGAAAAATACTCTTTAAACAGGGCTTTCTCGTCTTTACTTTGATCATTACTTTAGGATATTTATGCTTGGGTAAAGAAACCACTCTGTGGAAAATGTTCTTTTCCTGCTCTGAAGCCACAGCTGAGGATGAGAAGGGAAAGTAGGAGAAGATTGGAAGTGTGTGGGAGGATAATTAGTACATTTAGCAAGATAAAGCTGGAGTGAGGCAAAATAGGCCATATAAATATATTTATGCTGTCAGAGTAATTAGGTAGAAAATGTTTCCCTGTTTGAGAAGATTTGCCAACCTAAAATTTCAAATATATTATAATAAAATCTTCACATGTATCAAAAGACAGGTCTGGAACATGCCCTATTACCAGACAAGCTGCTGTGAGTAATGGCCTGGGTAATGAGGGTGAAGTGGGGCTTGGGTCAGCAGGATAATTTAGGAACTGGTGCAGGAACTGGCTGTTGGTGACTTGAGCTGAGAGATGTGGTCAAAGCTTTTCTTATAATGGGGCAGCATCTTGAAGTTTAATCGGCTTTTAATTTCTTCAGGATTTGTCCCAAGGATATTTGGGTCTTAGAATTAGTGTTTTTAATCAAATATTGCCATGTTTCACAGGGGAATGAGCCTCCTGTTCCTTGCCCTTGGCAAGACTTGCACCCAGTGCACACATTCCATGAAGGTACCGCTGGTCCTGGGGCTTTGCCCTCCTTTGATTTGCTAAATTGCACAAACATCATAAATTAACAGACATTAAAGTGTGGTGGTTTAGGAAGGGAAAAAGAAAGCAATTCCTAATACTGTCAGAAGAAAGTTATCAGTGCTTTGGAGGCTCAATGAGCTTTTGCCATGCCCGAGTGTGAGCGGCAGCAATTCCCATTGCTTGTGTCTGGCTGCCTTCCCCAGAGATTTAACCTGAAATTCCATCCTGGGAAAATGTGACAGGATCACCAGCCTTCCTTAGAACAATTACACAACCTCTGCCAAGAAAAGCAGCAGCCTTCCCACTGACTTAAAACTCCTGGCTAAAGTCTTGGTCAGTGTTCCTGCTCTCCCTTTTCTCCTGGAGATTCCTACAGATGTGAGCTCCTCATCCCACCTGGATCACTGGGCCAGATGCTGCCAGTTGGTTGTGTTGGATCACAGGGGAGAGGGTCTGCTAATAAGGCTCAACTTGCTTGTATTTTACCTTATAATAACTAAGTTATATTCTGTATATAAATATACATTTATTATATTTTATATTATAGGTGTAATTTATTATATGAACATAATAATACTTATTATACAAGTAATATGCTCATATTTATATGCATATGTTTAGATATATGCTACAATGTAATTATATCTGTTAGGTGAATAATATTGTTGTAAATAGCAATAATTAATATTAAATAATTAATATTTTTAAGCATAGAGAAAGCAGTAGAGAGCAGCTGTGTTCATTTTATGTCCAAGGAGCTGGGCAAGAGGCTCAGACTGGAGAAAAGGAGGCTTGGGGGGACCTTCTGGCTCTGCACAACTCCCTGACAGGAGGGGGCAGCCGGGGGGGATCGGGCTCTGCTCCCAGGGAACAGGGACAGGTTGAGAGGGAACGGCCTCAAGTTGCTCTAGGGGAGGTTTAGATGGGATATTAGGGAAAATTTCTTCCTGGAAAGGGCTGTCCAGCCCTGACACAGCTGCCCAGGGCCAGGGGTGGAGTCCCCATCCCCAGAGGGATTTCAAATCCATGAGGATGTGATGCTTGTGGACATGGGTCAGTGGTGGCCTTGGCAGTGGTGGAGGAACGGCTGGACTCCATGATCTCAGGGGCTTTTCCAACCTCAGCAGTTCCGTGATTCTCCATAATTCCTTTGACTGGCCATGAAATGTGTGTTTGCCACGACAAACCCTCGGGTCAGGGCCACGGACAGGCAGGTTTCTGTCACCATCTGTGAGAGATGCCAGAAACGCCTCTGTCAGCTCAGATTGGTGACGGATATTTGTGATTGTCGCAATATTTTCCTGAAAAAGCTCCTGTTTGCTCCCTGTGGCTTGGTACTGTCTCAGTTCTGCACTGACAGTGTCCCTAAGCCTCTTGCAGGAGCCAGTCGCTGGTGTGCAAGCACAGCATCACCTGCTGAGGTCTTGGCTTTCTACTGGCTCCCAATCAGGGCATCGTTATCCGAGGAATTCAGATGAAACTTGGGAGGTGCTGTGTGGGAGACTGAATTGTAGGAGTTATTTCACAGGGTTTTGCTGCTCTCTGGAGTGTTGTTCCCCGGCTGTGTCCCAGGTCAGTGTAGCTCCACACCTCTGACATGAGATGGGGTCTCAATGGATTAGTTTAATTAAAGTTTACTAAAAGTTTACACCATTACCTGCACAGGCAGGTTTGGAGTTTGGGAGGGATGATCTGCTCCTTCTGTTTGGAATCAAGATTATTTTTCTAGCTTACAGTTCTCATTAATTAACTGTCATCTAATTACCGAATGCTTCTCCCTTTAAATTCTAACCGTAACTCTGATTCTGTGGGGGAGAGAGACTTGTTTGGGCTTTTTTCTTTTCTTTTATGTTTTGTTTTCTCTTTCCTACATATTTTAATTTTATTGTGAGCTCTCTGCTACAGCTCTGTGTTACTCACTTGCTGTGATGTGCGTGAGTGAGATCAGTGCGTTCATGGCTTTATGAAGCAGAAGTTGAAGTAAGTTCTACAGACAAAGAAAATCTACTTTTCCCAGGCTTCTCACGAATTAGCCTTTCACCAGGAGAGCTGGATGATGGAGTTGACATCACTCAGGAAACAGGGAGATGAAAGTTAAAGCTGGCTGAATGAGCTTCCTTTGACATCTGGGGCTCAGGGGCACCAGGTCTTACCTGGTCAGGATTTGGCACTTTGTTAGTAGCCAACAATCCCTGTCCTGTCAACAGATTTGTGTAGTGCTTTTCCTGAGATGATTTTTCACAGCTTTTGCAGTTTGTAAGAGGAGCACACAAGACTCTGCTGTGGTTGGAAGTAAAAAATAATTGCACAGATCTCAAGAGTTATCTTTTAATTATTTTTAATTCTGAACATGCCATATCATAACTCAGCTTCCTGCTTTGTTGCTGTTCTTCCCTACAAGAGGAATGACCAATAAATTTTCCTCTGCAGGAGACCCCTGTAATCAGTCCCCTTATCACCCAGCTTGCCAGAGATGAGCCTCTGTCTCAGACATGAACTAGAAGCATTTTTAAGCTTAGCCTCCCTGTATATGTGATCAGCAAAGTCTGGGCCAGTTAGCACTGCTCTTTCGGGCAAAAAGAGCCCAAAGCTTGTGGTACGAGTTTGCTGGTAGAAGAAAAATTATCTGTGTTGAATTCATCATCAGTTCTCAGTGGGTATGTGCAGGAAGCAGGGTGGAGACTCCCAGACTTGTCTCCAGCCATGTAAAGACAAATTTGAGCAATGCTTTGACACTGTTGCCCAGAGAAGCTGTGGCTGCCCTGTCCCTGGAAGTGTCCAAGGCCAGCTTGGAGCAGCCTGGGACAGTGGAAGGCGTCCCGGCCCAAGGAACCAGATGAGCTTTAAGGTCCCTTCCAACCCAAACCATTCTGGGATTCCCTGATTCTGATGTGATGTTTACAAGACTCTGCATTATCCATACACATAAAGTGTGATGTGACCATTTTTAAGGCTTTCTTTGTGTATCATGAAATGCTACCAATGAAAAGTTTAGGATACTCTAAATGTAATTTATGAAATTGGTCATATCCACTCATCCTAGCTAAGCATATATATTCCAACAATAAATGAACCTAATGGGATCTAATGCATCATAACTGTTCATCAGGCGCAGGAGGTTTGACAGCCAATTTCAATGTGAAGAAGGAACATTGCAGATTATATATTACAAAGTATATGCTGTTTAACTCTGATCAGTTGCCATAAATGCTACTTACAGATTATTTACCTCAGGAAAACACATTGGCACAGTTACAGGGATATCCACGAGGCCCGGCTGGCTGCTCTGTTCTTTAAGAATACAAAAATCAATGTCCCACTTTGGAGCCAACCAGATTCTGCCTGTGAGTCATGTTCAGAGTCCAGTAAGGTCAGGAGAGGCCTTTGCTTTGTGCTAGGATTTCAAATCAAGCCTGGGGGCAACTGTGCTTTCCAGGATGTTCTGTTTACAAGAGATGCAGCAGCAGGAAAAGCTTTTAAATGTCAGGACATCCATGATTTTTGGGGGAGCTTTGGTGCGTGTCTGTTAACAAAGCGAAATACAAACTGAACCGCATGGGGACAGGGAACACGATCGAATATTCATCTTTGGGGGCATTTTGATGTGAGGACAGTTGGATTGTAGAATAAACCCCATAGATTTTCCTGTGTAAACAGTTTCTGTCTCTGTCTCAGTCAGCATGAGGCTGCCTGTGGGAAGGGAGCAGTGTTCAGCTGGTTTTACAACTTCCCTCTGAAATGAGACAGTTGCATGGATGTAGGGCCCATCAGTGGGCTGAAATGTCACTTCTTCCCACAGTGAGTTTGTCTGAACAGTGGCTGAAGTGGGGGCTGACTGGGAGGGTGTAAACTCCGCGAATGTGATCAGTAGGGTGGTCCTCAGGCAGGTGTGCCTTGGGAATGAAGTTTGTTGTGCCTCGGTGTCCTACACACACGGCCCTCACACCTCCAGCTGACACACTGCTCTTCTGAGGAGCCTGTGCAGAGCCTTGGTGTGGCTGGAGCCCAGCCTGGCGTCAGTGCATGAGAGGGAAGGTGATGGATTCAACCCATCCTAACTCACCCCGTGCCTCTCTCTACCTCACGTTCTGCTGCACAGAATCAGGCCCTGAATTCCTTTCAGAGAGCTCTGTGGTTGCCTGTTGGTGATTTTGTTGCCTGGCTGTTGTTTTTTCGGGGCTGTGGTGATGAGCTTTGGCACTGATACACTCAATGAAGGGACACCTGAAATTCCCTTGAGGGCTGGGGGTCTATGTGCCCTCAGTGAGCACAGGGGAGGTTAGAGGATGGAAACCTTTCTCCAGGAGTAGTAAACCCACATTTAATTCATAGAATCTCAGAATGGGTTGCGTAGGAAGAACCCTTAAAGCCCATCTCGTTCCATCCCCTGCCATGGGCAGAGACACCTTCCACTGTCCCAGGTTGCTCCAAGCCCCGTCTAACCTGGACTTGGACACTTCCAGGGATGGGGCAGCCACAGCTTCTCTGGGCACCCTGTGTCAGGGCCTCACCACCTTCACAGGGAAGAATTCCTTCCCAAAATCCCATCTATCCCTGCCCTCTGGCAGTGGGAAGCCGTTCCCTGTGTCCTGTCCCTTCAGCCCTTGTCCAAAGTCCCTCTCCAGCTCTCCTGGAGCCCCTTTAGGTGCTGGAAGGGGCTCTCTGGTCTCCCAGAGCTCCCAGAGAGCTTCTCTTCTCCAGGCTGAACACTTCAGTTCTCTCAGCCTTTCCTTACAGAAGGGCTGCTCCAGCCTTTGGATCATTTTTGTGACCTCTTTGAACCAGAGCTCCTCATTCCTGACAAACATGGAAAATATCTACAGCATTTGTGAGCCTTCCTTTCCTCCATGCTTTGGGTTTCCTTTGGCTGTAGTTTCCAAACTCAGTCGCACTTCAGATGTGACATTTGATAGCAAAGAATGATGATAAAGGTGGGGGGAAGGTGCAATATAGAAGCAATGGTTGTGTTTAATCACATTAATGGCAGCAGCATACGCTGATAATAAATGGTACAAATCCAAAGACCTTCTTTGGTCCAGGAATGTTGTTAATTACCTGTCTACAGCCATCAGAAAAGGAATTAGTATTCCAGGAGCTGGGTTGGTGGAGGGAGAGAACTGAATCAGTGTCTGGTGGGACTTCCCTACAGAGAGAAGGGAGATTCTGGCAGAACAACGTTAAATAAATTGCAGGTGTCATGGTCATTTGTATGGAGAGAACTTTGCCTTCTTTCTCCCTCTTTCATAAGGTGTCTCTCACTACCCACTTCTGATTTTCACTTGCTTACATTCATTAAGTACAGCAACTTGGGGTTCTTCTCCTCAGCCTTTTTTTCATTTCTGCTTTCATTTGTTTCAGAATTTTTTTACTCTTGGCTAATCAGGATTTTTTTATGGCCTGTTAAGTTTTATGTATGTTTCCTTTATTTATTTACTTTGCAAACAGTCGTAATTTGCTTATGATGATTTGTAATTTCTGTTCTCAGAGAAGATCAGTAAACATAAGCCATTTTCAGTGGAGAATAGCAAGACTAGTGGGATAACAGGGCCAGGAGTGGGATGCTCTGGGCTCGGTCCATGTGCAGGAATGAGACAGTGAAATGTCTCCTCACTGCTCTCACACAAACACATCCTGATGATGCAGTTAATGACTCTGAGTACGATGAATGGTGCCGTAAAACTCTCTTGTCAAGCATTGCTTGACAACACTGAAATCAGGAGATATGTTTTATTATCTAATGTCTGCCTGAATGTATAAAATAAAAAAATAAATAAAATGTGGGAAGGGGATAGGGAGAAGTACTGTTCTATATTCACTATCCATGAATATTTATAGAGATATTTTCAGTGAAAAATTAATTTTGCAGACTTCTAAGCTGGTTTAATCCCTGCCTCGAACCGTTTGCCTCCCTATAATTGCTTTATTTTTGAACCGTGTTTCTATTTTTAACCTGTCAGGTGAGGTTCCAGAATCTGGTGGCATTCCAGGGTCTGTGTGTGCTGAGTGTCTCCCCTGTGGCAGCTCCAGCCAGACAAGCCTTTTCCCTGATTCTCTGGTTCCCCGAGACTCAGCATGTCTTGGAGCAAGCTGGTGTGGATGTTATGCTCCGTGTGCCGCTACGTGCCTGGTTCATCCCCCTCGCTGACCTGCTCTTCTCTCTCCCTTGTCCCTCCCTCTCTCCCACTCCCTCGCTGCAGCTTTCGCTCCCGGAGGAACAGAACGAAGTGACGAGGAATGGCTGTGAATCCAAGGAACTGGTGTACCTGGTGCAGATCTCGTGTCAGGTAAATGCCCTGTTTTCTCTCCCCAGTCTGGGTTTAATTCTCTTTCCAACACTGCCCCAGAATATTGGGATATGACACTTCCCTGTGGTGTGTCTGGGGTTTTCCACCTCTTCCCTGGCTCAGTCACCAGGGATGCTGCCTGTGGTGCTGCCTGTGGTGCTGCAGGCACGTTTTAGGAGAGGAGAAGCATTGAGGGGAGAAAAAGGAGAGTGTGAAGCAAATAATCCTCACTGATGCCCAGGAATGAGCCCAGAGATAGCAGTGGGTGTGCCCAGGCTGAGGTCACTTTGGAGAAAGCACAGACACCTGGACACACCAGTGACCCCAGCAGGGAGAATCCCCGCCAGTGGTTTGTTACCACAGTGTGCTGCCAGGAGTCTTGATCTGCTCCCAGACACCTGGCATAGAATTCTCATCTCAGGATGCTTTGGGCAGAGGAATCTGCTGCTCTGTCCCACGAATTCTTCATCTGCTGATCTGTGTGACTTTGCTACAGAATGAGTGTGTTTTAATATGCTCAGTGAGTCACGCTTTGTGGGAGGTGCACGGCACTGGCAGGTTCAGTGCAGAGTTACTGCCTGTGTTTGGCTGTTTTCCTGGGTTTAGGATAGCAGCTCTTTCCATGATTCACCTCAGCACCCCCTGAGCATCCGTCTTACCAATGAGTACACACAGACAGCTGGTGAATTTGCAGTGTCCCTGCTCTGCTGCCTCAGCTCTGTGCTCAGAGTGGGGTGTTGTGAGAGCTGAGGAACACAGCATCCTGCATCCTGAGGAGCAAAGCATCCGTCATCCCGAGGAACAGAGCATCCTGCATCCTATGGAGCAGAGCATCCCACATCCCGAGGAGCAGAGCCTCTTGCCCTGTTCTGGAGATGGAGCCTGGCCAGGCTGAGCTCCAGCAGTGTTAATTCCAGCAGGGCATTGCTCTCTGGGCAGCTTTCACATGTTCCTGTACATGTTTATAAATGTGCTCTTGGGAGAGGGAAGAGAGGCTTCAAGTGGACATCTCTCAAATTTGCCGGTGTTTGGGAATTTTCCCGGACTGTTGTAACCCCCTGGAGCCAGTCTGGCACAAAAGCAGCACTGCCCAGCCAAGCAGCCCCGGCTGGCAGGCAGCACAGTGAACCCTGAGGGTGGGCACATGTCTGTGTCCCAGCCACGGGCAGTGCAGAGCCTGGGAAAGCGAATTTCAGGAGACTGTAGGAAATGGGAATTTCAGAGTGTTTTGAGCCCTCACGTTTGGGGTACATTTGCAGTGTGTAGTGGGGGGATGAACTGTGGATTATTCCCTGGCTGTTGCAAATGAACCTGGAGAACATGGCAGTTTTTCTCTAGCTCCAGAGCACATCACTTCTGATCCTTCCCCCACCTTACTGACACCTCCACAGATTCACAGAGTGGCCTCAGGTATAATTGTGTCCTAAACCCTGCAGAGTATCCCTGTGCAGGAGGGAGCCTCAGGAGCAGCAGAGAGCTGGGATGGGGCAGGATGGAGGTGAGGCCTGTCCCCTCTCCTCTGGCACCTTGCTCCCACTCTCCAGTGCTTTGCAGGGATGTGTCTGAGGGTACAGGCATGGATTTCATCTGTGTGGGGACAATGGGGGGAATTCTGAGCCTTGGCAAAGGGAATTGCTCCTTTGCAGCTGCTGTGCAGCAGCTCCTGAGAAATTCCCCTCCCTTCCCTTCCCTTCCCTTCCCTTCCCGCT
>VZTF01001311.1:113797-295599 GCA_013397755.1 Cnemophilus loriae
CCTTCCCTTCCCTTCCCTTCCCTTCCCTTCCCCTCTAAGTGTTTGACTGAACTCAAATGGAAACACTGGGAGTTGGCCTCATCCCTTTAAAGGATGGGCATAGAACCAGACACCTTTGTCTTCCTTTCTTCCTTTTTTCCCCTTTTTTCATTTTATTTTTGCTTTCTTTTCTTTCCCTTTCCCTCTTTCCCCCTTTCCATTTTTCCTCATTCCCTTTTTTCTCTTCCTCCTTTTCCTCTTTCCCCTTTTCTTCTTTCCCCCTTTCCCTTTTTCCTCATTCCCTTTTGTCTCTCCTTTTTCTCTTTCCCCTTTTCCTCTTTCCTCTCTTCTTCTTTCCCCCTTTCCCTCTTTCCCTTTTCTCTTTTTCTCTTTTTCCTTACTTTTCCTGTATTTTTTCCTTCTCTTTTTTCACTCTTTTTTTTTTTTCTATTTTTCTTCTGTTTTAAAGTACTCCCCCTGGCTAGCTCGAGCTTCTCCCTTCCCCAAGGCTGTGATCACCCTCTCCCATACTATTTCATGTCCCTGTCTCTCAGATCCATAGAAAGCTGAGAAACTTGTGACATCTGGATCCAATGACCAGGAAGGTATGGGAGGAACTGCATAGCTGAGCATCATTTCTGCCATGGAGACACTTCACCCCTGACATCCCATGGCCTCTCCCAGTGTCCAGGGAAAGATTCCATTCCTTCACACACTGGACACCAGCAGTGTCTGTGTGAATTTGGCTCCACACGAGAATGGAATGGGAGGTGTGAAATAGCTCATGGAATGATGGTGCAGTGGGGACAGATTTTGGCAGGGTGCATCTGGATCAGGCCAAAAATATTGAAAGAGGGAGGAAAAAAGCCTAAAAACAAAATTTGGCTTTCCTCACCCTTTGGATGTGCTTCCAGCACTGGTGTTCAGCCACTGCAGCAGCCTGAGTAATATCCTGGATTTCTCAGATGGACACAGGGAATTCTGTTAGTGAGGCTGGATCCACATAAATGTAAAAGCTTTAAAATAGCTGTGATTTGTTGCAGAAGCAGATGGCAAAGAGTGAGGGTGTTGCCATCCTGGCAACTTTCGATTCCAGTCTTAGAGAAATAAGTTAAACCCGTGGGTTTGGGGTTCAGTGCTGGGCCTTGCCCAGTTTGGGCTCTGCAGACCCACCCTGTGTGTTGTGGCCCATCAAATGGCATTTACTGTGCCATTTCCCTCTGGAGCAGGCAGCAAAGCAAAGCTTTTGAACAGCAGATATTTCAAACATCCAGCTCACTCTTAGCTGGGTTTGGCAGGACACAGCTACTTACACTGGGGGAATTCTATTCCACTCCTTCCCATCTGTAAGTATCATTTTAGTGGTGTAAAGAGAATTAGTGCTTGATGCCTATTTTGCAAAACCTTCCCAGATAAGGTTTGAAAAAGCATTCTTCAGAAGGTATATTTGTGCTGCAAGTCAGCTTGTGAAATCCAGGCTTTGTGCAAGGTTCAGAGGGGGGGTTAAATCTCTGCTCAGCTTTTCTTCTACTTAAAAACCTCAAAAAATTAATCCACTTTATTAGCTCTTAAGAAGAAGTGGGAATATATAGAGAGCTGTTTCAGAAAAGAGGAGAGATAGGATTCTTCTTTTGATTCCTTTGGACAAATTTAAACATGAAAACTAGGAAATGACAAAGGGAGGGAATTAAATCCTATTGGGAAGAGCCAGTGATGGGAGGGTTTGGTTTGGGTTTTTTTTAGCAGTGCGGGTGGATTTTCGTTTTTTTTCCAAGTAAGATTGCACTGAACTTGCATTTCTAGAAGATGGATTTCAGGACTGCTGTGAAAAGAGTGATATTATTAAAATAAAAGGGTCAAGTCCTGGAAGGGTGGTGTGAGGACTGCACCTGTGAACCCTCTGAACCTGGAGACAGTAATTGATAATCGGTGTGGTTAGTGAAGGAGGAGCACAGGGGATGGCTGAGACCCCTGAGGAATTCATGCTGTACCTGGTGCTGTGAAGGTCCTTGGACAGTGTTTGCAGTCCTTGGGAGTTTCCACAGGGATAAGCAAAGAATTTACATGGTCTGAACCACATTTCAAAGGAGTTACTTTGTGTGTGGAGAATAAATCAGCACAAGTCAGAGCCTGCAAAAAGGCTGGAATGGGCTAATCCAGCCAACATGTAAGGAAGGCTGGAAATGTGCCTTTTGGATGTTTTGGGGTTCGTTCGTTACAGCGACTCCCTGTGTACTTACTTAAATATTACAACAGAAGAATGCCCAGTCTCAGCTTTTGTTCTGAAAAGTTAAAGGAACTCGTAAATGCTGTTTACGGTGTGAAATTTGTGGTGTTTGAACACCTCAAGCATCATTTTTGGTGACATTTTGAGTGGCAGGGAAAGAACAAGGACTGGCTGTGGAGATGTTCTGAGGGAGGCTGTAACCTCCAGCTGTTCCCGAGGCTTTTGCTGCTCATGTCCACGCTCACAGGTGGATTGTTGGGACAGGAGTGACAGGCACTGCTAACCAGGGATGTCAGACTGCACAAGCACGAGCCAGGGCTGACACAGTCTCAGGGATTAAACACAGGCTGACTGCTGTGAGATGCCAGCCCAGCCACAGCACCTTTCCTGCTCCCGCTTTCCAGGGGATAATGCCAACAAAGGAGGCCTTTTTCTGCTCCAGCACTGGTACATTTCTAAGGCTGTTCCCAGAGCAGGAATTCTCGTGGCCCAAGCAGAGTTTTCTCCATTTTCCTGCTCCCATTTTCAGGCTGGCAGGAGCTGAGCTATTCCTGTGGCACGGGATGCCCAGTGCTGTGCCCTGTTCCCGTTCTTCGTTCCAGCAGCTGCTGCCATCTGGGCTGCGTTTGTTTTGATGAATGGAATCAGGTCCCTGATGCACCGGAAGACATTGCCCCAAACTCAGCCACTTGTCCCAGCTCTGCCCTGCAGGAGACTCGAGCTGGGCATCTTTTGTTTGAAGAGCAGGATTTGCAAAGCTCTGAAGGCATCCCCATCCTACATTCCCTGTGCAATAATGAGTGTTTCAAGGGCACAGGAAGGAAGGCCAGGAAAAATGGGCTCCAAGGAGGAAGAGCAGGCAGGACTCCCCATCCCAGGTGATTTGTGGGGAGGGGAGAGTGGAAGATACTTCCCACAGGGGCGATGTCTTAGTCTGAGGAGCAACATCTCAAGTGTGATTTGCTGGTTCTAGCCACCTGGGATAGTCCAGGCTGGAACCACAAATTGCTTGCAGGAGGATTTTTGAGTCAAACATTCAAAATATGGTTGGGTTTTTTGTCTTGAAGGCTTCTTCTTTATTAATAGTTTCTGATTGAAGCTCAAACACCTGGAGAATAGGAACTGAGTAAGCACTACTTTACTCCTGTGAAAAGCTCTTTAAACAGATGACAAAAGGACAGATTCTAACTCACAGATATTCTTCTGTGTGCTTTATATACATACAGAAATACAGAGAGGGGAAAGCTTTCACATCTTTGTTAAAGGGATATATCTGTGTGGAACATCCAGGCGGATCCTACCCAGTGCAAAATCTGTTTCCAGAATGTGTGTTAACCTCCTTCTCAATGTTTGTATAGGATTTTCTGCCTTGATTTAGGATTTTGCTAAACAAAACAAAAGCAGTTAGTGGGTGCTTTTATTAAACAGTAAATTTTCACATGATGCAGCCTCCTGTCCCTACCCGTGTGTCCTCACCCCTTGGTCAGGGTCAGGCTGTGTGTTCTCAGCAGGGCTCACAAAAGTTGCTCTGCTTTCAGATGCATTAAAATGCTGGTCACCATCATGACCTTTCTCCTGCCTTGTTTTCTGTTCTTCTTTTCTGCCTCTCGGCACCGCTTGCCTGAAGATGACTGGAGGAATTAAACTTCCACTGACAGGGTGCCCATGAGTTCGGTGCCTCACGTGTGCAGGTGTTTGGAAATGGAATCATGGAATGTTTGAGTTAGGAAAGAACTTAAAGCCCATCCAGCTCCACCCCCTGCCATGGGCAGGGACACCTTCCACTAGACCAGGTTATTCCAAGCCCCATCCAGTCTGGCCCATCCGGGGATGGGGCAGCCACAGCTTCTCTGGGTAACAAATCCTGGGTGTTTTATAAATCCACAAAACCTTTTTAAAACCTGCCCATAGGCCTTTCTGGCTTAGATATTTCTACGCCATCCTTCCAGATGTTCACACATGTTTAAACCTCTGTCCTAAGCTTTTCTCAGGCATTGCAGGCTGTTTCACATTAGGCAAAAGAAAGCAGCAGAATTCCTTGTTTCCACCCTGCTAATCCATCACTCCACGTGCTATGCTCCGGTGGATCTGAGGTCACACACTACGCGCCTCCTGCTCCCAGCAGCAGTAAATAAAAACGAAGTGACAGTGGGAATGAGAATTAATCAAGAATGCCTGAAGCTGGCAGACAGCCTGCAGAATGCTGCTGGGCTGTGCTCAGACCTCAGGAGATTCCAAAGCCAAGGTGGAGGGGCTTTGAAACACCTGGCTCTGTTCCAGGCTTTGGGAAAGTAAACTGGCATCCGTAGGGGTTGAATTGCATCTGAACTGCATAATTAACATCTATTACTCTGTAGCTGGTTTGATAACACTGAGGGATAAATTCCTTTAGTAACTGGGATAATAGTTATTAAGGACAAGGGTTTGACTTGCTGGTGTTTAGAGTTTTCCTGCAGAATTGGGTAGGGCAGCACTCACATCCAGCGGGACTAACATTGGGGTGTGCTGTGTCCTGTTTTAAACGCAGATTCACCACACCCTTTGCTCAGCCTGGGGTTTTGCCCTGTGATCCTTGATTCACACACAGTCATGGAGTCACTGAGGTTGGAAAAGCCCTCCCAGACCATCTAGTCCACCCTGTGACTGATCCCCACCTTGTCACCAGCCCAGAGCACTGAGTGCCACGTCCAGGCCTTCCCTGGACACTCCGGGAAGCTCCCTGGACAGCCACTTCCAATGCCTGACCACCTTTTCCAGGAAGAAATTCCTCCTGGTGTCCAACCTGATCCGAACCTCCCCTGGCACAGCTTGAGGCTGTTTCCTCTTGTCCTGTTTGGACATGTCACCATGGAAGTGGCAGTTTTGAGGCAAAAGGGATTTTTGTCCCCTCCAGGAGCAGCACTGCAGTGTCCCAGCTGCATCCATGTGTCCTGGGGCTCTGGGGTTCCCTTGCCCTGCTGATGGGACTGTTCCTTCAGCCCCAGCCAGGGGCGACTCCCTGCTCTGCTGTGTAGATCCATCCCCTGGTAACGAGACATGAAAAATGACTGTCGCCCTTAAACTTTGGTCTTTAATTGCTCCATTCATGGCTCTCTTTGGATTTTTTTGTCTCTATTTAATTATTTAAATGTGTATTGTGACAGAAATGGGGTCAGCTCTTTCTTTTCCTAACTCTGGATGCATGAGATGCAAAAACAGGATTGTACCTGTGTGTGGATTTTAAATGGAATAATTTATTTATAGAGTGACATTGCAGAAATAAAAACTGTTGTAGACCTGTTGGTGCTAAAACACATTTTTTCAGCAGGTGCAAATGTAGGTGCACTTCAAGCTGTCCCCTCAGCATGCGAGGGACGGAGGCTTTCTGTGCTCAGACTCCAGTGGAGGGAGAAATATTCTGGGGAATTTATTTGAGGGCGGGTTTTGCTGGGGAAAGAGGGTATCTGGAAATAACCTCCTCAAGACAAGAGCCTCCCGGTTCATCAGACCTGCATGAGGCTGAGCTGCTGGGCAGTTCTTGGTCAAAGGGAATGTGAGTGATACATAACAACTTCAGATGGTTTTCCCTGATGGAAGCCCCCCAGCTGAAGGGAAAGGCCAGTCCCTGCTCTAGGGAGGGATGATGAGCGAGAGGGAAAATCATTTCTCACTATAAAGTGAAGTATCACATCAAAGTGCTGCCCTGAAAGGGTTTCTGTGAGCAGCAGGAGCTCTCACAATTCCATGGTAGTTTGTTAATGTTGTGTCCTTTGGGCGTTTTGCCTTCAGACAGAAAACAAGCCCAGAATTAGAGATCTCTGCTTGGCCCCAGACTGTGCGCTGGGCACTGGCAGTGAGGATCACTGCAGAAATCCATGGGGACAGGAGGACTGTGGTTTCTCCCTGTGAGTGATGGATCTTGGCAGGTCTCCTGATCCTCATGTGGTGCTTTGGAGACAAGGCTGGGCCCGGCCGCAAATTGAAGGGGACACTTGGGTTGTTCTGACGAGACACTGAGTCCTCCCCACAACTGAGCAAGTGCAGATGCTTTGCAGAGGAGCCTTTTGTCTACAATTTACTTGTTTTACAACTTTTCCAAGAGCAGGGCTTGGTTCAGATCCAGAATGAGAGGAGGGTTGTGGTGGATATTCTGTTTTTCTTTCTTGCCTTGATGTTTATTCCTTATGGGGAGGTTTGCCATGCACACATTTTTAATACCTGTTTACCTGGGGAAGGGGACAGACTGTTGGGACAAATCACCTGAAACAGTTTCATCCAGTCACATCTTCTGCAAGGCTACAAAGCTGCTCTGATCACCAGGTGATGTTGGGTGTCAGGAGGCTGAGGAAGCAGCAGGAGACAGCCCAGGTGAGCAGTTGTGATGCTCAGCCTCAGGGTAGGTGAAGTTCACAGACCTCAGAACAGCATCTGCACTTGCAAATAACAGATTCACTGGACATAAAATGCAGGGCAGGCAGGTTAGGAAAGGATGGTTTCAAAACGGCTCTGTCAAGGCACAGAAACTACATCAAAATAAATAGTGTGTGTGTAAAGGCAGAATCATTGCATCATGGAGTCATTTAGGGTGGAAAGGACTCCAAAATCATGGAGTTTAACCTTTGCCACAGCAGTGCCAACCCACCACCGAGCCCTGTCCCCAAGTGCCACATCAACATGGGTTTTTTAACTCTTCCAGGGAATGTGACTCCACCCACCACTGCTCTGGGCAGCCTCTGCCAGGGTTTGACAACCTTTTCCATTAAAAGAATTCAACTTAATGTCCAACCTAACCCTCCTTAGGGCATCTTGTCCTAAAGATACTTCAGTGGTAAATCAAAGATGCATCATGTTCACTGTTTGTAGCAAATATTTACTGGCACAGAGCCAAGTGGCAACATACACAATCCCAACAGTTTTCCGAAGTTCTCTACTACCGGTTACACTGAGTGCACATGGATTATTAAACTGATAGTCTGACGATAATTTGTAATTGAGTTGTTTGGGTAATAAGTAGGCTGAGAGTGCCACTGTCTCACTCAGTAACTAGAGGTGCTTTGCCCGACTGTATGTTACATTAAAAATAAGTTTTGTTTAGGGGAGTCGGTCTCAGAATTCTCAGGGGGAACCTGATTTGAGCTTGTTCCTTAAATTCTTGCAGCTTTCCCAGAGTTACAGAGCAGGTTTGGGCCCCAAGTTTGTTAAAATCCACGGAGCAGGTGTTTGTTGTCACTCTGAGTTGTGCCACTCTGAGGATGTGCCACAGGCTGGGGGAGGGAGGCGTCAGAAATAAACACAAATTGTATTTTCCAAGACTGTAGAGCAGGTTTGCCACCAACGCCTCAGTTTTTGACAGATCAGGAAGGACTTTCTATTTTCCAAATTGTGCCTTTGTAAACTCATCTGTGGGTTTAAAATTGTGCCTTTATTTCAAATGTTGTGGTTTACTTTTTGAAAGCCCCCATTAGGGATATTAGATATTGAACATGGTCTGTCTTAAATATTTCATCTCCTGGGTCTTGGCACCACTTCTCACTCTTTTTCCTTAAAACTGATGGCTGCAGCTTCCAGAAAAGCAGCTGATTTTCCATTTTGGCTCCAGCTTTGTTCACAAAACCTCCCCATAGCTGCTTCTGTTTCTTGTGCTTTCTAAATCATGTTTCACCCTTCCAGCCTCTGTCCTTGAGGCTTGATCAGCTACATCTCCAACACCCCTGCTTGCAGATCTTTTCCCTGGAAATACTAACAGTTTTTTTATCTATAACCTTGCCCAGAGGCATTTCCTACCCTGTTAGTAATATTTTCCAAACCCTGGTAGTGTTGCTTCGTTCCAGGGTGTCGGGATGAATGGGGCTGGAAGGGAGCAGTGTCAGATACAGCAGGGTTTCGTTATTTCCGTGCTCCTGAGTGGCTGCTGTTTGTAAACGATGTGATGGATGTCTGGTCTGTGTCATAGCAGCCCTAACAGGGTCATGGGGCGTTTTCAAATAAAGTTTTTTGAGTTTGGACCTACAAAAACCTCTTTACTCCCTGGTAGTTTGTTTTTACGAGAACATACTTCTGTGCTCTGATCAACTATATATAAATACATTTAAAAAAAATTATATACACATATATACACACAAGTCAGCTGTTTGCTTCCATGATCTGCCTGAGAAATGAGATTTAAGAAAATTGAGATCTCTGTCTGCCAAAGCTGTTGATGCTGTAGGTGACCTCAGGCAAGGAATTCGGAAAGTTTTTGGAAATAAGAAAAAGGGGGAATGGCTTCCCACTGCCAGAGGGCAGGGATAGATGGGACATTGGGAAGGAATTGTTCCCGGTGAGGGTGGGGAGGCCCTGGCACAGGGTGCCCAGAGCAGCTGTGGCTGCCCTGGATCCCTGGCAGTGTCCAAGGCCAGGCTGGACGGGGTTTGGAGCAACCTGGGACAGTGGAAGGTGTCCCTGCACATGGCAGGGGTGGGACTGGATGGGATTTAAGGTTCCTCCCAACCCAGGCCATGCTGGGATTCTGTGATTTTCTTTTCTTTTGTTTTAATAACCTCAGGCAAGTAATTTTCAAAGGTTTTTTGTTTGTTTTGCTCTAAAGGCTGGTGGTGGCTGCTGGCTTTGATGGAACCATGTTTCTCCTCTGTGGTTAAGTGCAGAGCAGTTTATGGCACATTTGGGCTGTGGGGTAAGGAGGGAGCTGTATTTAATGCCTGCAATGTCTATACAATCATTTGTAGCTGTACATACACCCCCTCGCTGCCCTGCTAGCTGGAGGATGGTGGAATTTCAGTTCCCATCCCTGAGCTCTTGCACTGTGGCTCTGAAGGGTTTCGTTTGTGGCTCCAAGCTCTCACTGTGTCGTGACTGTAATTTTTTTAAGTGCAGAAAAGCAGCCCTCCACTCTGTGCCCACGCTCCCCTCACCCCTGACCCGCTGCTCCACGGTGGAATTTTGTTAAAGAGATGATGGATATAGAAGTGTTTAAATTACAGCGTGTCAGGAGAGCAGGGATTTCACTCACATGTTGACGGCTGTAAATCCTGGGTTGAGTTCAAGGTCTGTCAGGCTGCCATTCAGAAAAAGGCTGGTTCTGGGAGGAAAAATGGTTCTTAGGGTTTCAGACACTGTTTGTGTTGAGTTGTCTTGCTGGGCTCTTACTCCTCTGTACCTGTACAGAACCACTCACCGCCAAAGCCTGAACCGAGTGTTTACTCCTGGCAAAGCTGTTCCTCTGAGGGACACAGGAACCCCTGAAGCTCATGGCTTGTGTCACCTTCTCCCCCAGAGAACCACATGCACCTGAGGGGGTGATTTCCCACACAGTGAGGACAGACAGGATGACACTGCTGTCACTCAGACCCAGCCCTGTGTCCCCATGTGTGCACTGGGGGCTCCTATCTGTAATTGGAATCCAGCGGCACAAGGAAGCCTAATTTTTAGGGGAGAAAAGCTGCAGTGGTTTCCATTAAAATCTCTTTTTTTCGTAGTGACTGCAATTAATTGATAATAAACTGATAATTAATGCTGAGAGATTAATTTATGCTGTGGAATAAGGCTAATAAGGGTTCACCACATAAATATACCAAATTTTCTCTTCTGCCTTGTGCTCTGTCCATTTGTATATTCCCTCCATCTTGTGCTTGTTCCTCCCTCATGTCCATGTGCTGTGATTCCAGGTGGAGAGCTGAAGTTTTAGTGTTCCATTCAGAAATAAAGTACTTTTATGTTGCCTGAGTGCAAACTCCCTTTAAGTTTTAAAGATTTATAATTTCCTTAAAGTTAGAATAACACACCAGAAGTCATGGAATCACTTTGGTAAACAAATGTAAGTGTAGATAAAGCGACCTAAGGCACCAGCTAAAAACACTTCCTGGGTGAACTCCCCAGGGTGGATTTTATCCATCTTGCTTTCTGTTTTGACTAAATCTCTAAACCATTTTCCACTGTGACTTGAAACAGGAAAGGGCTGAAGGGTCAGGCTGGAATAACATACAGAGCCCGAGTCCCAGACAGCTGTAAGAGTCACCCATAGCAGAGTTAACCTCTGCTGCTGGATGCTGCTGCTTTTCCAGCTATTTAATCCGTGGTGTTTTCTTACTGAGGGGTCAAACTGAAGTGACTTTTGCCTTATACTTTCATCTCATTTTCTGCTCTCGCTCTCCATGTGGGCTGCAAGGTTCAGGAGAACATCCATGTGTTCTCTCCAAGGAAATAAGCATTTGAACCAGAAGAGAAAGGTCTATCCGTGTCTTAAAATAAATAAATCCTAAATGCTGTAGAGCAAACCTAGTCAGACTGTGGGACAGGAAGGTTGTGTGTGCTGGAACTCAGTGGCAGCCTGGCTGGCTTGGAGAGGGATTGATGGACAGGATGGGGTCCTGTCTGCTGACATGGAGACAGATCCAGCTGGAAACAGGAGTTTTTCTTACATACCAAGAAGATCTATAAATCTTTAATAAAAAGTTTCAGCATGTAAATTTTGTGAATGGATGGTACCACAAATCCTGGCAGCAGCTGGACCTCTCTTGCAGGCTGGGTGCCTCTGAGTGTTGCTCAGGGCACAGCAGGAAGAGTTACTTCTGCCAGAAGCTGAGTGGAAACAGTTAAACCCACATGTAAATATTCTAGTTTGGAACTGGCCTGGAGTTCGGGGAGCCCCACTTAGAAACGAGCACGATTCTTGTACTGATAACTGAAGTGTTTAAGAGATGATGGAGCAAAGTGAGGTTCTGACTTTGGGAATGAAAATGCAGAGAGTAGTTTAAAATTGCTTCCTCTCAGATTTGCAGTGGGTAATGTCTGTCTGTTGGTAATGAAGCCACCACTGAGCTGCAGGAATCAGGACAGGCTTGGGAACAATGGGAATGGGAGTGACACTGGATAGAGCTGAGCTTAAGGGAGTAGGAAACTACTCCAGGCTGTGGCTGCTCATCGTCCTCCTCAGGCCATTTGATCAGCACAGCTAAAAATATTCCTTGTGGAGCTGGGCTCTGGATCCCTGTCCCTCCCAATCTCCTCCTGTGCCAAGTGAAGCCCGGGAGCGTCTCTGACCTGTGATCTTGCAATGGTGGTGCCACTGATGGATGGTTCAAATCTCTGGCTCACTGGAAATTAAATCATCAGCTCAGTAATCTCCAATCATTTCTTTAGCATGACATTTCTTCTTGCTTTGATAATCGGAAAAAAATCAGCAGCTCTGTGCAGAGGCTGAAATCTCAGCAGGCTTTCATCGTGCATTTAATCCTACCCAGCGCGGTACGGGAGAACAGATCAGGCTGGAAAAAGAGTAGGGATGAGACCAGATTTTCCATTCTGTGAGAAATTCCAGATTTGTCATGATGCTTTTCATTGTGAACATTTCTGTAAAAAGAAATTTCAAAAAATACATTGATTTTTTTTTCAAGAGGAACTTATTTGTAAGTCAGTGGTCAATTTTTCCTTTTAAAGATCCTGAAACTATTTAATGGCATTATTGAAATCTTCACTTGATATTTGATTTTTTATTTTAAAGAACTTTGTCACAGCCAGGTTTGTAATTGAAGGTCTAAATCTGGAAAATCACTTTCTACTTAACTTCAGCTCTTATGCCCCACTGAAGTGAATGGGATTTAGGCTTGTGCTTCTGTAAATCAGGACCATTAATAATTAAGGAAACAAAAAGTAATTATTGAATTAGAAAATTAGAGGCTGATGAAAAATTTATTTGAATAACATTTTATGGAAATCATTAAAAACGTGAAGAAGACATTTTTGCCATATGGATGTTGAGTGCCTGAAGCACCAGAAAAGTTGAGCATTGCTATAAAACACAGTTGACAACACGAGAGTGACTTAACAGGCACTTACTTGTGTTTAATATTTTGTGAACTCTCCAAATTAAAACAGAATCCTTTTGCCAAACCTTTGTGGCACTTGAGAATTTGCAGGAAAGGGGAGCAAGATGTACAATTTTTATATTGGTATAGGGAGACCTTTGTAGTACTTTGGATCTGGGATGAGGCTGCTGTTGTTGCTGCTGCTTTGGCTGTGCCTCTCTGGGAGTCTGGCTGGGAGAATCCAGACTTTGCTTTCCTTCGATTTGTGCTGGAGATCTGAGGTGAAGCACTAAATGTTGTCCAGTTCTTTCCTCGATTGCTGCAGTGATTCCTTCCTGTAAAGTTAATTGCATCCCATGTAAACGTGACTTAAAAATTTGTCACTCAGGCTCCAAATCTGCAAAAACTTTGCTTAATACAACTTGAAGTCCAACCTAAAGCATGGGAGCTTTTTGAAACGAGTTACGGCAGGCTTAAAATTGTAGAATATTGGTAAATACTCCCTTTAGGGTGTTGGAATAACATTCTGCTGGGTGGAATCGTGTGTGACTGCTCCTGAAGTGCTGCTCTGTGCCAGCACAGCCTGTGCACAGTCACTCTGAGTGAGACAGGAATTGGCAGCCCTGTTAAAGGTTAGTGGAGGGGCAGGTGCTGAGCTCTTCTGAGAGAAGTGACAGGACCTGAGGAACAGCTGGAGCTGTGTTGGAGAGGTTTAGGTTGGATCTCAGGAAAAGGTTCTTCCCCCAGAGGGTGCTGGGCACTGGAACAGCTCCCCAGGGAATGGGCACGGCCCCGAGGCTGCCAGAGCTCCAGGAGCGTTCGGACAACGCTTTCAAGCACAGTGTGGGGTTGTTGGGGTGCCTGCGCAGGGCCAGGAGTTGGACTGATGATCCCTGTGGGTCCAGCCCAGGATATTCCATGAAGTATCCTATAATCCTTTTGCACAAGAGCCTGACGTCCATGATCCCAGGCTGAGTGACCTGGGAATGGTGATGAGGTTCTGGCCTCCAGGCACCTACACCATACCTCTCCTGGAGCCTGGGCTGCTGGCAGGGACAGCTCAGGGAGAGCTCGGGGAGAGCTCAGGGAGAGCTCGGGGAGAGCTCTGCTGGTTGCTTAGCAGCTGCGAGCTGCAGTTTGGAGGTGCAGGAGAAGAGGATCCCGGTTCCCTTCCCGCGCTCCGGCTCTGCTGCCTGCCCTTGCTCCAGGAGCCTCCTGTGGGGCCAGAGACGCTGCTGCTGGTGTGGGGTAAGCTGACCCTGCTCATCCATCACCTTTTCCTGCTGCTGTCAGCCCCGTGACCGGGATGGTGTGGGACGGGCTCTCCCGGAGCCGGAGAGCGCTGAGAGCGGCTGATCCTGCACACCCTGGCACAGCAGGGGCTGACCCAGCTCTGCCTCCCGGGTGCGTTTAACTCTTACTGCCCTCATTCATGGCAACCGGACTGCAAAGCTACAGGCCAGTCTTTAAAACTGAAATATAATGGAATTAGTGACAGGTTTAGGATCATTTGACAGATCATTTTGTTGTTTGGGTGGTCACGTAGGAATGAAATGCCCTGTTTGGTGGCAGAGGCAGATCCAGGATCACAGGGATTTCTCAGGCTGCTGTTGCCTACGTTGGTGACTAAACCTTGAAGGTCACACTGGCAGCTCAGTGAGAGACCAAGAATCCCTTAATTGCAAAAGATGGAGAAATGGGGAGGGCTGACAGCTCCCTGAACAGAATTAGCCTTGCACTCCTGGTTTTATTTTTCTCCTTTAGACAAAAAGTGAAATGACATAATGTGGAAATCCCAAAGCATTTATCCTGTGTAGGTGCCCCTTTGTAGGATTGTGAAATATGGTGATTTCTCATGAGCTGAAAGCAGAGTTTATGGGCGCAGTCACAGTGTGGAGTTGCCTTAAATCATTGGGGGAGAATGTAGCTGGATTGGAGGGTTTATATCTGCAATTGCCTCGCAGGCTTTGCAGTTCTAAGCATCATCTAACTGATGCTTAGAACTTTGCTGATAAATAAATCAGTGTAGAGGAATTATGATTGGGAATTCAGAGTAGGCCATGCCTTTCGTATCCCAGGGGAGAGGGCACCTGGCAGAGCCCCGCCAGCCATGCACAGCAGGTCACCATTTACAGCTCTGTCCCCTGTTGCGTCCCCCCTTACACCACGCATCCCCTCCTTTCTGCTCCACTTTCAGGCGTCCCTGTGTCACTTCCAATCCCTGGCCCTGCCTCTGAGTGCCTGTGTAATCTGGAGCGATCTAATTCCTTGATTCCTTCCATATCCCTGGAAGTGTCCAAGGCCAGGTTGGAGAGGGCTGGGAGCAGCCTGGGATAGTGGAAGGTGTCCCTGCCCATGGCAGGAGGTGGGACTGGATGGGCTTTAGGTTCCCTTCTATCCCAAACCATTCAGGGATTCTGTGATTTATGACTCTTCATAAAGTGCTTTGACCTGTAAACTGCTGCATTATTACAACATTTTTTATTGATCATAATAGGCCGTGGAGCATTTAAAAGTCATCATTAGATATTAAAAGCTTCACAAAGCAAATTGTTTCGTGCTGCCACAGTCCCTTCCTTGTCCCTTGGAGCAGTCTGTATCTTGTCTATATTTTAACTGGGGAAATGATATGCACTCAGGAATAAATCTGCAGCTAGAATTGTTCATCATGGATTGTTTTCTTAATTCAGCTGAAGGTTTGCCTGGGGCACCTGGGAGAAATTTTGCAAGCAAGCTGCAATCCTGCCTTCAGATCTCTGGGTTTATATGCTTCTATCGGTTTGGAATCTAATTTCATGCTGTTTATACAACCACTTGGCGACTTACATTTGTGCAAGGACACCTTGTGTAGGAAAATGCTACAAAATCCTTGTAAGACAGGTAGAAGTTAAAGCTCTAGATGGGTCTCATGATGCTGGGCCACGTCCAAACCCATGGTTAAATAATTAAAATGGGACCACTAACAGCTGGTTTGAGCATGAATGGCTGCTGCAAATTAAAACATGAAAATGTTACCTGCAAATTAAAACACGAAAATGTTACTCAGGCACTTCGATTGCTTTCAGATGTTTCGAGGAGAAGGTGCTATTTCTGCTCAGATTTCCCTTTTCTACCCCTCAGTGCTGAGGAGCTGCTGACAGTGTGGCTGTATTTGTGTGTGCAGGGCAGGAGCTGGATCGTGAAGAGGAGCTATGAGGATTTCCGCGTGCTGGACAAACACCTCCACCTGTGCATCTACGACCGCCGCTTCTCCCAGCTGGCAGAGCTGCCCCGCTCCGATGCCCTGAAGGACAGCCCCGAGGTAAAGGGCCCCTCTGGGACACCCAGAGCACAGACACCGCCCAGGCAGTGGGATTTGTTCAAGTAATGACCTCCAGGGGAGGTTTAGTTGGATATCAGGGACAGTTCCTTCACGGTAAGGGCTGTCGAGCATTGGAAGGGGCTGCCCAGGGCAGTACTGGAGTCACCATCCCTGGAAGTGCTCAGAAGTGTGTGGATGTGGCACTTGGGGACATGGTTTAGTGGTGGACTTAGAGGTCTTTTCCAGCCTCAGCAATTCCATGTATTTCTAGTACAGAGTAGTTTTAATGCAGCCTGGGTTACATTTGAAAATTGGCTACCACGAATAAAGTCAGTGTTTTCCACCCCTAATTTCAGTGATCTGAAGGGAAATGTCCTGCAAGTTCAGACAAATTAATTAAGCTCATGAATCTGCAATGGTAATTGAGTGTCAAGAAAGCAGCTGTCGTGTAGTACCTTAGATGTGACTTTGGTTTTGTCTTTGGAAACTTTGTCAATGATGTGGGTATTTCCTGGCTTAGTGTTACCAACTCAATATTCCCAGGAAATCACACTGCCTAAGGCTGCAGCACTGCAAGAGCAATCCCATTTGGAGTGCCAGACTTCCATTTTAAACTGAATATTCCTGAAGTGTTTTTTAAGACCATTTGCATTAGTGTGTTACTTAAATGCTCTTTAAAAAGCTGATTTTCCTCAATGAGGTTTTTTTTTTCTCAAAGAGATACTTTTCATTTCTTGGCTTACTGTCTTCACCTGAAGTATGATGAGCTGGAATTACCTCAGCTTCTCGCTGCTGATAATTGAAAGATTTATTCATGTCCAGAAAAATCTCCTAGAAAGCAGCAGGTGCATCTTGGCTGTATCGTTTTGGAGGACGTGGGCACTGAAATTAGTACCCCCTGGAATTTTACAGGGTGTGTGCCATGGAATATAAGCAGCTGATCATGCAGCCCCATCACTCAGCAGAGAGACTGATTTATCACTTGCTTTGCCTTCATACAGGGTATTTCTGAGGAGAATTTAAAGTTTAAATTCAGCAGAAGCAAAGATATTCAGGACAATGAATTCCTGGTTTATTTTTAATTATATTTTAGGCATTCCTATCTCTTGCATCCTTATTTGTATCACTGATTTAATTGGACTTCAGAGCATGAGCCTAAAGATCTGCATTCTGTCGGCAAGCACAAGGGATGTGAAGATGCTGAACAGCTCTGCTGCTCTGTGAAATGTAACTCTGCAGCTGTGGGGTGTCTCATCATATATTTTTTATTTTGAATTGGCCACATTGGAACAGATGTTTGAGGAGAACAATGTTTTAAACAGTCCTGCAGATTCTGGGCCACAATGCTGCTTTATACCACTGTCACTGCGAGGCTTTGGAAAGACCTCAGTGGCTTCTCTGTAATAAAAACCAGTTTACTGTTACAGAAGGGACATTCCAAAGGGTATTTTTAAACCCCTCTTCTACTGCTTGAAATATTACTCTTTGGCCAGGGCATCAGTCTGAGTTGCCACATTCTTAAGGCTTTGCAAGAGTGTGGAAGTGACAGCCAGGGGTTTGTTCACTGAGTGGTGCTCAGGTGTGTTTGGTGGCCCTAAGACATGAGTTGTTTGAACATGAAGTCCATGATGAGGGGAAGGCTTTAGATTTAAGGTATCTTGACAAGGGAAGTTATGAAAATCTGCATGAATCTTACAAAATGATAATAATAACATTATTACTTTCACAGAGAGCTGCTTCTTTACTCTTTCTTTTGGTGTAACCATTATAACCCTGAGTGTAGCTTGCTGTCCTTTGAATGACAGAACTATATTAATTTGAAGAAGGGAACATATCTCTGTAACTCTTGCCTGTGGCAGTGGGTAATTTCTGGTCTCCCTAAGCCTGCAGAAGGCTCTCCAAAGGAAGGTGCATTAACAAACCACTGTGTGTGTTTGTGTCCCAGCTGGTCACCCAGATGCTGATGGCTTACCTGGCTCGGCTCTCCAACATCGCAGGCAACAAGATCAACTGTGGCCCTGCCCTCACATGGATGGAGGTACAGCACAAACCTGGGGTGCTCCTTGTTTCCTGACCTTGGAAACACAGCAGGCACACACCTGCTCTCTCCAGACCTGTTGATGTCACTGAAATTCTATCCTGAAGAATATTATTCCCCTGTTACCAGCACATAGAAGGTGTAGGACACACAGAATTGGAACCAGTATTAAGAGTATAGGAGTTTTTTTCCTTGTTATCTAGATTTTGTCTCTCAGAAACATATTGTCCTGCTGATATTCACAAATAGAGGAGGTGGCAGTCTCAGTGGGCTGCCTGGGAATGCCTGGTTCAGGGGTGAATCTCCCAGTGACGGGTTGCAGAAGGCTCACTTATTTCAAAGCTCAATTATTCCTGCTCTCCTTTTTGCCAAGGCAATGCTGCAAGTATGGCACATTTCTAAAACTCAGCTGTCTCTGTTATGCTGTTTCCCTGCTCTCTTGGGTTTTTTAAAATCATTTTTCCCCTGTGCTAGCTCCAAACCCAGTAAATATTCCATGCTCCTGTTGGCTTCCCTGCAGACAGAGGCAGCCTTGTGCTTGCAGTGACACAGTTTGTGTGTTGTGAACTGCAGCTGCAGCTCTGCTTTCAGCTTTAATGGTCTTGCAGCCTTTAAACAATAGCCCTTGCTGGGGAGGAGGGCAGGGAGCGCTGGATGAGTGTCCAGCTGTCCCTGCTCAGGCTGGCTGCAGACGTGTGGCTTTCCATCGCTGCACACCAGGAATAGAAACAGCTATTAATAGACTGTTGCAGCTCCTTTTTAAATGGTTCTGAGAAGGATTGAGTGTGTTTTCCTGCAATTTTCCCCACTGATATCCTTCTCACCCTGAAATCTTTTGGGATGAGAAAAATCTTGGAAAGCTGCAAAGGGAGGAAGGGAAGAAGTTATAGAGAGAAGTAACATGTAGGATTTACAGCAACACAGTGGGCCTGGAGATTACAGCAAACCTGCTGCACGTGCAGTACAGAATAACCTTTGTGACTCACTGAGAATCCTACAGAATTTTGCACAGAAATCTGGGAGTTTTGAAAGTAGGCTGATGATTTCAAGGTGGGGGGGGTGCATGTTTTCTTAAAAAAAAAAAAAGAAAGGGTGGGAGAAAATGGAAAGCAACGCTAGTTTTTGGTTTGACAGCATATCCTCCTTCCTCAGTACCTTGAGCATTAATTCCACCTTGTAGAGGATTTTTGTAGCACATCTTTATTGCCATGGAAAACCACCATGATACGGTGTTAAAGGGAGGTGCAGACCCTCACTGCGTGTTACTGTTTGTACACAAAACTGCACCAATCCAGCATTTCTCTCCTCAGTGGATGGAGACACCCGACCTTCTGGAACCCCCCCATGAGTTGTTCTGTCTGTGCTGTGCCCTCTCTCCTGGGGCCCTGGGCTGGGCTGTCTCTCTCAATCAACTTGAAGCCTCTGCACCACTAAAATGCCTCCTCACTTGTCCTCAGCTGCCTCACAATCTCCTGTGCTCTTTGTTTCAGATTGATAACAAGGGGAATCACCTGCTGGTCCATGAGGAATCATCCATTAACGTCCCTGCTATTGCTGCTGCCCATGTCATTAAGAGATACATTGCTCAAGCAGCAGATGAACTGTCCTTTGAGGTAAATAAAGCACTTGCATTCCTTGTTGTCAGCTACAGATGAGTGTAATCTGTTTGTCTGGGCCTGTGTGCCCATCAGGAATATGTCCAGACGCTTCCACAATGTTTTGTGAGGTGAAGCTTGGAAGATGGAGTTAAATATTCGATCTGCAATGAGTTGGATACGGGCAGATGTTCAGTCGTCTTTAAAATATAGCTTTACTTGGCATTAGTATCTTCTGATTAACCAGCTCCTGCCAGGTCCTCTGGGCTGTCCCTGAGCAGAGTCCATGTGTTTTCTGTTCAGGATGACTGTCCCTGTGTGTGTGGACACAAGTTTCATTTCTCCTTGCCCAGGTTACGCCACCCGGGTTCCTCTGAGTGAGTCCCTCTTGATGACCATTTTTAAGAGCTTCTGCTCCCATGAGAAGTAAAGAACCAGACTGGCAAAGGATTGCTACTTAAAGGGCAGGTGATGAGCTAAAACTGGTCTGAAAATCCAATGCAGGAGCTGCTGTGGAGCAAATCCTTGAATCTCAGGATGGTTTGGCTTGGGAGGGACCTTAGAACCCGTCCCATTCCACCCCTTGCCATGGGCAGGGACACCTTCCAGTAGCCCAGGTCGCTCCACATCCCATCCAAGATCTGGAAGATCAGACCCTGGAAGTTTTTGGCTGTCTGGCCGTTGTCTGTTTTACCCAAAAAGCAGCAGTCTGTGCTCTGGTTACCCTGCGCAATGGTGCTGTTTCTACAAAACGTGTGAAGGAAAACAGTGCCCTGAGGAGCTTTGTGATCACATCCTTGGTGTGCAGCACAGGAAGGAAAAATAACTGTGATAGTCTGGTGCTGCCAGGGGTTTGTTCATGTTCACATCAAGGCAATTATTAGTATACACCAAAGAACTGTGTGATCAGAGGGATGTGTGGGCATGGCAGCTCTGAGCTGGAATCCAAGCAGCACAGGATCCAGGCTAGTTGTCAGCTCATGAGAGCACTGAAATGATGCTCCCTGCTTGTAAATCTTGCTCTGTGCAGAGGGGAAACTGAGGCACACGTTGTTTCCAAGGGTGTGCAGTGAGACACCTCAGCAGAACTGACATGGAACACGATTAGGGGTTTTACAATGCTGAGTCCTGTTCCCTAACCCAAATTATCTCTTTATGTTTACTATTCTTAATTTCTAATAGGCAGTTGCACAAGCAGCTGACAGGGGTTTGCTCCCCAGTTCTGAGGAACATCGTCAGTGTCTCTGCTCCTGTGGTGCCAGCAGTTCCCTTCATGGACATTTGCTTTGCTCTTGGTTCACTATTCCCTGGAGGAAATCAGCTCCCCATGTCTCAGTCATCCCTGTCTGCAAACTGGGGATGTTGTCTTTTCTGTAAAACACTTTGAGATCCATCAGTGTAAAATACCTGGTGAAAGCTGGGCATTACTGGCACCAAGTTTTGCCCTACCTACCTGCAGTATTTATTTAGGTTCTGCCCCTTCTCATTTTCTGTAATAGAGGCCACACAGAGCTTGATTCAAACCAAGCCAAATCTAGTACTGATTATACGGATTTCCTTTTGAACTATTGCAGTATTACATTTTTACGGGAATGAGCGAAGCTTCAGAAAACCTGTCTGGTGTCCTTGGCCATTTTCCATCCTGTTGCTGTAGCACCACCTCTCCTCTGTTCACTTCCTAACCCTGGGCAGCTCATATGGGGCAGTTTGGGAGCTTCAAAGGCAGCTCTTCATTCTTTGCTGTGAGACGGAACAAGGAGACACATGTCAGTGCCTACAGACACATGGACAGGGCAGGTAGTAAAAATCAGTTCAGCTACGTGAGAGGATTTTCCCAAGTGTTTGACACTGTCACTGCAGTTTAACCAGAACCCTTCTGTATCCCTTGCCAGGGAGCCTGCTGCTCTTCGGGCCCTGTTCCTTAGGAACAGCTGCATCCTGTGTGCTGGATAATCCAGGAATTCTTCTGCCTCACAGCTTGGCTTTGCAAAGGCAAATATGCAGCTGCTCCAGAGTTTTGCAGTTTTTTGCAGTGCTGAGACTGTGGTTATTGGAACTGTGCTCTCGTCCTGACTCTGACTGATGCTGTCAACCTTTTGCAGGTGGGGGACATTGTGTCTGTCATCGACATGCCACCAAAGGAGCTGACCTCGTGGTGGAGAGGCAAACACGGGTTCCAGGTAGGCACCAGCACAGCCATGGCAGTGGGACTGGAATAAAAGCAGGAACCTCAGTGCTGTGTTCCTGGAGCTGCTGTGCCTGCTCAGGGTGGCTCAGGGGATGAGCAGGGTGTCCCTGCCTTCGTCTCAGGGGACTCCCCTTCTCTCTGGGCTGGAGCTGGAGCAGACACAGGGTCTCCACTGGAAGTTTCCTTCCTCCCTCACCACATAAAAGAGGGCTGGCCGTGGCCTGTGATGGACAGCTGGCCTGATGTCAGTGGAAGCTTGTGCTGCACCCCCTCCAAGGCAGCTGACACTGTTACTCACATCATCCCCTTCCTTCCAGTAGCTAAAACCAGATCAGGCAGAACATAGAGGATTCGGAGAATTCCAGCTGATGAAACTGTGCTGCTGACTTGGACAAGCCACCCATTCATGTCTGTGTTTATTGTGTGGTGTCAGTGTTGCTGGTCCCTGTAAATGTCACAGCACAGAGATGGAGACTGAATTTTTGAAAGGTCCTAAGCATACCTGGGGATTAGGTACCAAACCGTGTATGTTGAAATGGCACTGTCCTTCCAAGGAGTTTTTAATCCCTTGGATTTTGCTGTTAGGAAATGTAAAAGCTTTAAAAGTCTCTATTAACCAAGGAAACGCCAGAGCCAGTGGAGGTTGAGGGGACTGACTTGTGCCCTGTCTCACATTTCAGCTGCTTTCAGTCACAGAGATTTCCATCTGCAGCTGGTGTCTGTGAGTGGGTGGGATGAGGAGTTTGCTCTGCAGAGGCTCAGGATTGACCAGACACTTGTGTAATTTGGCATGGAAAGTCTTTCCAAGGCTTCTCAGATTTTCCCTGACAGACCTTTCCGTGCCAGACCCAGCCTGTGGCCTGCCTGTTGTCAATGCCCAGCAGTTGGATCTCCCAGTCCCAGCTGGATGCAGTGTAATTACACCATTCCAGTGCTGTCAGCTCAGCCAGGGCATGTGAGACACAGCTTTTGTTGGTTTTGTGTCAGGCGTGGGAGTTCAGATGACATCTCATTTATAAAATCAGAGCAGCATGGACATAGAATACCTGCTCTGAAATTCCATTTGTTTCTAGAGTGAACACACTGGTAGTGCTTGAACAGACTTCTGATTCTAAACTGTGTTGTGGCTTTGCTGGACTTGTGTTCTAATCTTAGAAGCCTGAAAGCTGTATTTGCTGTACTGTCATAGAATCATAGAATGGCTTGGGGTGGAAGGGACCTTAGACATCAGTTCCAACCCTCTATCAATTAAATGCTGTAATACTGCTTGGAATGATCAGCCTATGCCATGTTTAACTTCCAAGTGAATCAATAAAGCAAAACAAAGCTATTCTGTGGTCTGTGCCTGAGTGTGGCAGGCACTTTGCACGGGGTTTGGAATCCCTGTATGGGATGTAGATCCCATTATTCAGTGTGGGCTCCCTGCTTGCCAGCAGGCTGGCTGACATTTGGGCCAGGTCTGAAGAACAGCACTGGTGATGAAAGGCACCAGAAGCAAGGCAGCCTTTCTGCAGTTTGTCACAGTTTTGTGCCTCTCCAGTCACAGCGATCCTGTTGTGCTTTCCCAGCATAAACATATGGTGATGAGCAAACTGCCTGAGAAGGGGGTTTTCTGTGTCCCTGCTCTCAGGCTCCTGACACAACAGATATGAGCAGCTGCAGAAATACAGCACCATATTCTGGCTTAACCGAAAATTAGGGGTGGAATAATCTTGTGTCCTTAATTACAAGCAGGAGTGGTGACAGTGTGATCAGGTGACAGCCACACACACCATGGAGATGCAGCTCTGTGTTCCCACAGCTCCAAGAGCTGTGTTTGCTCAAAGTTTTAACCTGTGTGTCAACTTTAAGGCTCATGAGCTCCAGATGTACAGAAAATGTACGTTTCCTGATGGAACGAAGTCTTTTGATGATACGAGCAGTGAGAATTCAGAGGAAGGGCATTTATCTCTGGTGTTGCTACACCAGACCTAGAGATGAGTTACAGGCAGAAGTGTCCTTGATGGATGCTCAAAAAGAGCGTGTAGGTGAAGAATGTTTTTATAGCAGTAGGTGTAGGGACAGATCAAGCCGTGCAGCCTCTAAAGCATTTGTTAGAGGCAAACAGTTTTGTTCCTGTTTAGGAACATTGCAGTGATAGCAATCTGTTGATCCAGTCATTTGAATTAATAAAAGAAATCAACAGAGCCCCTTTTGCCAGATAGTTGTGATTCTGAGAGCAGATAAAAGGAGGAGGTCCTGCCACCAAATGTTTGGACAGTTTGTCCTGTTATTTCTTGGGGTTTTGCTTCATGTTAGGGAAGGAGCAGGGTTTTATCAGCCAGCCACAGCTTCCATTACAAATCATGTCTTGACAGGAGGAGAGCAAGAACAGGGAAAAAAATTCCTTGTTTCACTGAAAAGGGAAAAAATTTCTTCTTGACTTAAAGGAACTCCCCTGTTTTTGTGCATTTGAAGCAGCTGTGAGTTGTGTGTTCCCTGGGCAGAAGTGCCTTCACTCCTGCCTGTCCTGCATCCTTTGGCATAACGGGAGGGCTGTGGTGAGGAACTGGAGGCAGCTCTGCAGATGTCAGCCAAAAACCAGCTCTGACAGGCTGCAAGCACCTGCAGCTTGGATTCAGCATGGAAGTCAGAGTGTTCCTGCCAGCCAGAGCTGTCCTTCAGGGATGACTCACTGGGTTTGTATCCATCACACTTCCTTGGCACGGCGCCTGTGCTCTCTGCATACCTGAGCTCATGACTGCATTGCAACACACCTAATCCTGTGTGAACAAAACAACCCATGAGGCTTCTTAGCATTTGCTCTGCTTAAAGTAAAATGATTTTTAAGATATTTTTCCTCAAGCCTTTTTCTCTTCCAATGCTCTCAGTGTGAGTCAGTGCTTTCTCTGTAAAATTGTTACCTAAATTACAGCCACCTCCACATTAACAGCCTTCAGCCCTCTTTGTTCTCCTCTGCTTTTGCTTCATGCTTTGTCGTTTCAATCAGTAGCTCTGTGTCAGGGAGCTGAGTCATTGGGGACAGGCCCTTGTTGGATGCACAACTGCCTTTGGATGTCCTGAATTATTCTGGTGTTTGGGAATAGTTTCCTGAGGTGCAGAACTGCCCCACAACCTGCACTGCTGGACAGGTGACAAAACCAGGGTGTGCAGCCAGGGGGAATTTTAATCAGGCTGTGATTGCAGCAGCTTGAACTGGTTGTGAGACTGCAGGTCCCAGTTGCACAGAATCCCAGGACGGGTTGGGTTGGGAGAAACCTTAGGGATCATCCAGTGCCACCCCCTGCCATGGGCAGGGACACCTTCCACCGTCCCAGGTTGCTCCAAGCCCTGTCCAGCCTGGCCTGGGACACTTTCAGGGGTCCAGGGGCAGCCACAGCTTCTCTGGGCACCCTGTGCCAGGGTCTCCCCACCCTCCCAGGGAACAATTCCTTCCCAGTATCCAATCTAAATCCCATCCATCCCTGCCCTCTGGCAGTGGGAAGCCATTCCCTGTGTCCTGTTATTCCATCCCTTGTCCCAAGTCCCTCTCCAGCTCTCTGGTTTCCCAAAGTGCTGCTAGCACACCAGTCAGGAAAGGATAATCAACAAGTGCCATCCCACACAGACATTTTTTTTGTGAATAAAAGAAATCAAAATAGTTTTGTGGCCCAGGTGTTCAGCTCTCTTTAACAAGAGCTCAGGATAAGAGGAGTAACAATCCTGTTCCTCCTTTTAGTGGTGCCCTAAAGTGGGAGAGCATTTCAGCAGGGGCTCCTTCGGGAATGAGATGAGGGTGTCCTGCTCTCTGTGTAGTCACTTGGCAAAGACTCCGTGAAAATTCTGCTCAGGAAGGCCAAACAGGCCATAAAAAGTTGCAGTTTTCCTGTCAGGTTTTGTTAGACTGTCATCAGATTTAAAAGGAAAAGAGAGAACTTTTTGACTAAAATTGAATCCACACTTCAGATTATGTCAAACCCAAAAAACCAATCCAAATGTCTCAAACAATGTTTCATTTGCCATTTATGTTGCTGGTACTTCCTCATTTGTTTGAATTCCTTCCCCATACACTGAAAATTATCATTGTTACTCTGACTTTTCCCCTTAAAGCCTCTTGTGTCCTCCAGTTTTAGCAGCCACTGGCATAGAAGTGAAAAGATAAAGCTGTAGTAGGTGTTACAGAACAGTTCTCATGCACCAGCAGCCTGTACCTTCCTCCTCTGCTGAAGGTGTGTAGTGATATATTTAACCTTTAGATGACCTTGTATTTATCTAAATATATACACTACCCTGGCTATTAATTTTCCTATGTTGCCAAATCCTTTAATCCTGGCTCAAGCTCTAATAGTGCCTTGCTGCATCTGTTGAGATTAACTCTTGGACTAAACTCATTTATTTACACAAAATCATGGAAAACTTCCCATGGAAGGAGAAGCAGCACCTTTTAAGTGGGTGAGAATGAGGCACAAGTTGTGGGTTATAACCCTGATGAGGATCTTCTGGGGATCTTGCAAGGAAAATTAGAATAAGTAAGTCAGAAAATGTAATTAATTTCTAGCAGTGAGTTTACATCAGGGAGCCAGCATAATTCTTTGCCCCTAAAAAGTCCATTGTAATTATTGGTGTGAACATGGCAAAAGTGATACATGGACAGCAGGTAGAATGTTTGATTTGGGAAAGTTCTGGGATATCTGGAAGCAGTGACATAACCATCCAGAGTCTTTCATTTCTGAATTCCTGGTTAGTGTGTTGTACAGTGCATTCAGAAACAGGAGAAATATTGTGTTAACAGTCAAAGGCAAATGAGTTTTGATTACATGTCCAGCATTTGATTAAATGTCCAACAGTGTGGGTTCTGGGGTTGGGTTTAGATCCAGATTTAGATGATTAATGGAAGGTTGGGGTCCCAGGACTTCAGGTTTACTTCTCAGGCACAGACAATGTGGGCACTTACTGAGAATGAAAGAAACTTCATCACTCCAGCTGCGGAGTTTCCCAGATGATGTCTGTGTGGTGGGCTGAGACTTTCCCTGGATATGTGCATTTTTCCTAATTTAAAAATTGATTCCTGTATCTTTCACATGGGAAATGTCCAGCAGAGACTCTCAGCTACAGTAAAGTGTTAAAGCTGGGGCTGTTCAGCCTGGGGAAGGAAAGAGAAGGTTGTGTAGAGACCTCAGAGCACCTTGCAGTGTCTGGAGGGGCTGCAAGGAAGGTGGAGAGGGACTTTGCATCAGGAACTGATGTGACTGGACAAGGGGGAATGGTTCAAAATTTTAAAAAGGGACATTTAGGTTGGATATAAGGAGGAAATGCCTCCCTGTGAGGGTGGTGAGGCCCTGGCACAGGGTACCCAGAGAAGCTGTGGCTGCCCCATCCCTGGCAGTGTCCAAGGCCAGGTTGGATGGGGCTTGGAGCCACCTGGGAGAGGGGAAGGTGTCCCTGCCCCTGGCAGGAGGGTGGGACTGGATGGGCTTTAAGGTCCCTTCCAGGCCAAACCATTCTGGAATTCCATGATTTAAAACCATGAAGTGTATTTTGTTTAAACACCAGCACCTCTGTGTCCGTGTCACTCAGCCTGTTCCTTGGCATCTCCCAGCAGAGCAGATCCCTGAGCCATGAGCTGCCATAGGAGGGGCCTCTGTATGTGATGCTGCTATTCATGCTCGTTTTCTCATGTTAATTGGCACATTTCTGTCTATAAACTGCACAAAAATCCCCACTGGGTTCCATAACTCCAGGATACCATGTCCTTGCAGACCTGGCACACCCAGCTGAGGGAGTGGCTGGTGCAGCCATACCTTGTGTTGGGTTTTGGGTGGGTTCTGTGAGTCACTTGTGATGCCCAGGCCAGTCCCCATTACAGGGAACCCCAGCTCAGAGCCTGAGTTCTGCTGGCCCAGAGTGCTGCTCCTACAGGTTCTGCCCTGAGCTCTCAGAGCCCTAACAACAATCGTATTTCAAGTCTGTGACACTGAATGTGATGGGTGGCAGCTTGTCCTTGTGCTTGGGCAGAACGTTGCCTTGCTGGATGTTGGAAGGCGTCTGCTCCAGTAACTGTTGGTCCCTTTGGGGAATTTGGAATAACTTCAGTCTGGAGTGTTTGCCAGGACACCCCACACATGACACTGCCACCAAACTGCTGGGAGGTTGGTGGGTGAAAATCAGCTTGGAGTAGGAAGGAGATCACTCTTTTTCCATGGAGACAAAAGGGAATTGTGTAAGATGAATTAATAGAGGAGGGACTGTCTGCCTGCCTTGGTAGCGACTGTCCTGTGCCTCCAGAGGATTTCATGGATGTGCCAAAATGACTGGCACAGTCGTGGCTCAGTCCTGCTCAGATGAGCTCGGGGCCCATCCTCTGGCTCTTTGTCTCATGTTCCTGCGGTGTTTGAGCAGACTGGGGCTGCCTGTGGTGACCTGGTGCCTCCAGCTGTCCCAGTCACAGGCCTGATACGGGACAGGGAATCCTGCCCTGCCTTAGATGAGGAGTCTGGGAAGGGTGGTGGTGCCTGAGCTACGTCTCACAATACAGGAGCTGTGCTGGGTGAGAAACACAGAGAAAAGGTGGGGAAAGATGGACCAAGGATTAAAGTTACCAAAGGTCTGCTCTGGTTTGACTTTCACCTGGGATGAGAGTAAGAAGGAGGATGCTGGGAAATCAGAGAGAAGGTGGGGAGGCAGGGAAGTGCCAAACTCCTCTCTGGTCACAGCTTAGCCCAAATGCTCGAACAGGGAAAGGGAAATAATTTCACTTCTTCCCAGATACAGTGGCCCTTGAGTGGCATGGGAATGTCTGCAGACACTTCCTACTCTAAGAAAACATTAGGATCCTTCCCATAGCCTTTAACCCTTGTGCTGGTTTAGAGAGACTCTCCAGGATTTCTGCCTTTGAGGGGCTGCAGGGAGAAATGCTGAGTTAAAGGTCGGTGCAGGGACACTGCAAATTAACATTTAAAGTTAATCACTCCAGGACCTTGCAGTGCCTTGGGCTCTCAGATTGTTCTCTCTCAGGGTGCTGGCAGCAGAGCAGAACCTGCAATTGTAAGTGTTTTGACTGCTGGTTATTTGATGCTGGATAATGTCAGGGAGCATCAGGCAAGGGAAGTTGAGGGGAGATGTTGGTTGAACAGTTCAAATCATAACACTCCATTTCCTCTTTCTGTTTTACTCCAGGTTGGATTCTTTCCCAGTGAATGTGTTGAACTCATCAACGACAAAGTCCCTCAGTCTGTGACCAATTCGGTGCCAAAACCAGGTGTGTAAATCAGCTTTTTTTGATGCAGTGAACTGGACTGGAGTTCTCTTTGTGTGTTCCATGTTTAATACCTCCTTCACAAGTGTCATGAATGTTGATCATCCCCTGCACATCCTCATTCCCCTCTCTGTGTGTCGATGACCCACACGTTGCCACTCTCTGGGGACTTCCCTCTGTTGAATGTCTTTCACCTGCTGTACAGACTTGTATCAATGTCCACCTCCTGCTTGACTTGAAGGATTTAAGTGTGTCAGAATTTTAAGATACTTTGAGCAGTCTGTAAAGAGAGATTCCATGAAACATCCCAGTTCTGAGTGGTCAGGGAGTATTGCATGTCAGGATTTTTTATACAGAACATAGATGAGCAGGAATGTTTGTGCTGATCAGATGGAATAGATCACCTTGGTACTGGAAGGTTCTTTCTGTTTGAGGATGGATGGAGGGAGGAAGTTGGATGTAACAGAATTGGAATGCTGATGGCTTGTGCTCCGGGTACATGGCTCCATCTGCTTCCTCCTGCCTTCTGGACAGTTCTATATTGTAGGAAAAACAGGCAAATTAATCCAAAGTTCTGCTGAGGGAAGGAAAAATAAATAGAGAATGAGATTTTGGATCTGAGTCTGCTGTCAACCTTCTCATCCTTTCAGTGTGCTCTGGAAGTGCTTGGCATTAGGAGTGCTGGCATAACTGAGATCTCTGCAAAATTTATTGGTGGGGAAGCTGAAATTTTAAAAAAAATATCCCTATATTCATATAGGTAAAGATATTTCTGTATATCTTTGGTATTGAGAAGAAGTTTGAATGTGCTATTCTTTCTTAAAATGTTAAGCAGCTGGGAAGTGGAGTTGGTGTTGAACTGGTATTCTTCTCATCCCTCTTCTCTGTTTTAATGATGTTCCTTATCGTGGCAGATTGCTGACTTGATATTTTAAAACAAAGAGATGCGATTCTAAAGCTTGAATTTACCAAGGGAAATAACAACATTTTATCAGCTCAGAGCTTGGGAGTTTGGTGGAAGGTCATGGGTAACCCAGCTGTGAGTGCTCTGCAGTGATCTGTGTGCTTCGGAGAGCTGCCAGGTCAGGGCAGGGGTGTCCTCAGCCATTGGCATCGCCAGCCTTTGACATTCCTGGGAATATGCATTTGGCAGATTCAGAGGCACAGAGATGGGCATTCCTTGGCTCCAGGACCTGCCTGTGCCCAGTCACTGCTCCATCAGCTAAAGCAGGAAAGGCAGCTTTTAACCTAAACACAAGCAAATGTTTATTGTTAAACATGACTCAGGCAATTCAGTGTCCTGAGCTGCTGGGGAGCAGTGTCCTGCTCTGCTTTAGGGGGAGATAATGGAACAGAATGGATGAATAGATTCTCTTTGGCTTTAACAACACGCTGGGGGGTGGATTTCCCCCTTCAGCCCTGGGAAATGTTTGGTATAAAGTTGGCACCACAAGCCCATGTCCCATGAAAAGTGATGAGCTGGAAGATACTGCCAAGTCACAGCAGTGCCCCCTGACCTTCCCTGATGGTTGTCCTCTGGGTACATTAAAAGGCTCCTCTAGGAGAGCATTAATGAGCTTCGAGATGTAAGGAATGGTGCAGCTGATTCTGTCATCCTGCCCCTCCTCTGCACACAGAATTCCTGCTGCCACTCCTTTGGTGCATTGTTTGTGCACCTTGGGAAGTGACAGCACCTGCGTGATGTTGGCAGGAGTCTGGAAGTCTTTCTTTGGATGCTACAAAAGCTGGTGAGAGTGGGCAGGAGTCAGGGAGGAGGTTCCTGTAGTTAGGGAATGTTGGATGTGGTGCTGGGGGACTCCAGGAGCTCTCTGGTTGGATGAAAAGTGCTGCGTGAGATGGGTGAGAAGAGGAAGGGAGGAAGGAGTTCCAGTTCCGGGGTGTGCCAGCACAGCCCAGGGAGGTGGCACGGGGCAAGACTGAGGTGCTGGAGCATCCCGGGTGCTGCCAAACGGGAAACTGGATCTTCCCAAGGACACCCTGCAGAGCTCGCTGGCAATGGCATTGCTGGGATAAAGCACTTTCCTCGCCCATATTCCTGCATTTTGTGTTTTCCAATCCATGCCGTATGCACACGGGGTATTTCTCATGCACTTAAATACCCTCATTAATTACTTTTCTTCTGGTACCTGTATTTAAAACATCAGTTCGGCTGTCTCCAAGGAACAGAGACTTTCCTAAAAGTCTCACTTGGAGCTGTTGTCCTCACTTGACATTAGCAGGGTATTTCATCTTGAATTAATGTGAAGTTTTAGATTTGGTCTTGATGAGCTGCACTTATCAACAGGCCAACTTTAATTTCTTTAATCAAAATATGATGAGTGGAGCATCCAGGACATTGTGTATGTGCAGAGTAAAGCTCTTTGCCATGAAGGAATTTCCAAACACAGAACTCCTCGTGCTTCTTAATTGTCCCTGGATCTGTCTGGGCTGAGGAACCTAATGAAAAGCAGATGGAAAGCAAGGAACTTCCTGCCCTGGGTTTATATTATTATTTATAATTAGAGGGTTTGATGTGCACAAGGGATGGCGACAGCATTTTAATGGAGCAATATAATATTGCAGTGGTCTCTAATGCAGAGCAGTGACTGCAGTTCCATGGAGATGAAACACAGGGAAGGGCAGAGGAGGGTTGGGATTGAGGGCAAACTCTGCTTTTGGAAAACATATTTTCATGGACTGTGGCAGGATGTGCTTTGTACCAGCAGTGATGGAGCCAGTGATGGAAAATGGGCCATACAGAAAAACTGGCCTTTTCATTCAGTCCTGAACAGTCAGAGTAACATAAAAGAATATCAGTTTTGCCCCAAGTCACCTCTCCAATATATTTGACAATAAAGTTTGGAGTCAGGAGGTTTTGGAAAAGTACCTCTAGAGAGGTATTTTCCCTCCTGTGCTGGATGAAGCCTGTGTCCTCTTTTTTTTCATGTTCAGTCCTGTAAGAAAATGCTTTTTTTTTCCAGCTGGGATGCAAATGCTTTCCTGTTTCTATTTATGTAAAAAACCCTGTGAAGATCTAGAAAGGTTCTGTGGGCTCATCAAATTCAACATTTCTTGAGCACTTTCCTTTTCTCTAAAATCTCCCAGTATTCTTGGTGGGATACAATACTCTAATGATAATTTTTTAGCCTAAAATATTATATTGAATTGATATCTAATATTTCATAGTTAATATTATCAATTTAGCTGAATTTCAGTGCCAGAATAGATGGAATCAGCTCATATTCATGAGGATTTTTAGAGATCCAGGATAAAGGCTGCATTTGAATTTCAGATATTCAGAGAGAAGTGAATCTTTCAATATTCAGTGCTGCTCGGAAGGGAAAGTGTGAATAGCTGCTCTGGATTTTCCTTCTCAGTGAACACTTGGGAATTGCCTGAACTGTGTGGCTGTGCTGACTCTTCTCATTCCCCTCTGTCCACCTCTTTTTTTGGGAACAGTGTGTTTATGTCCATGTGTGTTCATGTTGTCCCCACTCATCAGTCACAGGCAGTGTCTCAGCTCTCTCTTTCAGTCCCTTCTTCCTCATAATTCTGGATATTTGTAGTTTAGCAGTATTTTAACCCACATCTCACACCTTACCTCATACCTGCAGTTTGTTTTTGTCTTTTCCTAACAAGCAGCATCTTCCTGTGACCCAACTTCACTGCAGTGGCCTTGGCAGGGTCATTCTGGGGAAGGTTTTAGACTTGGTCTTTGCTGGGGAGCAGCTGCTTTCAGTGGGGAAACACAGAATTGAGCTGCAGTTTGCAGGGGGACAGTTAGAGCTGAAGAGAAGAAATGGGGGATAAGAAGGTAATGTTTCACTTTTTTTTTCCTCCCCCCAAAATAAGCATTTTTAAAGCCTCAGGGGTCATTCTCACCAGTTCCTCATTTAGGACAAAGAATGAATAACCCAGCAGCTCTGCCCAACTTCATGGAGGAGTTTTCAAATTCCTGTCTCATCCATTTAATTTATGTTTGAGAGGTGAAGGTGCTCTTATGAGACACGGCATTAAAAGGTCTCCTGTCAGTATTACAAGCTGTTGTGAATGACTGATTTTCTTTTAAAAACATCTATAACAGACTGATCTGGGTCAGCACACTCGATACAAATAATCCACTAAATTTCAGGAGGATTAAAATTTAGCTCTGAATCAGTCAACAGGCTCTACCCTGACCTCCTGCAGGCTCTGGTCAGTGCTGGAGGAATTAATTTTAACTGCAAAAATGCAAATTGAGACACATTCACTGAGTTAGAGCTGTTGCAATCACAACAAGGCCATGCCTGGTTTGAAACAGGCGCCTTTCTAATCCCTGGATAAAAAATACTTTGGTCAATTTTTTATTTTAATAAAAATCAGGAAGAAGAATGTGCAAATAGAGCTTAAATTCTGCAGATGCCGAGGCTGAGCAGCCATTTGACACTTATAAGTGCATCATGTCTTAATTAGTGCTTTTATAAAGAAAACAGGGGAAGTGAAGGTGTAATAGTAATTAGTACCAGTCTTGTTAATCTTAAGTAGACAAAGCAGTTGTTTGGTGTTCATGCCACTGTCTCATTAAAGCTGAATTAAATGGAAATGTGCTGAGCCAAGGCAGGTATCCATTTCCAGGGGGGAAGCAGAGAGGGGATGAGCACCCAGGCTGCCAGCTCGAGCTGCTGATGAGACAGGAACTGCTTCCAGTCCTGCCAGGCCTCAGGACCAAAATCCTGCAGGGAATCCTGATCCCTCGGCTCCCGCTGGGCTCGGGCAGAGCTGGGCATGGACACGGAGATTTCAGGGGGAAAGGCCAGCAGTGGGAGTGTGGAAACTCACTTTGGGAGAGTCCTTGTCCATGTCTGTGAGAGGTACCGCAGGAATTTCCCCAGGCTCTGAAAGCCAGCAGGACTCAGCCAGCGGAGACTCCAGCAGGGCCATGGCAGCCTGCTCGTGGAATCACTGGGCTGGAAAAGCCCCACCATTCCCCGGCACAGCCACGCTCACCTCTAGACCATGTCCCCAAGTGCCACATGCACACACTTTTCCTGGACCCTTCCACCCAGAACACAAGCGTGGGGCTGAGGCAGAGCTGGGCCTGCCTCCTCTGCAGTTCATGATTTTCAGGAAGAACACAGCAGCAAAACACAGCTCTGAGACAATTACTCTGCTTTTTGCACAGAGTGAAGACTCAGAGCAGCTTCTGCTTTGGCACCAGTGGAAATGCAGGAAAATTGAATATATAACAAAATCCAATATATAACAAAATTCAATATATAACAAACCCTGTGCTGTTTGGCAGGACAGGGATATGCCTTGTGCTGAAAGGTCAAACATGCAAAATATTGGGGTTTTTTTTGAGCTGGGATGCAGGGTGGGAATTCCTGGATCCTACTGAATTTCCCAAGTGTTTAGCACCAAACAACTTGAAGGATTGGGTGGTGTTGTATTGTGCTGTTCATAGCCCAGCTGAGCTTTGTGTGAAATGAGCCCATTTTCAGTGGAAGCATGTTTTAACCAGTTGCTTTTTGTTTTTGTTTTGCTTTTTTCCTTTTTTTTATTTCTCCCTTCCCAGTCTCCCCTGCCCATGGAGCCCGTCCAGCGTCCTGGAGCTACTTCCCCCCTTGTACGTCTTCATTTATTCCTTTGTCCTTCTTTCATTCTTGCCTTGTTTCTCTGTCTCCTTTTTCTTTCCTTCTTCTTCTGCACATGCAGATCAGTAGCACTGACGCCCTGAAGGATATTTAGGGAAACCAAAAGAAACCTTTGTTCTAAGGTGCTTTTTTGAAAGATATTTGGACATAAAATAATACAGCAGAGAAAGAACAAAGCTGGTTATAGCTCTTTTCTGGGGGTGATAGAGTCATTTTGAATCCATAAAAAGATTGAAAAGATTAAAAAGAAAGAAATTAAGTGCCAGACAATCAAGTATGAATGTCAGTGTGAAAGAAAGAGAAGGTAAAAATGGGTGATGAGGAGGAATCAAACATAGTTCTCGAAGTTTGTTAGAACATGACAACCTTCAAAAGCCAAAATTCTTTTTTTTGTTGTTTTTTTTTTTTTTTGATTTTTTTGGTTTTTTTTGTTAAATGAGGGAACTGTATTTGTGCTTACCACCTGACAATGCCCAAAGAGAACTGATATGTAGCTTGTTTATTCAGAGTCCTGCTTCACGTTGCCATGGTCTTGTTTAGATCCTGCTAGTGCTGGTCTAAACCTCACAGCAATAACCTGGTGTCAGTAAAACCTGGGACTGGTCATGTAGATGTATCATTTTTTACAGCAAATGTCTCACTTGCACAAATCAGCTCCCCTTGGGATGTTGTTTGGATTCCCTAAGTCAGTCTGAAAACTGGATATGCAAATACTGTAAAGAGATAATTATAAAATATATAATATTCATGTACATATACACAGGTATATCCTTTACCCATACACCCACTGTCAGCCTGCTGGCATGGACTGTGCTGGTGTCCCTGTAACGTGGGGAGCAGGCAGCGCTTCCCATTCCCAGTGCTCCCTCCAGAAGGACAGAAAACCTGTTCCTGGGGAGAAGATTTGATTCCTGAGCACCTTCCTGAGCACGTGCCAACATGATCAGATCCCTCCAGGCAGAACGAGGCTCCAGCAGGGGAGAACAGGGCTTGTATTTGGGATAGATCCTGGAGAGGGAGGTGAGGCTTCTTCCACTGCACATATCCAAATCCACAGGAGCCAGGCAATACTGAAACTGGGATGGAGGTTTTCAGAATGAGGGCAGAATTTATTGCTATGACTGGCCATGTCTACTGATAAATAATCTGACAGAAAATTTGGGAGGAATCAGAATAATGAATCTTGTAAGATCCGGGAGTTCCCTTTGGGCACACAAATATGGGGAAAAGATTTTTCTTAATGTTTTCACATTTGTATAGTCAAGTTCCTTGGATTCCTGAGCCCTTCAAAGCTGCAGTTCCTGCCACGGATCAGCAGCAGTTAAATTCAGATAACACAGGCAGGCTTTAGCCTGTCTATTTCTTCAGGCAGGCTTTTTTATTAGGTTTTTAACACAAAAACAAGGAATGGCCACATTTCTGGTTATTTAATGCGAGTGGTCAGTGTTGAATCTCCCTCTTCTGTCAGCTGTGAGAAGGAAGATTCTGACAACAGAGCATCTCTAATATTTCTGCTCAAAGCTATGAGGCTTATTAGTGGTTCTGCTTGTTTTTCCTGTGAAATTAATTCCTTTTGACAGCCCTGTCCCTTTGTGAGTCATGGAATTGCCACAGAGATGAGAAACTTGGCTGTGGCTGCTCCGAGAGCACCACTGGAGAGCTGGGGAACCACATCCTCCCGTGGCTGAGCATTCCTGGGCTCTGGGTTATAATATTCCTGTGTCCCACGGATCATGGCTGCATGACTTCTGCTACCAGGAATTTAGAAAGAGTTGTGTTTTTTAAGTATGGAGGATTTGAGGTCCTGTTCAGGTTTTGCTGGTGCAAGGGGGAAGTTCCTTTCTGGGCTCATTTAGGCACTGAAGTTCTTTTTTGGGCTCGGCTGAGCTCTGGGCAGGGGGCTGGAAGAGGGTTTTGTAACTGGGACAAAGTGCCCCTGACCACAAGCCCGAAATCTTTGGTCTTCCAGCCACAGCAAAGGCTGTTCCTGTGCAGGCTGTGCTGTGTTAAAAATCACTGATTTCTCCTCTAGCATTTGCCAACCTAAACTGACATCTATTTTATATAATTTTTGATACTCTTTTTACAGTGAAAACTCTGCTTAGGGTGGTCTGTGCACAGCATCCCAGAATCCCAGACTGGTTTGGGTTGGAAGGGAGCCTAAAGATTATCTGGTTCCACACCCTGCCACGGGCAGGGACTGGAATTGGGAATTGGCCTGCACACACTGTGCTCACTCCTGAGCCAGCTCCAAGCTCAGCTGTTCAGGCATCAGCACCATCCACTTCATCCCCAGCAGCTCAGTTTTCCAGGGATTTGGGTGTTCGCTCAGCTTAGTTCAGCTCACCTCATTGTTTTTGCAGTTCACGCTGTGAGCTCAGTGGATCACCTCCCTCACTCCTGTTTGCACACAGACATTGATGGGGAAGAACAATTCAGGCCTAGAACAGCTCAGATAAGCCCCAGCTCTGCATGCCCAGCACCGAACTCTGGATTTCTCCAGCTCTGTCTCTCTAATTGCTGTCTCTCCACGTTGAATTGTTGGTCTCCTGCAGTCCCTCCAGGAGATATTTTAACTTTGTCCTCTCTCTTGCCTTTTGTCTGTCCCTGTGTCCCCTCCCCTGACCCTGATTATCAGATTTGGAGATGGATAGTGTAAAACCAGGCTCTGCATTTGTTACCGAGGCTCTGAACCAGTCCCACCTGAGCTCAGGTAGAGCCTGTTCTGTGCCATCACTCTCTGTCCTAACCACATCTAACCCTGTATGTGGTAGCAATAACCACTTACTAACTCCTAGGCTTGCTGGCAGAACCTAGCTGTAGTGTAATAAATAGTGAAATAGAGAATTATTAATTTTTTTAACATTAAATCCTGTTGGGTAGAAAAGCCTGGTTCTGAGAACCCACCTTCTCAGGGGCAGATTTTCTGCAAGTGATTTCCAGACCCAGTGAGTGAATCCAAATCTTAAGGTGATGCTGGGCCTTGCCTTGTGCACACTCTGCAGTATCAGCAGCCATGTGGGTGTTAATCTGTGTATCAGAAATCAGCTTCTTTTTCCCCCCCAGCTGCTGCATCTCTAAATATAAGGTGTTCTTCTTTTCCCAGGCTTTCAATTTGTGCCTCACTATCCAAAGAGTTTGCCAAACCAAACCACGCTCTGTGACCACGCTCTGGAAGGAAGAGCTTGCTTGAATAAGAGAGGGAAAAATTGTGGTTAAATATATAGTTTTATGGCAATGGAAACGACCCTCCTGTGTGCCCAGTGCACAGTGAGAGCAGAAAACAACTGTGTTGTGTTGTCATTGCCATGACAACGTGGCTGTCGCTTGTGGGAACTGGCTTTAGGTGAAATTAAAGTGTTCCAGTGGAACCGAGGAGCTGAGATGTGTCTTTGGTACATTTTATGTAATTAAACATTTGATCCTCAGTTATTGAGAGGTATGTGACAACAGACATTTCAATTCATTTGCTTGTTGTGTTAATTCATACCTGGACTTTTGTTTCCCTGGATCTCTTAAGTATTTGGAAAGAGAATGTAAGTGGGATTTTAGGAGAGGCAGAGCAGCAATGTGTGGGAGCTTTCTTTCTAGGCAGGGCTTGGCACCAAGGCACATGGCAGAGTTCTTGCACAGGCTGCAGACAACGTTGTCCCCTGTGTCCCTCTGTTTCACCCAGTCCCTTGGGATTGGGGTTGAACTGTACCTTCCTGGAGGTCATCCCAAGCTGTTCTTTGGGTTAAATGAACAGGTTATTATTGGATATTTGATATCAAAGCAATGCTGATAAATACAGCCAGTCAGAGCTCATTTGAGTCCTGCTATCCACAAAACCATGGAACCATAGAATACCCTGATCTGGACCCACAAGGATCGTCCAGTTCCACTCCTGGCCCTGCACAGACACCCCAAAATCCCACCCTGTGCATCCCTGAGAGCGTTGTCCAGATGCTCCTGGAGCTCTGGCCGCCTTGGGGCTGTGACCATTCTGGGGGGAGGAAGAACCTTCTGCTGATACCCAACAGCACTGGTAGAACATTTCAGTTTATGGAGGAGCCAGTGCTTGTGCAACTCAGTGACTGAAGTGCTTGGTAAGTGCCAGGCATCTCTTCTAATTGTATTTGAACTGATTGCAAATCTTCTTGTGGTTTAGGTGTAAAGCTCTGCTTCTGCTGCAGTCCTTGTCTGGATTCCCATTGTACCTCCTCCAGTTGCCAAAGGAGGATATATTTTTAAACTAGGCTTTAGGGCTTTATTTCACTCCCATCAGAAGTGCTGGATGCTTGCTTTAAAAAAAATAATATTATTTTTCTGGTAGTTTGGATCTTGGATACATTAGGAATGTCAAACTTCGCCTTCTGTAATTGTGTTGCTTTGCTGGATTTCAGTGCAGTGAGCTCTGGAAAGTGCTTATTTACCCTGAATTGCTCCAGTAATTACCTGGTTTTAGGAGAAGGGGATTTATTGCAGGGACTGCCCAGGACTATAAGACTGTTTAGTCTTTTCAGGTCTTTAAATCTGTACTGCAGATCAGAACTGCAGCAGCATTTTCCTGAGTTTTTCATTTCCTTGGAGTATTTTTCTCTTTGCTATCCCTGCCTCGTTTTAAGCGATTCATCTTTTGTTCCTTCCCCTTTTTTGGCAGAAATAGAAAGGGATGAGAGCTGTGGGCTGATCTGTGGAAGTGCTGCTAAATACAGGATTCATCTGGTCCTCTATGAAATTTGCACCATAAAATCTGTGATTCTGCTGGAAAAGTAGGAGTTGGAGAGAACAGCTCCCCAAGCCTGTGTGCTGGGAACAGACACGGCAAAAATGCTGTGTTCCCTGGGCAAGGGATGGGATGCAGGAGCATCCCAAAAGCAGCAGCAGCAGCAGTGTCTGTCCTGCCTGGGATGAAGAGTCGCTCGCAGCCCTCTCTGGGGGACTGGATTTGGAAAAAGTCTTACTGTGCTTCAGCCAGCCAGGCAACACCAAGTGTGTTGTTCTGCTTTTCCAGCAGTAGTTTGGGAGAAGGAACCAGCAGGGCTCTGGATCTGGGTCTGCTGCTCCACTCTCCCTTCCCCTCCAGGGCACAGGATGCCCTTGGCATTCCATGGAAGCACAGCATTCCCAGGACCAGTTGTGCAGCTGAAGCTGTGAATGATCTTCTAAATGTCCCATTTCCCTTTTGCAAGGGGGCAGGGTTTGGATGTTCCTCTAGACCTGCATGAAAATCCACCTGAGGATTCTCCATAGTCTACCATGGTAAGAGTTGCACGCACACAGGATGGCAGGGAATTGCAGCTTTGGGAGTTCTTCACCAAACTGGGACGAGTAGTGGATTTACAAGGAGCAAGTTGTACAGTTAAAAAGTGTCAAATATTCTTTCTGCACCCTCTGCCTATGGGGATGTGTTTTTATTCGTAACTTGCTTTTGCCTTTTGCCTTCAGTGGCAAATCTGAAACACTTTTCCTGTCCACTTAAACAAAATCTCTAAACCTTGGCTAACTCCTAAGTGAGAGATGAGCATGAATTGTATTTCACAACGTTCCTAAGGATACAGAGCATGAGGGAGTCAATTATTTTTTCTTTCTTCGTAATCCTTTAATCCTTTAACAGTGCAGATCTTTCTGACCATGGCAGTGAGACCCAGGAGTGCACTTTGGCAGTGCTTTATGAGCACCCCTGGCTGTTCCTTACCCCCACACTGAGGACTTTCAGGTGATGTTGATGCAGTATTTGCAATGAGAACAAATCCATGTTTCTGTGACATTTCCTGGGTGCTATGGAAACTGTCTGGGTGGTTCTCAGGAAGTTGTGAGTGAGTTGGTTGACATTTTCTTCAAGAGGCTTGGATTTGAAAGCCTGGAGTGGAAGAGCAGGATTTGGGGATTAGTGCTGTGTCTGGAGGGCCCAGGGGAAGCTGGGGCAGGGGCAGAGCAGCTGGAGCAGGGCAGGAGATCCATCCTTTGGAGAGAAGCTGGGCTGAAACAAAAGGGACCTGCAGACTCAGGAACCCAGGGGCAAGAAGAAGGTACCCTTTGGTTCTGCTGTTTCATTCATATCTTCTTTTCTCTTTTAGCTAAACTCAAAGAGAGTTTTCTAATCTATGAAAGCCCTGCTCGAGCCCTCCCAGCCCCGAGGGAGTGGATCCTGTGTCCCTGCAGAAAGTGCCATGAGTGCAAAGCCAGTGGTCCCAGGACAGTTGGTGGACACCAGTGTTGTCCTGTGGGACCATCAGGTGGAGGATGACCCCAGGCATGCTCCAGGGTCCTTCTGCCTTCTCTGAACAATCTCAGTAAGGCACAGGTGGAGGTGTCAGTGAATGAGCCTCTGTGTCCAGCCCCCAAGTTTGCATTCAGGTTTTTCCCTGGCATAGCTGAGTCTCCTGGAAGTATGGAAAAGATCCCACACAGAGCTGGCACAAAAAACCCCATCCCTGCCCACCCCAACCCCCTGTCAGGGTCCCGGCTCCTGGCCTAGGAGACCTTTAGCAGCTTTGGGGAGCAAGGGGAGCAGCAGAGTTGAGGAGCATCCTCTGCTCCATTGCAGCATATCCTACGTCCCCACTGGGAGGCACTACTGGTGTAATTATAGTGCTGGAAATCAGCCTCCAGGCACAGGAAAATGCCTGGAACACAGGTAGAGGGAAGAGCCAGATTAATTCCTGTGTTCCCTATAGTGCCGTTTCTCCCTGTGCGTGGTCACCAAGGCTTTGGAAAGAAGCTGAGCCCATCAACAGCAGCTTCAGGCATCTCACACTTTGACAGGTAGTTTTGTGGTGAGCCTTGACCATGTTTCCTGGGGAATTTTAATTGGAAGAGAAAAGGAATAAGCGTGGTGTGTGGATCTGTGCACAGTCTGTACACATCAGTTCATGAATAATTACATAGATCTGTGTTCTGTACAGGTAAGAAAGAGCTGTGTTAATGTTTGTTATGGAAACATTCCTGGTGTTTGAGAGGCTGGATCTCCCAAAATAGGGTAGTGTGAAGCAAAGCAGTGAAACTTGGCCAAGTGCAGGGTGTTGGAGGCACCAATGTGCTTTAATAAGGCCACTTTCCTTTTCACTTGTTCTGTGCTGCTTTCTCACTCTGCCTGCTCTCCACTTACTCAGGTTGGGGGGGCTGTTATTTTTAAACAAGATGTTTTTTCCTTTCTCACAAGCTCTGTCAAAATGGAACTTAACTCTAATAATAGTTGGCTTAAGCAAAACTCTGCAGTTACGCTAAAAGCTCTGAAATAATGGCAAGAGGGAGTTTGTTCTGCTCTGCTTTTCCTCTTCTTTTCTCCTGAATAATTCTGTAAATTAGTGTGGGAGCCAGACTGGGGCTTGGAAATACTTCAGGCAGCTTCAGGCACCTCTCTGTGCACAAAGACTTCATAAATGGAATAGTCGGAATATTTTTCTTGCAAGCCATTGCAGACCATGGCTCCATCCACCAAAAACTCAGTCACCACATGGGTACCACTGTGCCCAGAGAAGCTGTGGCTGCCTCATCTCTGGCAGTGCCCAAGGCCAGGTTGGACAGGGCTTGGAGCAACCTGGGATAGTGGAAGGTGTCCTGCCCATGCCATGGGTGGGACTGAATGAACTTTAGGGTCCCTTCCAACCCATTCTGGGATTTGATGATTCCATACTCTGTGACATGAGATACCTGGATGTCAGACCTAGTTGCTGTCTGCTTTGAATCAAATCCAGTCATTCTAAGGCATTCCATGCCATGATGTGCTGCTCTGTTGTTTTTTGGTTTTTTTTAATGCCCCACTCTGCTTTCATCTATAGTTTCTCAGCAACATCCCCTTTTTTAAAGGGGTTTTGGTTTATTTGTGTTGTGTGTTTGTGTCCTGGGAGCTGCTGACTGCAGGATAAATCCAGCTGAATAAGAAGCAGCATTGGAAAATCCTGCCTGTCCAACTCCTAATGATGGCTTGAACCTCCTTCAGTGGTAACATTTGCAAAACCAGAAAGTGGAAGAAGCTACGGGCTGCACTAATAACATTCTTTGGGTTGCTTTGCCTTCCCAGTTCTTCTGTCTGAAATAACTTCTGGAGGATAGGGTGAGCTTCAGCACTGAATTTGTGACAGGCACACAGATGGACCCTATTTTCTGTGGTTTAAAATGCTTGGGCTTCTTAGCTGGGTTTAAAAGATATTCATTATCTGCCTCTTCTGCTCTATGGCAAGCTGACCAACTCCTCAGGAGTGGGGAATGCATCTCTTTCACTTGCTTAATAAAAAAAAAAAACACCTTAAAATTGTCTGGCAAAAGAAATTAGAACAGAAAATGAGACTCACGTGATTATTTTATTATTTCCAATCGCATATTCAGAAGCAGCAAGAAGACATCACAGTGCTGTTCAGTGCAGTGGAGAGCAGAGACCCCTGTGCAGGCGCAGAAGGTCTGAGGTGCAGAGGAGCCACGTCTTGGTTGCTCAGGTTTCATTCCTAAAAGAAAGGCAGTTTCTAAGAAGGATTAAAGATCTTCCTTTACAGGAAACAAAGTGCAGATGGGGGAAAGGTGTGTACACCAGGTAGTGAAATACCTCCTCAAAGCAGTAATTGCAAAGGTAAAATCCAAGCCTGAAGGTGAGGCAGCTCTGCTATTGAGGATGCAGCTGTTACATTCCTGCTCTGATTAGCAAAAGTACGATTGGGCAACTCCTGGCCTTAGTTTGAAATTGGGCACCAGCAAAGTGTGTGAACAGAGCAGTTTGTCACAATGGGGGTCACCGGCCAAGGAGTCTTCCTAGCCAAGCCTGACCCACACTAAAAAGAAAAAAAATTACATAGGGAGCATACAACACATCCTGGCAGCTTTGGGCAGCTCAGTGTTACTGCTCTGAAGTCCTGAATGCTGTTTGGAATAGTATGTGCATTTTGCATGTTAATTTGGAATAGCGTTGCTGCTGTATTCATCTGAGTTGGGATTTTCCCAGCCTTGATCAATGCATTTGATAGGAAGAACTTTCCCAGAATGGTGAGCTGGTACCAGGGAGAAGGGTTTGTACTTGGAATTATTCAGAGAGAAGTGGATTTAGGAGTTGTGCTTGGCTGCTGAGGTAAAACCTAGTGTGATACCGTGCTCATTGTCCAGGCCAAACAAGTCCAGCAGTAAATACCAGGTGTATAGAGTAGCTGGAGAACAGGATTATCGGGAGATGTGAGTCAGCAAACAATTTTGAAAACAGCACAAAGTATAAAGCGTGAGCACCCAAAGAAATGAGTTTTCCCCTCCTGCTCATCAAGATGTCTGCAGATAGAGAGGCAAATTCCTCCTTAATCCTTCTGGCCCTGAGGTTGCCCACCTTTAGCTGGCAAGCCCACATTTTAATGTGGGTGACAGCAGTTACTGGGATTGATGATCTGGTGTTAATGAGGGAGCTCGAGGTCAAACAGCACGATGGCAGAACTTACCCCACAAACCTGCAAGAAATGCAGGTAAGGTCACAGCTTCACTGGCACTAGGAAAAGGCTTGGCTGAGGCTTCCTGCCCTCCTGGCTCTTGTTTCTGCTCCAGGTGCTGGCCGAGTCTGGGCAGGGATGGCAGTGCTGGGGTCAGGTCAGGGCCCAAGGTCTCTGTGCTCTGCCGTGGGCTGGAGCTTGCCTGGAACTGGGTCACTGGGAAATGATCCTGTCATTTGGCTTTGCTTTCAAACAGCAGAACTCCTGGAGAGTTTTTAATTGGGTTTGTTTTCAGTGATCTGATCAATGTGAACTAGCCCCTCGGACTGGGAGGGGGCTTTGTTCCTGTGATTACATTAACAGGGACACCGTGGGTGCGAGGTGCCGTCCCCAGGGTGCCAGGTTGGGTCCCCAGGGCTGTGGGGCCCAGCCTGTGTCCCATCTGCAAGCTGGGACATATTTCCATCAGAGCACTCAGGCATGCCCAGTGTCTCTCCCTTCCTTCTGGACATGCTGAGACAGATCTTCAGTGTGGACTCGGGGATTTGCAGTGGGAGCAGTGACTGAGGGACAGGGACGATGGCACAGATATGCCCCTGAGCTTTGCAGTCCCCGTGGGATTGGGCTGTGGCCCTCACCACAGCGTCCTCTGTAGTTTTTGTGGCATGAAGGAAGGAGAAAGTGGATAAAGGTGAGTGCAGTCTTCCTGGCCCACGTGTTTTCCTGGAGGTGCTTCACAGGCTGAGGGCATGGGCACCGCGCCCATCCCGATGGTAGAGGTTAAGGAGCAGCCGTGGGTTACATGGGGCAAAGGATTCACAGAATCCCAGGATGGGTCAGGTTGGAGGGGACCTCAGAGGGTCACCAGGTCCCAGTCCCTGCTTCAGCAGGGCCATCCCAGAGCACAAGGCACAGGATTGTGTCCAGTGGGTTCCGGACTATCTCCAGTGAGAGACATTCCACATCCTCTCTGGACAGTCTGTTCAGTGCTTGATCACTGCACAGGAAAGTTTCTCCTCATGTTCAGCTGGAACTTCCGGGCATCTCTTTCTGCCCATTCCTCTTGTCCTATGCTGGGCACCACCGAGCACAGCCTGATTCATCTTCTCAGCACCCCCTTTTCAGATTTTTACACCTGACCTTCCCCAGACGAGCAGCTGTGTTCTACTCCCCATCCCTCCCTACTCACCCTGCGCCTTTTGCCCGGCCCGGGGAGGGGGGACAGGAGGGTCCCGCGGCGGTGCCGGCGCTGGTGCAGCGCCGGAGCGGCTGCGGGAGCTGGGGAACGAGGGAGGGAGGGAGGGACGGAGAGGGGAAGGAAGGAAGGAGGCACCTGCGGAGGAGGAGCCGGGGAGGGGCTTGGCAGAGCCGCAGAGGGTGCGAGCACCCGGCGGATCGCGGCGGAGCCGAGCGCAGCCCGGCGCGGAGCGGGTGCGGGGGACCCGGCCAGGAGCAGGGCCAGGTGAGGCAGCGATACCCCGGCTTACCCGGCCGGGGGCTCGGAGAGGGGGTGGAGGTGTCTGCGCCACTTGTTTAGTAATTTGCCAGGTATTTAATGTGCGTGTAGGGAATGAGTGGCTTTGGATGAGGATTCTTCTTTCCCGGTGGTGGTGGTGCGTCAGGAAAGAGGCGCTTGGTACATACTTTACAGTGGATATTGGGAAGAAATTACTCTCTGTGCGGGTGGTGAGGCCCTGGTACAGGGTGCCCAGGGAAGGCTGCCCCATCCCTGGAAGTGTCCAAGGCCGGGCTGGATGGGGCTTGGAGCACCATGGGATAGTAGAAGGTGTCCCTGCCCATGGCAGGGGGTGGGACTGGATGAACTTTAAAGTCCCTTCCAAGCCGAACCATTCCATGATTTGATGGTACTTAACACTCCCTGCTTGGGCCCAGGGGTGCTGGGCTGTGCTGGGATGTCCTGCCCAAGACGCTGGAGCAGAGCTGATTCTACACGGGGGTGATGCCATTGGGATGCTCAGATGCCTCCCTGCCTGGGGTCATGTTTTCAGCCAGGTAGAATATACCTGGTGTCAGTAATTCCTCTCTCATCCCTGGCTGCTGGTTCCCTGGCTTGGTGACCAGATTAAATTGGTGGCTGATTAAATTTACATACGTACCTCTCTCCCCCTCCTTGTTAATTGTTTTACTTCTGTTTCCCTCTAACTAATCTCTGCCTTGAGGTTTCTATTCCACCTTGCTCCACACTGGGTCCATAGTTGTAAACTGTTTTATTGGATTTGTTCTCGGGTCATGGGTGTGTAGCAAACCGGAGCTGTTAAAGGGAGCCTCTTTCATGTCCGGGATGATTTGTTGTGAGGATTCCCACCCAGATCCCAGCAGAGAAGGAATTCCAGCATGCAGGCCCCCTCCACCCCAGCCGTGATCCTGGGGCTGCAGGGCTGGAGTTCAGTGCCTCCCTCTCAGATTTATACCTCCCTCCCATAGAGGCAGCTGACGGAGGGGAATGTCTACAATTGAAATTTCAATAGATTTTTGCATATCACTTTATCCTTTTGTCTTCCCTCTCTCCCCAGGCTGGCACATTCGTAAGCATTAATATTATTGATGCTGTTGTTCAGGAGAAAGGGGCTTCCTATTTAAAACTGCCAGCCCTTTGTTTGCTGGAGCCCTGGGGCAGGGAATGCACACTCTGGAAAATAAAATTCCCAGGGAGAGACGTTACTGTGATCACAGCAGACACTTTGCAAGTAGCCATGGCTCGTCTGTTCATATTTGTTCAGAACATCTCCTAAAGGCCATAGCCCATTTTAAGGACTAAATGCCCTGCAGGATCTGATTATTTGTGACAGAGAAGACAGGAGGCCTTCCCTTTCCACTCTTCCCCGACCTCCTTTGTTCTGGGCACCACACAGGCGTGATAAAAGAGGCTCATTTGAAATCAAAGCCCTGCATTGGGAAGTGAAAGGAAAAGAATATAAAGCAGGCAAAACAATACATTATATGCATTTCTAAGTCTTAAAAAGCAGATTTAATTCACCTCAAAGCCCCAAACTCTTAGGTCCAATTTTGCCTTTCAGTGAAGTTTTTTACACTTCTCTAGCTATGTAAGGAGGTTGTATGTGAAAACGTAATTTTTATCCTCTTTTAGCTATTGTATCCTTCTTGTGCTATATAAAGTGACTGTAATGTGAATGAAAATTGTGGCCACGGTCTTCAGTATTTTTTCTTGTTTCCCCTCCAGGTGAGTGGAAACTTTACTTCCAAAGGCAGAATCATCTCAGGGCTTAATGCAGGGGTTAATAGCTGAAGTATGAACAGTTTCGGAAGTCAGGGTTGTGAATAGAAGAACTATCGGTCTGGGAGGGGTAGGTCACTGCAGTTCAGAAGTAACTGGTCTGGCTGCAAACACTTGCCCTCGGGCCAGTGAAAATGAGAGAGGCAGCCTTTGGGAAGGGACTGGGAGAGCAGCAGGGATGTTACCTGTCGTACTGGGGGTACCATGTACCTCAGGAGAGTCTGTACCCAAGGACTGAGGCAAAGGCTGTGCCGTGGGCATTAGGAACAGCGAGGCAGTGTGCCCTGACCCGGGCCACCTCCTGCTTCCAGAGGGATTGCTCATGCCCCTTCCCCATGGAATCAAAAGGGTTTGTTCCTTCCCAGTGCCTTCCCAAGGCCTTGCATAAGAGCAAACACCCTCTCGCTGTGGGATCGGGCTCCATCTGCCGAACTCCTCATTATTCCACTTGTGTTGTTTGTTGATTCCTGCCAGATCCTTCTCCATCGCTCGCCTCCTCCCACCAGACGGGGCTGGAGGAGCGCGGTGCTGCCGTCGCTCCGGTGATCCCGGCCAGGCTGATGCCGCCCTCGTGCTGGAATGGCTTGGGAAGGCTCCGGGCTGCCTGCCTGTGTCCAAAGCACTTGGTGCAATGCAGGGTCAGCTTGGGTTACTGACAAGTTTTTGGAAGATCTCCTGCAGTGCTGCTGCCACTTGCAGGAATCGCGTGGGCGAGGCTCAGCCGAGCTGCAGCTCCACGGGGCTGTTGGGAAGCGTTTTAATCAGGGGAGGAGCTGAATGGAGCACAGCTGGGCTGTGAACGAGGCAGAGCAAAGGCACTTTGCCTTCAAATGAGTGTGAGTTTGGGAACAGTCAGCTCTTGACTTCTCTGAGGCTATGGCCGCTGGAGCCAGGACAAAAAAAATTTTGGTTTAGATTGTCTTAAACGGAGGTTGAGCTTGTCCATTAGGCAATTCCATCCGTATAGATAGCTAGCAGCTCCAGTCAGCTCCAACAGGGAATGAATGTGTGGCATTGCCATCGCTGTCTCTCTGTGGATCACATTCCTGTCGGTGATGACTGGTGAGTTGGAGAAGCTTCTGGTGGAGACGACCCTGCTCTGGTGTCGCCTAATGCCAAGGTGACATCTTGCCTCTTGAGTGTTCTTCCATTTCTCCCTGAGTTGCAAGCGTCTGGAGAGTTATCCAGCACAGGGCCCTGGTTGTTGATGTTGATGCTTACCCTGGTCATCCTTAATGCTGCTGCCCCAACTGAGGTTCCAGAAATTCCTTTAACCAATAACACCCTTCATGGGCCATGTCAACGTAGCCTTTGCGGTTGTTCTGAAATGGGGTTTCTTCTCAAACCATGCAAATTGTGTATCAGAGATACCCTCAGGTTACAGTGTCACGTTCTCTTCAGTGGGAATGTGGGGTTGCACAGAGGCACATTTTGGTGTCAGATCTCACATGTTTGGGTGTGGTGTCAAACCACTTTGGGCATGCGAAGTCAAACAACCCTGACATGCCAAAGTGAATGTGGGTGGGAGGCTGACACCATCTCCCTGATGGGCCGATCTGGTGTTCAGTTCTGCCTGTGGTAGTTACCCGAGTCAGAACAGCCTTTCTGAAGGATCCTCAGTCTCCAGGGTAGGTGAGATAAGCAAAAGGTCTGCATTAAGCTCTGCTAGAACACAGAGATTTAGCTAGAATGAAAGAGAAAAAAGATATTTCAAGTGTCTCTCTGAATATTTTTCTCCTAGCTCCATGTCTCGCAGTTTGCTCACCTTGTCTCCCAGTTTCGCTGCTGGCCCTGTGACCTCTTTGTGTAACCTGAGCTGCTGACCCCACTGCCACGTGTGCTAAATCTCTGTTGGTTTGTTTTCAGCTCCCACTCCTTTTCTAGTCTGGGCCTCTAGTAACTGGTTTCCTTTGCACTACAGCCCCATCCATCATTATTTCCTCCCCAGTTACCTGTCCCAGCCTGTCCCTGCTGCATCATCACTGGGACTCTGTTAGTCAGCACTGTTGTTTTTTTTCCACATACAATTTAAAGTTGTTAATAGAATTAATAGATTGACCTTGCCAGCCCTTGAACCTTCGAAACCTCTCTCATGTCTCTGTTAGCCTTCAGCTACTTAAATAACTGATTTATATCTCCTGGCCATGTACCACTGCCCTGGGGCAGATGTGCTGTCCTTCAGAGATTAATTTGATGATGGAGGTCAGGTTGTATCATCTTAGTGCTTCCTTATGGTCTTAGATTCTGTGCAAAGATCAGTCATGTCTTAAGGCCGGAAAATAGCACAGATTTCTTGGTATCAGACATAGGTGATAGACTTTTGCATCTGACTAACCTGGTGGTTATCATTCTTAAGCCATTACAGACACTCAAAAAATATGGCAGAAGAGCATGAAAAGAGATTTTGCTGTTGTACGTTAGCTCCTGGTTCATGTCTGTGTTTTCTCATGGCCAAAAAGAAACTTCTCCAGGCAGTTCATACTGTAGATGATCCTTCTGCACGTCATTACAGACATGTGATTTTAGTTAAATGAAAGTAGCCACTGTGCTGGTAGCTTCTGGATTTGCAGTGTCCTGTCTCTGGCAGAGGAGTGACCAGACCCAGATGCGGCAGAAGCTGAGGAAATTGTGTGATTGTGAGTTGCCAGAGCGGTGGATCTCTGGTGCCAGATGTTCCTGTGCTGACCAAGAGGATCCAACCTGAGCCGATGGCTGCTGTTGACAGGGATGGGGAATAGTTGGAGTTGTGCTGAGGTCGTTGCGCGGACACTGCCTGAAGGATGGCTGCAGGAGCCTGGGCAGATGCAAGGGATGCAGCTTCCTTATTACCAGGCTTTGCAAATAAACAGCACCAGCTCTTATCAATGACCTACTTTACTGTCCATGTGTGTGGGGCTCTCGTGGTAGCTGGAAATCTGTCCTTATCCTTGGCTGGTTCTTGTCTTCACAGTTAATTTGAATTGTTTTTATCAAATGACACTGAAATTAATCACCTTTAACATATTTCTTCACTTCAGAGCCCAGCCTTAACTGATGGCAGCCTGGCACAAGAGAAATGCTGCAGCATCAGAAAACACACATTTGTTTTGCTCTTTTTTATGGCAAACCAGTCAGTACACATTTATGAAAATTATTTGAGATAGAAAGATATTTTTAGACTCTCATATCTATGGAATTTTAAATCATCTCTTGAAAATCTTTATGCCTGCTGAGGGAGCCCAGTATAGAGATTAGTGAGATTATTGCTGTGTTGGTTGGTCCTTCTTCAAACCCAGCATCCTGTTCAAGGACTAAGGAATGCTGCTTGGTGGTCCGTGGTTCCACATTCTGCTTGGGGTTTTTAGGGCTGTGTAAATGAGCTTCCAAAATAGAATGTGCTGTGGCAGGAGGGAAGGAGGAAAATGTCTTGTTGCTAAGGAACATGACAGAGAACTGGGAGATGTGACTCAATTCTTGGCTTGGCATCACTTCTCCTTGGCGAGATGTGGGTCTGCAAGAGCGGGTTTTTCCAAGTGTGAGGGGATGGATATTGAGTATATTGGGTGATGTTTTCAGGGGGGATTGGGATAACTGATGCTGTGTGGGGACCCAGCTGACCTCGCTCCGCTCCCACCCTTCAGTGTGATCCTGAGTGTGCAGAATCAGGAGCGCAGGAAATGTGTGGCAAAACCAACCCCAGCTTCTCATCTCCTGATTCCAGGTGCTGCTCTTTCTTCAGAAGAGTCTTTTGCTTCTCCTTCTCTCCCCGCAGCAGTTTAATTTTAGAAGAGAATGGCTCTAGAGGGACTAAGCCTGGAAAAATTTTTGCCTGGCTTGCTGTAAATCTCCCTTAAGAGAGGATGGATTTCACTTTTGTTTTGTAATGCCTTTCTTTATGACATTCTCACATCTTTTTCCATCTTTGATTTTGTGCCTGCCAGTGCAGTTTTTTGATTGCTGTGGAGCTGTGTAGCCACACGTGTTGTTGTTGTTGTTGTTGCTTTGGTCTGAGCACCAGGCTCCCCTCACAGTGGAGGCCAGCTGGGTGCTGTGACCTGTAAAATCACTGGGAATAACAGAAACAAACAGGCTGCCCATGTGCTGGGAATGTGGGTCACCAAACACCCTCCAAGATTATTCTCTTGGAGTCCAAGCTTGCTAACCCTGCATCAGAAAACGTGGTGCTGTGACCCTGGGAAGGGGATTTTGTCCAACCTCAAATATTAGTGCTACCAATAGGGAATGGGACAGGTGCTCTTTGTTTGTGGAGCAGGGGCTTGTTTTCTGTTGGCAAAGGCTAATGAGGCTGCAGGGAACAGGCAGAGGGCTTGGGAAACAGGCAGGGAGTTTGGGAGGGTGTCCTGGAGGAAGCTGCCATTGCCCTGGATGGGGCTGGGAGCAGCCTGGTCTAGTGGAAGGTGTCGCTGCCCATGGCAGGAGTTTGGAACAAGATGAGCTTTAAGGTCTGTTCCAACCCAAACCACTCTGGGATTCTGTGTTTAGAATCTGTTGCCGGGTCGCCACTTGCCTGAATGTCACCTGGCCTTTGGGAAGAGGCAGGATGAGTCAACTGGGAGATGCTGTCCTGCTGCAGGGTTGGCTGGATTGTGTTTTGTTCTTGAGCCTTTGCCTTGCGGGATTTTTCTTGCTGAGCAGAACAAATCTGGGGACACCGTAAGGCTGTGTTTGTTTGTTAAAAGGTTTTTTCCCGTTTGGTCTCTATGATCCAAAGCTAAGGAATCAGAAGGAGCCAGTGCTCTTTGCCATCCTACCTCTCCTTCTGTTGGCAGCACTTTGGGCAATTGTAATTAAATATTGCAGTGGTCTTGGGAAGGATTTTGCGGCCAGACATCACTTGTGGATTTTGGGCTGAGCCACGTGGTGGTGTTGGACTGTGCTGTGAATCCCAAATAACTGCATCCCTAACGAATCCATGAGGCACAGGAGGGATCAGGACCGGGGGAGCAGGTCAGTTCTGGGCTGTCTCACCTGGGCTGGCCCAGCTCTGCCCTAAGAGCATCAGGGGCAGCAGATTATTTCTAATCCAGGTCACGGCGGTGGCTCAGCTCGGCCTCAGGGAATGGTATGGGGACACCCAGCAGTGCCACTGTGGGCTGAGTTCAGAGGAAGGCTCAGGAGTCCTCAGCGAATCCCAGGGGATCCCTGGGGGCTTCCAGTAGTTCCTGAAGTAACTCAGGAGGGCAAGTTGTGCTGACCAAGAGTGTGAAGCTGATGAAGAGCTGATGGTGGCACAGCTCTCCAGTAAAAGCTGCAGCAAGCGTGTCCTGAAGGGCCCTGCTTTTAATGAAGTGATTGTTATTTAATAGCTTTTACCAGTGTCAGGGGGATTTGGGGCCTCACTTGCACCACCTAAGCTGTTGGTGTAACAGCAACAGCACTGCCTGATCCATAAATGTTCCTGGGGGAGGTACTGGGCAGCTTCCCAAAGCCACAATGAACTACCTGGCACAAGGATTCCTTTTCCTTCCCCTCCTTCCCAACCATGTAAAGGCTTTGGCCAGCACAGTTACGACAGCAAAAGGGGGGAGATTTTTTTCTTGCTCTTAATTGACACGTTTGTGCCAACAAAACTTCAGAAGTGGTCCGGACTCAGGTGGGGTTTTTCAGTTGGGTTTCATTTGGGGATTTTTTGCAGCCAGGTTCTCTCCACTGGATGGAGAATTTCTGTTTCTTTCTTCAGGCCAAATCTGCCTTTCTGAGGAAAAGCAGCCCTTGCTCCTTCTAGGAAAGTCTTCATTTCTTGGTAAACAATGTGTTTTATAGTGATTAAGTCTGAGGTGGAAAGTAATATGGATAAGTGTTGGAATTTTTATTTAGTTTGGTTTGGCTTTCAGTTGGTAACTTAAAGCACAGGAACCATTTAAAATTGTCTGTTAGTAAAGCTGGTTCCTGAATTTATTTCTATGAACACCTCGTGTGGAGACCCAAGCTGTGGGGGGATCAGCTCATGTCTCTGCTTTATTAGTGGCACAGTAATGGTAGGAAAGGGTTAATTGTTTTATCCGCATCTGCTTGGTTTGTAACACTTGTAGATTTGTTTCAGTTCTAAATTCTGTGCCTTGATTCCCTGGTTTTCCCGAAGTCACCAGTTCTGGGTGCAGAACGGTTGTGAGTGCTGCTGCAGGAGAGCACTGCTGGCTGCTGCTGTCACTGTCACCTGTGGGGCAGCAAAGCTTTGGGATGGGTGTTTTGGAGCAGAAAACACGAATTCTGCAGTGTTCCTGGCAGCTTTTGGCATTGGTGCTTATCCAGAGCCTGGGTCTGCTGTGCTGCATTCACCTAAACCAGAATGCAGCAGGAATTAATCCCTCGGGATGCGTCGGTGGTTCGAGGGCCGGTGATGCCAGAGGATGGGGAGATCTCACCTTTGCTGCTGCTGCTGCAGGAGGCAGCTCCCACAGCTCAGGAGCAGAGCTCGTCCCTCTCAGACACCTACCTGCTTTTGTTCTCCTTAATAACCTGTTAGTAGGGAGATGACTGCTTGGATTTTCTTGCTGTTCTCTTGTTCTCCACCACCCAGCAGAAGCCCGAGTGAATCATTCCCGTGTGGGTACAGCCCTCTGAGCTGGGTTCAGCCTCGGAGAGGCTCTGCAAAGCAGGCAGTGATCCAGAATGAGCAGAGCAGGCTCTGTGTGACCAAGGAGCCGTGCAAACACTTCCACAGGCTGGGGACAAGGGAATTTCTAGTGGCTGAACCTGCCCTCACAGAGTCCTTGGCTGCTGCACCACTTCTCTGTGGCTGGGAGTTTGTAGGAGTCTGCTTAATGCTGCAGAAAGCAGGACAATTATTTTAACCTGCACTGAGTAGCTTAAAGGCAGAGCAGATTTATCGTGTTTTAAAAACTCAGGTCACTTTTCTGGTCAGTGATGCCAATACCAAACCAAGTACATCTTTGGACCATGGAAATGCATCCATTGCAGTTTTTTTTCTGGTTTTAGTGCTGAGGTAACACCCATAAGTCACTTGCTGATCTGCATTAGTAGTAGAATTTCTTCAGGACTAGAACTGGATGCATTTTTCTCCATTTAAAATCCATTCTCTGATGGGCTTGTTTTTCTTTAAGTCAAGCAAGGTACATAGTACCTTGTGTATGAAATTATTTAAGTGAATACACACATATTAATGATTGCTTTTTTTGGATTAGTAGGTGCTATATTTGCCTGTTTGCCTGTTGTAAAAGCATCTGTCTCAGGTCTCTCACCTCCAGTGCTGTTACCACAGCAGCCCGAGGGTGCTAACCTTGGAAATTCCACGCTAGTCAGGATGAGACTGTCTCCATTTACCCTTGAGCTGGGCCGATAGGAGCTGATAAATGAGCCCTTATTTTCCTGTGATGATGGATACAACCAAAGCCCATCGTAACTTTGTTTGGCATGTCAGCACAATCTGTTCTTTTATTGCATGCAATTAAAAGACCTCATCAAACTGTAAACACTTCTTTAGTTAAAGCCCCTACAGTTTTTCATGCTCCAGGCTCCTGTGGTTGTTAAATGATTTTTTTTAGGTTTGATTGCTGAGGATGCAGATGTGGGGTTTGGTGGGGATTTTAGGATTTCAGGTATTCAGGTGATGCTGAGGATCAGTTTGGTGTTGTACTGCTAAAGGGAACTTTGTGCAGAAGGAGAAGTTTGCTTTCCTCACGTCAGTACAAATTTGTTAAGGTCAGTGGAATCAGGTTTATTATATATATAAATACAAATATATCAGGTTTATATATATGTATCAATAGAGGGACTGTGTCAACGTCTCGTAAAATGGAAGGAGAAATACTCAGCTGCGTGAAGGGATTAAAGCATCCTGAAGCATTGTGTTGTATAACCACGATCTTGGGACAAGATTTTCCATGTTCCCTGTTTGAAGAACCCCCCTGAGTGAAGCAGTGCTCATCTATCTCTGCTTTGCTGAGTCTCAGTTTCAGAGCTGCTCTCTGTATTTCACATTTCATTAGGCAGCAGAGGTGACACTGAAGGGATGGACCTTTGTCCCCAGGAGTCTTCGCTGCTTTGGAAGGTGTTACTCTGCTGATATTTGATTGCAGTATTCGTGGGTATAATGCAGGTGGAACATGCGATTCTTGTCTTTCCTGCCTGGGATGAGAGGGAGGAGCAGGGGAGGATGATTGCTGCTGCTGCAGGAGGCTTTACAACTTCCTGAGCTCCAAAGGCTTCCTCACAAAGCACAACCCTTTGTACCCAGCAGTTTGTTCCCTTCTGTAGAGCTCTTCTGTTGAATTAAACTGCTTTCGAATCGTGTACACAATGGCACTTTTGTTGGGGAGGCTCCGAGGGCCTCTGACATTCCAGTGCATTGTTCTGCTCCCATTCAACCTGAGCCTGGCCTCTCCTCCCAGGGCCAGGTCGTTGCCGTCACCCACTGCTCTCCTTTGCCTTCCACTGGGATTCAGCTCCTGAGCAGGAGGTTTTAGCAGAGGGACCAGAGTTTCCCCAGCATAGCCCAGAGAGACAGAGCAGGAGGTTGGAAGGTGGCTCCTGAGCCACATCCTCCTCTCTTTGGAGGCTGCTCTTGTTCATTCTGAAGGGGATAAACTGCATCTCTTCAATCAGCTGCCTTAGTGACCTGTTCAATGGGCTGGATGGCGGAGTCCCCATCCCTGGAGGTGTCCAAGGGACACCTGGATGTGGTGCTCAGTGCTCTGGGCAGGGCGACAGGGTGGGGATTAGGCACAGGTTGGATTCGATAGTCTTGGAGGGCTTTTCCCCTCAGTGACTCTGTGATTCTGTGTTTTTATTTTGTGATGGCTTGAGAAGATCAGGGAGTTGCTGAGGCCCTAGGGTGGTGCCTGTGCAGGTGCAGTGAGGCCCCAAAGTGCTGCAAGGGCAGGTTGAGCTCTGAGGGAGCTACACCTGCCCAGCCTCAGGGATTATAGTCAGCCCTTTGTTCTGGAGGGGCCTCAGACCAGAATGAGGGCCAGTCACAAAGCTTTATTTCTGTGTGTAAGTTACACACTGTTTTGCACAGGAGATTACCAGATTTCTCAGGTGAGCCTCATTCCCTTTCCCAGAGATGAAATTGCCCCTCCCAGGTGCTGCCCACCATCAGCCCTTCAGGTCGCTCCTGCCTGAAGATGCTCTGCAGAGAAATGCGCCTTTGTGTAAGTCCTTCCATTCCAGCTGGCTCCTGCTAACTCTGCACTAGCCAAGGGTTGGAAAAAAAGCCAAGTCTCTGTTTAGTGTCGAACCTTGGAAAATCTGTTCTGTAAACAATTGATATTAATGTTACTACAGTTCTTATGTGCTGTGTAGAATGAGTTCTGCTCAGTGGTAGCCAGAGCTGGAATGAAGTGGTTGTTTCGTTGTCTTGTGCAGTGTCAAAGAAGCACGGGAAGCTCATCACCTTCCTCCGGACATTCATGAAGTCGCGCCCAACGAAACAGAAACTGAAACAGCGGGGCATCCTCAAGGAAAGGGTGTTTGGCTGTGACCTGGGGGAGCACCTACTCAACTCTGGCCATGACGGTAAGAAACAAACTGCTCCTGAGTTCTTCCTCTGTTGGGAATTTGTCAGGGTGATCGTAACTGTTCAGGGTTCATGCTGGGGGACAAATGTGTGACACAAATCTGTGAATGAAAAGGAAACTGAGGCTAATGAGAAGCAAGCATCGTGCTTCGATGTGGGAAGTATCGTGGTTTGATATGGGAGCACTGAAGGTGGCTGCAACTCCTGCAGATAGGTTTTCAACCTCTTCAAGTCTTCAGATTGGTTTTCTTCCAGGAATATAAGCTTAATTTGTATGTCAGTGTCAGTGATTAATTAACAGGCATGTTAAACCCCTGCATTTCTCTCAACTCGGTACCTTTGTACGATTCTAGCACAATATGCAGTGTAAATCCTTCATCTGCCTTTTCCTTGGATTTTACAGGAATTAACTGGATATTGTGTTTCCTCACAGCTGACTTTTCCTCTCTGTTCATTCTGTCTCTCTTCTGGGTCCCTTGCTCTCCAGTTCAGGGAGGCAGAGGAGAAAACCTCTCCGTTTTGAGAAAAAGCTTACACAGTTGTTACCTCTCTTCCTGGGATGGACTTTGATTTCACAGGCTCTTTCCTGCCCTTTCCCTGTGCCACTTCCAGTCCAGGTTCCTGCAGTGCTGAGGAGCAGCCAGAGCACTCGGATGCTGTCCCAGGTCCCCAGCCACGGCCGTTCCCATCGGGAGCCCACGCTGAGGGATATTTGGGAATGCAGCCTGGAGCAGCTGTGGGCTGCAGGTTTTGCCTGGGATTTGGGATTTGCCCGGGAGTTAGGCCGTCGGGAAAGCAGTGATGGGATCTGTTGGGTGGCTTTGCAGCAGATCCCTTGTGCCAGAGTTCTCCATCTGATGTCTCTCATTGTGTGCAGGCAGAGGCAGAAGTGACAGGATGTGTGGGGCAGGAAAGGAGTTTCTCTGTTGAAGTTGTTTTCAGTGAGTCTTCAGACTTCGTTGTTCATCCAAATGCCTTTTGAGAAAGGGCTGGCAAAGGGCAGGAAGCCATTTCTTGCCCTTTTTCCAGCGGATTTGGTTGGTAACAGTGATGTGCACTTCCTCACCCGACATAAAAGAGTTTCGCTACCAGCTGGTGCAGAGTATGTGCATGTCCTTATGGAATCAGGACTGTGGCAAGGCTCGTTGGCTTAATTGGTTCCAGTAGAGATCCTTACTGGGGCTTGAAAAGCACCAGAGATGGCTTGGAGTCAGGAACAGACAGTGACCTGTGTGGAGCTGCATCAGGTGTAGGTAGTTCACAGCACCGGGTGGCTCTGGAGTTGGTTTTATGTGCATGCTGTGGGAGCTCTCTTGGAGGGCAGGAGTCATGCCAGCAGAGTGAGCTCATTAATGGGAAAGAGAGAATTCCCTTTCATCCCCAGCCCTCCTCCTGTCTGTTTTCGTTAGGCATAAGTCAGCGATGGCCAAAGCTTTTCCCTGCCCTCTGCGCCGACTTCTTCCCCTGGCTTCAAGGGGTGGTTTGTTTAGCATTCAAAGACACATCCTGAGCTGAGCGAAACTGCTTTAACTCCACTGGAGATTCTTGTTTGACAGTCTTTGGGAACTCTGTCCTTGTCCTGGTTGCTCCCCACCATCCCGCACAGCGGGGTGACACTGACTGGGCTGTGCTAATGAGGTCCCTCAGCTCAGGAGTCACCGGCTGATTTCACCCTTGGTTTAATAACCCTTTCCTAACTCCCTGGCGTGAAGCAGATCCGATTCGAATGTTGCCAGCAGGGGCATGGTTCAGTTTGCCACAGCAGGATTGTTGTTTTCCGTGTGATTCAGCTCCCTGACCTGTATTCCAAGTGACGTAATCCCCGGGATGGGGCTTGTGGAGATGTTTCTGGGTCCCTGCGAGTTGAGCTCTGTGCATGCACAGCATTTTAGGACTCCCTCCTCATGTAGCATTACTGTGGCTCAGTTGTGGAGCCTCTTCCAGTGCTAACCTGCTGAAAGAGGCCTGAGGCGAATTAAAGAAGCTTCTTCTCATAATCAGAACATCAAGTGCTTTTTCCAGGAGCTCAGAGCACGCTCTGGCTGAAGTCTATGTGTGGTACCTGCTGGTGATACTTTGGGATCACAACCTAGAACATCTGAGTTCAGAAGAACAAAAAGAACCCAATACATTCACTGATTTGTTTAAGCTCGTGTTAGTTTTGTTGGGTCAATGTCCAATCCCCAAAAATATTTATCAGGGCTGAAGGAGCAAATGCCACTGTCCTCAGTGATTACAGTGAGTGACAAGGCATCATGTGCACCTCAAAAATGCAGTATTGAACCAAACTGGAGTTATGCTAAGAATTTTCTTAGTTACCAGCTTCGTGAAGCTGACAAATTCTCAGGAATTTGCTGAGAAACGACATGAGCAGGCCAAATTCTGTAGTCACGAATCTCTGAAACTGCTCATTTTTAGTGAGCAGGAAGCGGAACGAGAGAATAAAAGGGATAAGGACAAAAACTGCAATAAGTGTAACGTTTTTTTAATAAACCCTGCGCTGAGGCAGCTGGTTCAGATTGCTTAGCCAGGAGAAGAGCGTGTTTGCTGTGGACCCAGAGGGGATTTACAAACACAGAGGAGATGTTTCACTTACTGCAGTACCTTGTCTTTCTGTGGGCTAAGCAAGTAATCCGTCATTCTGCATCCTCTGAGCCGCTGTCGGAAGGATAAATTTGGCATGAGATGCACAGGAGGAAAGTGATGCAGGAATGTGCCCTGGTTTGCTGTTAGGGAGCGGGAGCTCTGGGATGCCGTCCTGCAAAGCTCCACGTGCGGCACTCGCCGAGTCCTGACCTAGCGGAGCGTTTGTCGTGGTTTTCTGAGTTTTTGGGACGGGCCTGTGCCGAGGCCATGCTCTCCCTGCTGGAAGGTGCCTCTCAGGCTGGTGGGACAGAACCTGCAGCTCTAAAGGTCAGGATACGATATGTCTGTGCCCAGGTTTCTCCCTAGGGAAGGGTGTCTGGGGAAGGCGGGAGAAGTGCTGCGACAGGCTGATGGTGCTGCCGCCCTGGGGAGGATGTGACTTGTCATTTCCCGGAATGTCCTGTGTGGATCTGAGCAGGAACACTGAGCAGCTACAGGGAGGGAGGTGAGGATTTAACAAGTGTTTACAATAACAGTGTGAGGGATGACCCTCCCGTGTTCCTGGTGATTCATGGTGGAGATTGTGGTGAGTGCTGGGCAGTGTCCCAGGGGTTGGGTTTGGTGTGTTTGCTTTTCGGTTCCAGTTTGGTTTGTGCTGGCGCTCTGAATTGTCCCAACAGTGCTGGACCCCTTCCAGGGTAGGAGTTACACCTCTGTGAGGTGCCAAGCAGTCCTTCCCCAAAGGCCCTTGGAGGTGAGGGGAAGGAAGCATTGCTGTCCGGTCTCTTTGGTGAGGTTCTGGGTCATGGGCAGATCACTGGATTATTTTTCAAAATCATTGGTGCTCCAAGCTGCTTGGGAAAGAGGGAATTGGGAGCCACAAGGCTCCGAGGCATGGGGCCGGGTATGCATAGGTGTGTTGCTTCCAGTGAAAGTCTCAGCAGGGTGTCCTTTTCTTCTCTCTTGTCACGTGTCAGCACTGAATGATGGACTGGGACCTGCAGGAGTAAAACCAGTTTTGATATGAAGGATTTTAGACTTCTCTGTTGGCAGAGCCTGTGGTAATGCTCCCTTCAAGTATGTTGGTTTGCACAATATTTCTCCAATCAGCTCCAGACATCCTGTGGAGCCTGCCTGAAGAGTCCTGTCTGCATCCCATCCAGTGCCTTACTCATCTCTTGGCTCCTGCCAGGCTTGGGATACTTCCCTGCTGGGGAAGCGTCACTTGGCAGCGGACCAGGCTCAGCAGGGAGTTGCTGTTTCTCCATTGCCCTCAGAAATGCTCCCTGTTGGGTTGGTGCAGTTGCCACCTGCCTTGCTGGTTTGTTTTACAAATTCACAGGGTATTCTGAGCTGGGAGGGACCACAAGAATCATCCAGTCCAGCTCCTGGCCCTGTACAGACACCCCAAGAATCCCACCCTGGGCATCCCTGGGAGTGGGGTCCAAACGTTCCTGGAGCTCTGGCAGCCTTGAGGATGCCTCTTGCCCATTCCCTGGGGAGCCTGGGCAGTGCCCAGCACCCTCTGGAGGGAGAACTTCTCCCAGTATCCAACCTAACCTACTTCTGACACAGCTCCAGCCATTCCTCATGTCCTGTCACAATTTTATGGAGCTGTGAGATATAGCAAATCCACCCCAATCCCTGACTCCTGAAGAGACCTTGTTCTTATTCCCTTTGTAGGCAGAGATTCTTTTTTTTCCACCAAGTTTTTCTCTCTTGAAGGAAACTAAATAGAACTTAAATTTAGACCGACCCCAATTAGCAGGATTGTTCTGGCAGAGGATGTTTGTGGAGTGTGGGAGTTGGTGGAGTGCTGCATTGCAGCAGCTGCACCGTGCCCTGGTTCCTGCCTCAGAATGTTTGGCCAGGGAACTCTCCACAGCTCCTGGGGGTGTGACACGGGTGGGAGTGAGGGTAACGTGATGCTGGGCTGCAGGAGAGAGGCAGGGGTCGAGGAGCTGGGCATGCTCCTGATGAGCTGATGGAGGGACGAGGGGTCGCATGAAGCCACGATGCCCACGGGGAGCCCAGGTAGGGCTGGGGCTGCTCCGGGTGGTGGGATGGGTCAGCACCCAGCATGGAGGGTCAGCACCCAGCATGGAGGGTCAGCACCCAGCAGGGAAAAGCCGCTTTGCTGTTCTGCGAGTGAGGGACTCCTGAGCTGCAGCACGTGAGGGGTTACTTTACAATGTACTTTTTATTCACATACTGCTGGGCATCCATTTGCTTGGACTGCAGAGCATGGGGATACCGTTTGTTCTTCCAAGCCAGAAGCGTTCCTGTCGCCTGTCTCTTGTTGAGAATGACCCTTTCTCCCTTAGCAACTAGACTGAAGCACAAGCCAACCCTGGAGTCTTCCAGTGAGGTGGTGTCAAGGATTCAGGTCCAGAGATGATCCATCATACAACCAGCTGTGTGCACAGAGGATTTTGTAGGCTAACGGCACATGGCATTTTTTGTACCTCTTTATGCCTTTGTCGCGTTCATACATCATCAGCTTCCATCACTGGAAAAGATATATTCAAAAATGGAATTTCTAATTGACAAGTTTCCCATAGTGAAGGATCTATGCATGATTTTTAAATTTTTGTAAAATACCTGTGCTGTGTGGTGAGCAGGAAGAGGTATTGACTTGCTGCTGAAGATGTAAATGCCTACAAAAGACAAAGTTCACTAACTCACCTGATCTTGTTCTGTGTCCTTCCTGTTCTTCCTGTTCTCCACATTTATTCAGAATTAATTTGGACGGGTGGGTAGAATTAAATAAAAAATAAAATGGAGCAGAATAGCAGAAAGTAGCAGATAGGGGATCTGCATCCCTTTATGTACTAGGCAGGAGCAGGAAGGGTTTGCCAGGGGTGGCTTTATTCTCCTGTGCTGGTTCTGATGCTCTTTGGAAGGGTCCATAGCGGTACCTTGGGGTTTCTGGTGACATCATGGCTTGTTTGGGGTCCTGCGGAGTTACCCATCCATTGGAGCCATTCCCTCCCTGCAGCTGGATGATTGCTCTGATGGTAATTTATGGCAGATTTGGGTATAGAGAGAACTGTTACCAGAACAGAGGAACACAAGGAATGAGATCTTGGCAGCCTCTTGGCTGGGGTCTCTGAAGGGCCTGGTTGCCCTTAGCTCAAGCACGGGTTTGGCAGTCTGTGTCACCCCTTTGGCTCCTGGTATTGATGGGAGGAGCCTCTTTTACCAGCTCAGAATTGTCAGTAGGCTGGCTGGCTGGCGTGGAATCTTTACCATCCTGAAGGAAGCCTTGATTTGGAATTCAGGACAGCTGAGTCTTACAGATTAAGTAATCTCAGTTTTTCTTGGTGTTTTAACTCCAAGAGGGTAAATGTAACCAGTTCCCACTCCCTATTGTTGTCCTGTCCCTGTCCATGGCAGGGATGGGACTGAGGGAGCTTTAAGGTCCCTTTCCAACACAAACCTGTCTGAGATTCAGTGTTCTGAGGACCGAGGTGAAATCCCTGCTCGTGATGGCCTGGCTTCGCTCCAAGATTCTCTCTTCAGAAAGACTTTGGAACATTTGCAGAGTTTCCACGTGAAATAGATCCTCAGTTTTTACCTGCAGCTCCCATGGAATTCTGTGCCAGCTCAGTAGCCTGGCCTGTGATTCCCAGGTATGTTTGGAATTGTTATGCCTTGAGTGCTGGCAGCCACATCAATGGGTTTGTTCAGGCAATAACAACTTGTTCCTGTACAAAGGTTTATTGAAGTGTTGGTTTTGTGTGACGTGCACGTGACATTACCCTCAGAATGGTGACATGGGCCACAGCCCTTCCAGCGGGGTGAGGAAATGTTGGCTCTGGATGAGGCTGGGAGTTGTGTTAGATGTTACTCTGGGAATGAACCCCTGGGGCATTTTTATGCTTTCAGTAGGTATTTTCAGAGTATCCAAGCTGAGAAGTTTGGATGCGAACTGAAAAGTTTCAAACTTCCAAGCAGGTTCAGCTCTGGCATCCTGCTATCCCATTTTTCTTTCTGTCTCTATTTTTAAGCATTTATATGCCTAAAGCAGTTCATGATTAGGACACAAACCTGAGTTCTGAAGTTTTTGTTTGCAGTTCTCTTTTCTGGTAAGACATTTCTTGTGTGACTTTGGCAAGTCCCTTAAAGTAGGATCTGTCTCCTTTACACTTGTTATCCAGGCAGATGGGGATGTCTGGAGATGATTGACCTTGTCTACCCTTTTACAGGTATTTTTTTAAAAAGGGGATCCTAACTTCTCCATTGGCACAGCAGGAAAAATAATGCATCCATACTCATCCAGTAATTTCTGTAATGCTCTCCTGGATATCTGGGCTTGGTTGTTTATATATAGAGCTGCAGCTCACAAATCAGGGATGGATCTTGTGTTTCCTGACAAGGCCACCTAACTGGGGACACTGGAAATCTTCCTGCTCTGCCTATTCAGTAGTATTTTTGTATCTAGAAACAGTTTTCTGTTACTCACTGAAGAAACCCTGGCCTGTCTCAGCATTTTCACTTGCACCTGAGTTGTTCACTTGCACCCTGTTGGGCACAGCCCTGTGCACACACGGTGTAAATGAGGGGGAAAAGGTTTTAAAGTTGCATTCTGGGGCAGGAATTCTGTGGGGCTGTTGTGGCTTGACAGCCTCTGATCTCCCAGGTAATCTTAGCCATCCTCTTCTCTCCATCCTGCTGTCCTGACTGTCCCTTTTTTAATTGAATTGGCAGTATATTGAAACCAGGCAGCCTCCAACGTGCCAAAACCAGTTTCCTTTCAGTATTTCCTGATTTATAGTAATTTTTTAATTCAAAATCCATCTCCAAAGGACTGGGGCAATCAATGGCCACAGCTTCACTCAGAGTTCTGGCCCTGAGCTGGGAGCTCAAACCTGTCTCTACCACAAAGTTTTGGCCTTGGGGAACTCGTTTGTTATCTCCCGTTCCATCTCCAGGCTTGTACAGTCAAACTAATAATGTGTATCTGCCCCCAAGGTGCCAGAAGGTAAATTCCTAATACCCAGGAGGTACTTGGAAGATTAGGAATGGGATATAAATATCAAATAGTATTTATCCAAGTGCCAGCACGGGTTGGCACGTGACATCCAGTTGTGAATGTCTGTAGGAATTAAGTAAATTTACCAGTGTGTTCCTCTGTATTTACTGTGTTCCTTGGTTGGATTTGCATCCCAAAGCCGAACATTTCTGATGTTGAACTGTGGCAAGCCAGAGTGTTTTAGGTGCCTGAAGTCCCCCTGGATGTGGCAATGAATATCTCTGCACACCCGGCGTCGTGTGACATCAAAGGCAGATCCAGCAGCCTGGAAAAAAAGGGAACAGTTGACCCAAATTGGAGATGAGTAGAGAACTGCCCTTGCTGCAGATGTGTTCTCTGCTGCACAGACTAACTGGACACAAGTTGATACTTTCAAAGGCCAATAGTTTTGAGCTATTTTGGGCAAATTTCCAACCACAACAGGCGCTGTTATTGCTTCACCGTCTGCCCTCTGAGTTGCTGGAAGTCGAGATTATTGGGTACGGGGTCAGCATTACAAAGGGGTACATGGGATCCCTGTGGAGAATCTCTTGTTTGGGGGGACATCCTTGAGGTTGCTGAGCAGGGAACAGGAGCCTTTGCTGTTAAAAAGGCCCAGTTTGTCTCTCCCCTTCTCTCTCGCCCTGCCTGCAGCTGCGAGGAGAGAATTCTTTGTGCCTGAGTGACCCTGAGGACAACTGGGAGTTGAAAATTAATTTGCATTTCGAAACACTACAGCTGTGGGGGGAACAAACATGAGGAAAAATGTCACAGTCAGTACAGGAATTGCTTGTGCTCTTACCCTGCTGCTCTTAGCACGGGGAGAACCATTCCCCCCCTCTCAGTTTATTGTAGGGAGTGTAAACAAAAAAGCTCCAGCACACTGGCCAAATCTGAGGTATTAGTAGTGTCTTGTTGGATATTAGGAAAAACTCCTTCACTGAAGGAGTTGCCAAGCATTGGAACTGCCCAGGCTGCCCAGGGATTTAAAAGCCGTGGGGCTGTGGGACTTGGGGACATGGTTCAGCCATGGCAGTGCTGGGAGAGCAGTTGGACTCAATCTTAGAGGCTTTTCCAGACTTACAGATTCTGTGATATTTTGTATTAAAAACAATTAAACCCAAGCCCTGGGAACTGAGTGGGTGCAGCCTGGGATAGGGATTGGCTGTACAACATCTCCATCATGGATAGTGGGCGGTGAGGATCCCCTTGCAGCCCTCAGATTCCAGGCTGTCCTGGCACAGCCACGGGAACGTTGCTGATCTCCCAGGACCTGACAGATGTAGCTATCGACCTGCCCTGCCTGATGCAGCCCAGGGGCATTTGTGTTCCCCAGGCTTGAACTTTGCACTTTGCTTTTCCACAGTCCTGGCTGAGCTGCCATAAAAGACAATTCCAGGCTGAGGAAGCAGAATCCAGTGCTGATCCCGCTGTGAGCCCTGCATGGATCAGGGATCCAGCTCATGGGTTATGGTCCACTCTGCCGTGGTTGCACCTTCCCGAGTGCAAAAGTCACACCAGATAAGAACTGTGAGTGTGTGACCAGGAGCTGGGGCAGCTCAGACTTTACCTGACTCATCACCAGTGTGGATAATGTAAATGTGGCTCACGGCTTGGAAATGAGGGACAGGGAATTGAAGAATCGTGGAATCCCAGACTGGTTTGGGTTGGAAGGGACCTCAAATCCCACCCAGTCTCACCCCCTTCCACAGGCAGGGACACCTTCCAGTAGAACAGGTTACTCCAAGCCCCGTCTAACGTGGCCTTGAGCATCTTGAAGGAAGGAAAGCATCTGTTTGGTTGGTCTTGTATTTCTCTTGGTGATTCAAACATGAGGACAGGGATTTAGCAATGAGACAGAAGTGAGACAAAAGTCCTGAGAAGAGAGTCTTTCAAAGTTTGACGTTTTTCTGAATGTGCAGGGGCTGGTGGGGTTGGTGTGCTTGCGGAATGACACGTGCAGGTACAATATTGTGTGACAGGGAGCTCCTCTTGCAACAGTAAGGAGAAAATCCTTAACCTCTCTCCTCTGCTGCTTTACGCCTTTGTGTAACCTTCACTCTGAGGTGGAGGGAGGAGCTTCAGAAATGAGAAGTTTGAAAGGCACGGGTTGAAATGTTACAGGGTTTTTACTGGTTTGTTTGTTTGGGTTTTTTTTAAGGAAATACTTGGACAGTTTTTTGGAAAATGGCCTTGATGATCTTAGAGGTCTTTTCCAACCTTAACAGTTCTAAAATTGAGTTAAGATAGGAAATTACTGGAGTAAAAGCAACTGTATTTCTTCAAGAGAGGATACTCCCTGTTAGGTTTTTACATAATCTCACATTAATGCCGAGGGAGTTGGGATTTATGTGGCCAATTCCAGATGTCTGGAAGTAGTCAGTCTCGGCCAGGCACATAATTCCAAGAAAGGGGCTCATCCTGCTGCGGTGGCACCGTTTGTGCTGTGCTGGGTGTCCTTGGGTGCTACTGTGCCTGATGTCTTCCTCTGCTGGCTTTTCCCCTGCCCCTGCCCGTCCTTCCCAGCTGTTCCCAAAGGCAGCCTGGGCAACCAGGGGGGTGAGCTCCTCCACCTGCATTTTATCTGATGGCTGATTGTTCCAGTTTCTATCCTGGTGGCTCAAAACAGCCTTTAACCTTCTGATACTCAGGTCTGGATTTTCCATGTGCTTCCGAAGTCTGCTGGCACTGGATGCTAGTTGTCACCTCTGCTGGGGCAGAGCTCGGGGCAGTTGGTTTTCCATGTTTCTGGAGGCTGAGCTCCCTTGTGGGTTTGCTATGTGTGGAATTCAGTGAGGAGCAGCATTTCAGGTGCTCTGGGCCATTGTCCAGCCCCAAGGCCTGGCCTGTGGGACCTGCACCCCACTGCTGTATTTTGGGAAAACGCCAGTGCCAAAGGGGGGCTTGGTGGGAGGCCTCGTGCCCTGGGCTGAACAAACACTTCTGGTTCCAGTAACATGCTAAGAAAATAAAATAGAATAAAACACAACACAAGCAAGCCTCCCAAAGGCCAGGGAGGGAACATTACAAAAGATTGAAAAAAAAAAACCAACACCCAATAAGATGATAGGAAAGGAAATATGCCTGATGTGAGAATGAATCAAAATGTTTTTCAGAATGAAAACCATAGAACTTCTGCTTCCTCTTAATGGCAGAGAATTAAGCAGTTAATGAGCCCTCGGAGATGCAATAAACCTTTCAAACCAGCTGAGAGATGCTCTGGAAGGAGTTGAATGAATTCCTTTGGCTGCTTGGATGATGAAATGTGCTGCGGTCCCCTTCAGTGAGGCATCCACATTTCCAGCCCTTTGCACTTTGTCTCCTGGAACCATCTGGTACTGGAGATAGCAGAGGGAAGGAGGGAGAGGTGATTGCTTTTAGAATGGGAGGTGTGTGCAGGATCCACTGCAGAGCTGGGTGTTCCCAGGCAGCACCTGGCAGTGGATTTTAGCTGCCTGCAGCTGAGGCAGTGACTTCACTGCAGGGAGGTTTTCTGGAGTCACTGGCTGAAGACCCCATGGCTCAGAAGGGGACTAAAATCACACTGAGGATCAGTGATTTTTGTTACTTGCCTGGGAATGCGGCAGTGGAAAGGGCTGTGTGCTTGGCTGGATAACCCAGGCACCGGTTCTGGGCTCAGAGGTTCCCTGACCCAGCTCCCTGGATGGGGCTGCAGGAATGCACTGAGTGTCACCCTGTGCTCACTTGCTCCCTCCTCCTGCCTTTCCCAAAGCTCCTGGGCGTTGCCAGGAGCCAGGTGCTGACCCAGGTGGGCTTTTATGGCTCTTAATGCAAACCACGTGTGCCATCAAGTCTGGTTGTCGTAATTGCGGGAAACCACAGTAATTAACTGCCATTAGTAGAACTTTTATGTTGCTGCTGTTATATTCTGTGAGAGGAAATCTCCGTTGGTTCCCTGCTGGGATGAGGCTGAAGTACCTGTCTGGTTCAAATCTGGGTTGTGGTTTGAGATCTAGAAGCCGAAATCAGTTCCTGAACTGAGAAGTTAACCTGCAGGCGACGGATTTCTGCAGCAGATGGACTCAGGTACCCGAAAAAGTCACAGTGTGGTGTCAGAAGCTGCTGTACATGATGGTCTGGGCACACTTGACATTTGCAAAATTAAGTCTTGGTTTGTGCTGTCATCCTGCCCCTTCCTTCTGAGGGAACAGTCACTATTCCCTCCATGTGTGGATGTACAACTTTAAAATGGGTATTAAAGGGCTGGGGATTCAAAGGGCAGAGGAAGGTTAAACACACACCCAATGGCCAGGGGTCATCTTTGTTCAAAAATCTGAAAAATGAAGTCACCATCCTAGCAAAAGCCTCTCAGGTACAATTTTAGCCCTGCTTGAATTTCAGTCCCTTCTCCAACCATGCAGAATTCCCCCAAAATATCCGTGGTGCTGGTATGGTATATTTAGCTTAAAGAACAGACTGTCCTGGTAACCAGATAAGGAAATGCTTGGAACAAGCCTGCTGGGATCTTTTCAGGGTGTATTAATTACTCTCACTGTGCCCAGGCTCTTCCATAACAAAAGAGAACTTGAGGCAGAGCATTGGTGCTGCAGCCCTTGCCTTCCCCTCAGCTCCCCTGCCTTGCTCCAGTGTCACTCCAGGTTTCCTGGTGGGGATGGGGCAGGCAAGGAAGAGTGCTGTTTATTTATCTGCCTCTTGATGTGTTTGCTTGATTTATTTGCCTGTTTATTTATGTGCATCTTGATTTATTTATTTCAACAGGCCCTACTGATTCCAGGGGACCCCTCCTGTGGTTACACTATGGACCGTTAAGGTCTTCGGGATTTGCAGCATTAGCAGATCTTGCCACAACACTTCAAAGCTTGGGAAAACTCCTTTGCCTGATCCTCTGGGACTCCTGCATGCAGGAAATGCTGCTGATGGGGGCTCAGCCCTGTGCAGGTCACTGGTGAGATCTGTGACCTCTGGCCCATTGTAATGGGTGGTGGTGGGACAGACACACGTGGACATCCCACGGGGTCTTGGTTCAGGTGTGTCTGGCAGTCTGGGGTTCTCTTTTCCCACAGAGGACAAACACCACTGACTGTGATAGCACACAGAGCCTTGTCCTTTGCTGCACGGGATGGAGCTATTCCACCTCTGCTGTCCTGCACAGTTCACACTTGGGCCCCACTCATCTCCCAGTGCTGTAGAGCAGTACAATGCACACTTCAGCCCTTTCTGGCCACTGCTTGAGTAGGATAAAACTCCTTCCATGTCCCCTTGCAGCCTTAAAAAGTTTATTCTTCAAGAGATGTTGACTCTTTTTGCATAAAGGCTTAAGTGTTGTCCTCCAGAAATGTTTTAGAGACACTACGAGAATTCCGAGCCGTGTGTTCCACCTGCTCTGCTCGTATCTGTCCTTGTAGGTGACTGATGGACTTGGTCCCCAGCATGCTCTGGGTGTGTGTTTGGTGAGAACCTGTTGCCTATCCCAGCTCAGATGGTTCAGAATGTGCCTGGTTAGTTCCTGAAGCCATCAGCTGTGGTCCTCCTCCGAGCTGACCAATGCTGAGGTACCAGAAGGCTTCACTTCCGTGGGTTTTCGTTCCCCGAAAAAGCAACACTTGGTTTCCAAGGCTCTTTACTTAATGTACAAGGGCTCTGCTCACCTCAAAATCTGCCCCGACTGGAAAATGGTGAGAGCTGCTGTACATCCCCGGGAGTGTAGCACTGCTTGGCTGGCTGAGCTCTGGCTGTCTCTTGGTGCCTTGGAGCATCCCAGGTGCAGGGTCTAATCTGCTGCAGCTGAGCCTGTGATTGACGTGCTGCAGGATTTACGGCTTTCACCCCATCCTGTGCTTCAGTGTAGAGCAGACATGCCCTTATCCTGGGATACACCTGCTCATTTCCAGGGAACCATAGGAAATGAGCCTTTCCTCCAGCTGTGAGGGTTTGCTGCAGTCTGGGAAAGCAGCTTTGTGGAGGCTGGGGAGCGCAGAGCATCAAAGTGCAGCAGCACTTGGGAGCACTGCCTGGCAGATGGCATTTGCTGCGTGGTGTAAGGGGGTTTGCCACATGACCTGCTTGGAATCTCTGTCACGTGGCACATTGATCAGACCTGGCATCTAAAGGACAAACTGAGATCTGCAGAGGAGCTGCTGCAAAAAGGTCGCTGGCAGAGGGATCCACAGGGATCCCAACTTTTTCCATGAAGATTTGCTGATGCTTGCAGGAGCTCGATCCTGATTTTCTCTCTGTGTTCAGGGCAGTTTTACTGCCTTTTGTAAATCCAGTGATTTGCTCCTCCTCGAGCTTACATGGATGGACACACGGCTCCAGCACTGGATGCGCATGAGCCTGGCAAGCCAGCTGGAAGGAATGGGGTGGTGAAGCGGCTGCGATATTAACTTGACACCTAATTACATCCCCTGGGCTGATTTTTCCATTCTGTCATGCCCTGCTCTGTCTGCCCTTTCTGTGATTGTGAGATGCTATGGAGCTCTCCACATCCAGCCGTGCTCTGTCAGACATTGGGGATGAAATTATCAGTTGTAAAAGCTTTCCTGGCTGTGCTGCCAAAAGTACCATCTCCTTGATGTTTATATTTCCTTAAACCAAGCAGGATAGGCTAATCCTGTATAGATTTGAAAGATAGTATTTATTCAATTTTACAGCTCTTCTGGAATGGGATTTCACACCACGGTTCCCATAGGAGTTGTCATGGGACCTGCACCGTCTCTGTTTGACCAGAATTGGCTTTTTTTGACCTGATTCATATCCTGGCATGCCCTTGTTAAAGCAGGAACACCTCTGACCAGTTTCCGCACTAACTCCTGAAGTTAAATTTCCTACAGGCTTTCTCCCCTAAGGAGGAACTGAAGCTATGGCCCAGCTGGGAGTAGTTTATGGCACCTGCCAAGAGCGCAGCCTGAACTAGGGCTTTACTAACCCCAGCTGTTGTTGTTCAGTGCCCCAGGTCCTCAAGAGCTGCACTGAGTTCATCGAGAGGCACGGCATTGTGGATGGGATATACCGGCTGTCCGGAATCGCCTCCAACATCCAGAAACTCCGGTAAGGGCCTCCCTCGGAGCTCCTGGCACGGGCTGGGGCACAGCCTGGGCTTCCACATGCAGATCCATCCTGCAGGAAGCTTTCCTTCAGGATAAAGTATCAGGATCATGGTAACATTGTGCTGTCACGTTTCATTTCTGTTCCTTCTCAATCCGGGAGCCCTTTGGAGCAGCTGATGTTCCTCCCTGCTGCCTTGGGCTCCTGGCTTACCAGCAGCTAATTGGGAATGTGCACAGGATATGTGCCTAAGTCTGGTGGGTGGCATTGCTGTGCTGCACAGGGAAAGACCAGGAGTGTGTCCTGGTTAGGAGCTGTTCCCGCCACAGCAAACTTCCTTTATTCTTTTGTGAGGCTGTTTTCCTCCTGCCTTTTGGTGTGGAATGTTCTGTTGTGGAGCACTGAGAGTGCCAAGTGGATGTGACTCATTCCAGCACTGCTCCTGGGCCCATGGCCTGGCACAGGCAGCACAGGGGTATTTTCCATAGGCAGAGTATCTTTTTTTGTATCAGCCATCCCCCAGTTCAGTGGGCAGGTTTGAGCTGGGACAGTGACTGTTCAAACCCTTGGATGGATGGGTTTGTTCTGGTTCAGATTAATCCTGTTTCTTATCCCAGCAAGTCCCATTGTAAAAATCTGGTCCCGAGGCTTTGATGTGCAGGATCCAAAGGCTCTGACTGGAGCTGTGACTGAATAAAACATTTGCCATTTTTTCAGTTCCATCCCTTTATTCCTCGTTTTGACTTGTGCTGGACCATCCTTCTAATCTCTGCCCTAGTCCATTTTCTCCCTTTTGTGTTGCCAAGACCATATTCTCCTTCATTGTGTATTAAAGGTGCTTTAAAAATGGTTTTCTAAAATTGTAATAGCATCATCATTCCCTGTTCTATTACAGAGAATGAAGTGACAGCCTGTTTTCCAGGTTTCTGAGATGTTCCAAAGATAAAAGGATGGGAGTACATGGCATAACTTACTGACGCTGTCCTGTTCATGTAAATCACTACAGATCTTGAGTGTTTGATGAACGTAGGACACGTCTAGCTGCAGTTCCCAGCTGTATAAACAGGGCATTAGGCTCATTCCAAAGCTAGGGCTGCGGTATCCTTATAAATGAATCACTGTGCTTAGGCTTCCCATAGAAGAACTGGATCTCCTGGATTTAAAGGGCTTTTTGGTTGAAGAGAAGGTTAGAGAATTTATTCCACGTGGGAGATTCCCATGAGACAGAGATTGGCTCTTCAGTAGGGCACTAGCTGCCTTTATTTGGCAGGTGGGCAGACAGAGCTACTGTTTATTCAGGGTGTTCATCCCTCTATCCTGGTATCCTGGCTCTTTTTGAGAGCTGTGGAGTTCTTTGCCTAACAAAATCTTCCTTTGGGTCAGAAGGAATAACGTGTAGCTCTGGAAACAACCAGTGCAGAGAGAAGGAGGGTTGAATGTAGTGGGGCATCCGTCTCTTCCCTTCATACTCACTTCTGCGGGGGAACGTCTGACACAGTGTGAGCTTTATTCCTAGGAAAAGCCACTGGAGTAGGGCAGGACATGGGCAGGGAGTTCGAGCCAGGGCTGAGTGTGTTTGTGTGGGGTGGGCTGGTGCCTTCCTGAGCTTTTCTGTAGAGCCAAGTGCAGGAAGGCACACAGAAGATGCCTGTGGAAGTGGTGTGTGCTGGACACTGGGGGCTGTGGAAAATGTAATCCTTCCTTTCCTCCTGTGCTGTCTTTGGGATGAGGAGGCAATGGGCTGTTCACCTTGAGAAGGTGGTGACCTCTCGTGCCCCTTGCCTGGGGAGAGTGGAAGGCTTCCCACAAGTAGTGTCCATGTCCAGGGATGGAAGGAGCTCATCCTGATTCCAGGAGGGCTCGGTTACAAACACGCCTGGTGCCCTGGGCGTGTTCTGCTCCTCAGGCAGGGTGAGCTCAGGGGTTGTGTGACCCTCTGGGCACAACCTGCCAGCTTTGGGTGGGGGACAGGACAGGGACAGGAACGGGCCACCACACCCAGCCCCAGCTGTGGTTGCAGTGCTGACAGGGTAAGTCCCCATGGTTGTGAGCAGCCTAAAGACCTTGCCAGGGACCCCGAGGTTCTCCAGCTCCCAGGGCCTGGCTCACCATGCTCATCCCCCTAGAGTGTCCTGCTGATTGGAAACAGCACTTCCCAGCACATACTCCAGCAGCGAGCCAGCCCTTGGCTTTCTGAGCTCAGCTTTTATTTCATGAACATTGGTGATTTGGGTTTTTTTCTCTCTCTGAAAACCAGGGGAGTGCTATGGGATTTTCTTCATGTGGTTCCTGGCTGTCTTCTCCCTGAAGCAGAGGCAGGCTCAGCTCACCAGCTTGTCCCCCAGGAATTCCTGCACTCGCTGTTTTCCACGTGCTGCCGATGGCAGTGCTGCCGATGGCAGTGCTGCTGGCATGGCTTTATCATTGCCATTTCCAGGCCTTTGAAATGCAGAGGAACAGCAGCTTTCATCATTCCTATGGGCAATCTCAGTCACAGCCCTTGGGACTTAAACTTGTTCTTGTGGTCTTGGAAGATGTTCTCTGGAGACTTTGTGAAAAGCCCTGATGCAGCAAAAGGGATTGCAGCCAGTTGGTTGTAAAACTAACTGAAAAGCCTCATTAGAAAAAAGAGAAGTCTCTTTTTTTGGAAAAAATCCTCACTGGCTGCCCCACAGCCATGGGTAATGTGGCTTTAGTGACTAAGTGTTTATTTTTTCCTGTAAATCAGGAAAGCCTTGCTGTAATTTGTGCTGGGTTTGATTTCATTCCTCCTCCTCAAACCCCTCTACCCATTTCTCTGTTCTCATTGCCAGCCACGAGTTCGACTCTGAGCAGATTCCCGACCTGACCAAGGACATTTATATCCAGGACATCCACTGTGTGGGCTCCCTGTGCAAGCTGTACTTCCGTGAGCTCCCCAACCCCCTGCTCACCTACCAGCTCTATGAGAAGTTCTCAGTGAGTACAAGGCAAATGTGGGGCACTCTCCCCTTCAGTGGGGCTTCGGCTGGTAGAGCAGAGAAATCCTGGAAGCTGGACCTGCCTTTGCAGAAAGCTGGACCTGCCTTCCACACATTTCCCTCTCTGTTTGCTCTGCCTCACGAGGTTTTTAGAGCCATCAGAAGAGTGTATCACCAAAATTCCCAGCCTGACACTGTGCTGCCCACACTCCCGATTCCATCCTGCCATTCCAGAAGGGGGTGGCAGTGCCCCGGGGTCTGAGGGTCGTTTTTTGTGTCCCCTTTAAGTTACTCAGAGGTGCCTTTGTCCCCTGTGCCACACTGTGTTGGTTCCACTTGTGGGGCCCCAGCAGAAGGTCCCTGGCACACTTCTCATGCTTTGCAGGAATTGCCCTCTCATTTGCCGTTTCCCATAATGGGATTGAGGCAAATGCTGCCCTGAGCTGAACGTCTTCTGCAGGAATTCTCTGTGCCATTAACATGTCCCAGGTCATGACTTACTTGGCCTTCCTTACATGATCCATACGCTGCTCCGTCCCCAAGACAGACCTCTCACCCAAGGGGGAGAAGAGCAACAAAATCCACCTCACTGCCAAGACTGGCACATTGGGGGTTTATTTGCAGCTGAATCCTTTCCTGCCTCGTTACAGGATGCTGTTTCTGCTGCTACAGATGAGGAAAGGCTGGTTAAGATCCACGATGTGATCCAGCAGCTGCCCCCTCCCCACTACAGGTGAGTGCAGCTTTGAGGTGTTGTGGGCATTTTGTCAGAGGAATTCTGTAATTCCAGTTTCCCTCTCAAGACAGCCACACTAAGCCTCTGCATATTGAAATGGTTATGGCTATAGAAAGTTGATTTATATTTTAATTAGCTCCTTACCAAACACTATACACTAAACACGGTCTTACTTCACTTCCTTGGAAACTCCATCTAGGAGGGAAATAGGAACTTGTTAATGACTTGTTAATGTCAGAGTAAGGAAACAGTTTTACTGGGGGGGGGGCACAATACCAGTGCTAAGAGCACTTTAAAAAAAGTGAAATATAGCCAAAAAATTGCTCAGGCCTTCAGTCAAACTTGGTCAACTGTATTTTGTCTCCAGTTTGCCCCTCCCTGCAATAATAGTAATTAGCAAATAACAACAATGCTCTGAGAATAACTGATGTAATTAAGTACATTAGTGTTATATATTAGACTAGCATAATATGGTGTTTAAAAATCACCAATTGAAATACTATATTCAAGCTAATTAGTAGTAATAAGAACTCGTGCTGTATGGTAATGAGTCTTGACTAAGAACAACAACATTTTAATGGTCTTTAGTATTAAAAATTATGGCAGGGTATGGAAAGGCATCAGACAAATTGGTATTGGTGATTGGCTTTAACAACTACATAGAATACTGTATGTTAATGAGACTTTAATATTAATGACTAGCGACGCATGGTAAGCAGCATTCACTAATTGTGAATTGTAACTGGTAGAAATAGCTAACGATAACGTATGGTGGAAGTTATGTACAGATGGGTAGCCATTATAATTGGCTGGGCAAGTTGCCGTGATGTGTCCCAGTGGTTTAGGTGACCATCTGGGGTGAATGCAGGCGGTATTTGGCTCTCGATACCTAATTAGAATACTTCATTACAATCATCAATTGATTATTGTAATGTGTGTTAATCTGCGGGATGAGTTAGAGTTCTGATCTAAGTGGTCAGGTGTAACACGAGGACAGCTACTGATAACTATTTATAGTCATTTCTGCTAATAAATGTTTAAATTTCAGTTACTGTGATGTGTGGTGATTAGCTGGACAGTTGGAATGCTGCAGTGAGTGGTATAAATAACTAGTTATAAAAGTTAACTGGGATTTAACTGATATGTTATAAACTACAGCTGTGCTACTTGCTCTTTAAATAAGGTTGGCTAGTTGGTACAACAGCTGCTGCTTGTAGTAACTAATTGTAATATTGATGTTAATTGAGGAGGTGTGGCCCTTTCAAAAATAAACTGATCTCCTTCTTTTCCATTTACCTTTTCCCTGAAATGATTTTTACTTTATGGGGCTGGTTAAACTGGATGCTGGTACCAGCAGCACATCAGTCTTGGAGAGGGGTCACTGCCAACACCTGCATGCGGAGTGCTGTAGATCACAGGGTGCGGCTCTCCTTTCCTGGGTTTTGCTTGGAAAAAGGAAAAAACGCTTTATTTTTCTGCTACTCAGTGATGAGAAGTTGCAAGCAAGAGGTGTCTGGTTTCCAGCCAGAGCCATTTTCTTCACTTCCACGTCTATTTGTGGAATTTTGAGCCTCAAAACACCGTCTCTGCTCCATCTCACTTCCCCCCCAAAAAAGATAAGCTGTGAGACAGACACAAGCCAGGGGCACCCGGAGGGTACAGCAGCATTTTTCACTGCCACCTCCTGCTCCCTACTTCCCAGCATATATTAAATAAAACAGTGCTTAATATACAAAATCCACCATTTTTAAATGTGAAGAGAAGCCTCTGAAGTTTAACCTTCTGTCTGCCTTACCCACCTCTAAGGAACCTGCAGCCAGGAATTTCCCGAGTAGAACTCAGGTACGGTTGGCTGTTTTTCAGTATCCTGGGGTGTCTAAATGAATACTCCCCCCCTTCCCATGATCAGCATTCCACATCCTTCCCCACACATCCCTGAGCAGCCCCTTGGGGATGTCACACGTACAGAGGGGGTTTTTCTGGAACTGTCCTTTCCTTGAGCCTGGACAAGTCAGGAGAGACTCCCTCCACGCCAGCCTGTGTCAGTATTGCCAAAGCCAAGTCTACCGTGGGGCTGAAGGGAAGGAGTTCAACGTTCCTTTCTGGAAGCTGTCAAACCAACAGGAAATAATGATCCGGGTTTGTGCTGTGGATCACGGCCTGGCTTTGCTCAGTGGTGCTGAACATTTGCCTCTCTCCTGTTTTCCAGGACACTGGAGTTCCTAATGAGACACTTGGCTCGTCTGGCTGATTATTGCTCCATCACAAATATGCACACCAAGAACTTGGCCATTGTCTGGGCTCCAAACCTCCTCAGGTACTCTGGGATTTTCCCATTTCAATACAAGATAAATGTTTACATTTATAAACAACAGATACTCCAGAAAATCCCAGCTTTCAGCAGCTGCAAAGAGCTCTTCCTTTCTTCACCCAGTGTGCTCTTCTTCTCCTGTAAAATATGAGAAATTATTCTAAGCAGGATTTAAGATCAGCTGGCAAGTTCCTGACCTAGTGATGTAAAACAGCCCCTGTATTATCCTGTCTCACACAACACGGTTCCACTGACTGCAGTTCTGTCAGTAGTGACAAGGAAGAATTCCCTCAACCCTCTTTTAGAGGATAATTTCTCCTCTCCTGGTTAGATGAGACTGGTGTGTCCTTGATCATCCAGGAAAATTTCTGCAGTGGCATCACTGACTTTCTACTGCCTAAGTCTCTAGAGTCTAATTTGACAGCTTTTGGCTGCAAGAATTCAAACTTACAGAAATGATCTTGGATAAATCTGTCCCCTAAAGTCTGTTTTGAATCTGCATGACAGGGCACTTTAAAATTAATGGTGTAACTTAAAAATTTTGCTTTAAAAGAAAAAAATAATATCACTATGCCCTCTATCGTACTGATTTCTGAACTGCTGTTGTTACCAGCCTGAGAGATCCAAGTGTGCAGTTCATTATGGAATTCCAGAAGGGTTTGGGTTGGGAGGGACATGAAAGCTCGTCCAGTGCCACCCCCTGCCGTGGGCAGGGACATCTTCCACTATCCCAGATTGCTCCAAGCCCTGTCCAACCTGGCCTTGGACACTTCCAGTTCATGCAGGTGGGCTCTTCTCTCCTTTCTGGCAATTCTCCCACAAGCAGTGGAGTGACCTCGTGTTTGAGTTTGCTTTGGTGAGTCCTGGGGCACTCACTCAGCAGGATCAGTTGGAGGCACTCCCTGCTCAAGGGAAAATCCCCTTAGAGGCCACAGTAGGTTTCTACAACAGCACTGCCTTAAACCGTGCCAGTCATGGAAATGAGTTAACAAAAAGCTCTTCATTTTGGATATTCAGTTTATTTACCTCAATTCAGACCTGTCAATTCGCTCCCTTTTCCTCCTAGCCCAGTGTTCCTCTTGCCCTGTCAGTAAGACTCGAACCTGGATCTGAAGTTTGGCCATAAATCTGCACAGTCAGTTATCATTTGTGAGCATTGCTGAGATTTAACCCCAGAACTGCCCTGAAGCCTTTTCTGTCTGACCTCCAGGCCCTGCAGCCCCACAGGTGCCCAGGCCTCACCCAACAGGAGCCTTTCCCCTCACCATGCGTCCCTTTGCAGGTCCAAGCAGATCGAGTCCGCCTGCTTCAGCGGCACGGCTGCCTTCATGGAGGTGCGGATCCAGTCGGTGGTGGTGGAGTTCATCCTGAACCACGTGGATGTGCTCTTCAGCTCCAAGCTCAGCTCTGTCATCCGCGACGGGGCAGGTGCGTGTTCTCTGCTTGCTTCGCTTGGGCAGGAATGGCAGCACTTCGTGGGGCTCTGAGCCTCGCCTGGGACATTAAAATGTTTTTATTTTAACCTAGAGAACACATTTCTGGGTTGGGATGTCAGAACCCAGACAGAAATGGCCCGGTTTTAGAAATTGCTGTCAGTACTTTTCTTAGAAGCCAAGGATGCCCCACAGGAATGCAGAGATGAATGTTTGGCTTCTACTTTTATGTCCTTTCACTGAGAAATTGCAAGGAATCACTTAAATCTTTGTCCCCCCCTTCTCCCTCTCCTTTTTAAAACCGTCTTTACTGATGCTCCTGCATACTTACCCATTGGAGCTGTCTGTCTACCCTCCTCCATACCTTAGAACACAACTAGGAATGAACTGGTGTAAAGCAGCCTCTCTGCATTCAGTAATGTTGAGGCTAAGAAACTTAAGTCTTGCTCTTAAAGGGCTATTTTGACATCTGCTATGCTGGTTATTCCCTCTGTACAGGCTGTGTGGGCTCATGAGCAGGGCTGAGCAGCCACATGGCTCAGGCTCGTGTTGCTTTAGGATGAGGAATGAACCTGGAGCACCTGGAACATTATCCAGCCTTGGAACCTACAAATTCGCTTGAGTAACCATATACCTGTTCCATTGAGAAGGAGCAGAGTTGCACCAGGAGGAAAGTTTACTCTCTGTGTTAGAGTGGCTGCCACAAGCTGTTCCTGCTCCTAAGCAGCATTAAGGCTGCGCCATCTGCCTTGATAACCTGCCCTTGCCTGGAATATGCACAGCCACTGCAGTTACCAGCACCTGCAGACTGGAGAGAGCTGGGTTTCCACTGTGTTTGCTGCTCCCTTCTTTCAAACAAACTCTACCTCTGCTTATGCTGGCAGAGTTGATCCAAGTCCAGCTTTTTCTCGGGCTGTAGGGAAGTCTAAGTCTATGGAAGCCAGAGGTTAGCTTGGCTGAGCAGTGCCAGCTCCAGCAGGCTGACTCTGCCAGGGGAAGGAAGATAAGCATGCTTAGAATCGCAGCCAGATGATTATCCAGGCTTAGAATGGCCCATGTAAATTTGGCTAATTGTTTAATGACTTGGTCATTTGCATTTAGTGGCTTTGACACAGACCTGGCAGGGAGGAGGGTCAGGCTGTTGGGTTGGCTAAATGCAGGAATTCTGCATTCCAGAACGGCTTCCTGGGAGCCTCTGGGTGTGAGCACAGCTCCTGCACCCACCTGTGAGAGGGGGAAGTGGTGCTGCCAAACCTGTTTTAACCCTGACTTCACCCAGGACAGCATTTACAGCTTCCACACTCCCCAGACTGTGCATCCTTCACACAGAGCTGTGCTTCTCCAGGGACAGCCGTGGGACTGGACCAACCAGGATGTTCTGCACTGGCACATCTCCCCCACAGCCCTGAACTCACCTGGGAATTACCCTAGCAACACCCGTGCAAGAGGCAATGGCAGACACAGGAGAGCTGCTCCTACAGCGGGCTCCCTGTAATCTCCTCTCCACTGAAGCTGTCAGCAGCAGGAGGCAGCAGCAGCTACTTTCAGATTTTACACGTTCATCTCCAAAACCAGGCACAAGCTGTAAAAGGCCATGGGCAGGGCACACAGCAGATTCTGTCTGCTGTGTCCAGGTGCTCTTTGGTTTGTAGCAGCTTCAGTAACACATGGCATTTCCTGCTGCACCGGGAGGTGGAATCTGGGAATGACACAGACAGGCTTTATACAAAGGAAAACCATAATTTCCTTTACAGGCTCTTGCATACAGGTGAAGGAAAGTATGTCACAAAGGTTCCCATCCTACCTGCTTCTCTCTGCTTTTTTTTTTTAATACACTAAGCCATTATTCTTTTAGTCATCAACGTATCTATGACATTGTGACCACATTTTGTCCACATCTTTCAATGGCTGGGATAACAAAGGTTCAGAAAAACACAGCACCTCCCTAGACACACAGAGCTGAGCTTTGATCTCTGCACTGGTGTTTGCTGACTCTCCCTGTGGTTTTCCCTTGCAGGGCACAGCTCTTTATCCCGGCCCAAGTCTCTGCTGGTGTCCTCCCCCTCCACGAAGCTGCTCACGCTGGAGGAGGCTCAGGCACGGACACAGGCCCAGATCAACTCTCCCATTGTGGCAGACAGCAAGTACATCGAAGTGGGAGAAGGCCCAGCAGCTTTGCAGGGGAAATTCCACACAGTCATAGACTTCCCATCTGAAAGGTAGAGACAGGTTTCCTTTTCAGCACATGTCATAACTGTGTTATTTTGAATACAGCAAGAATCTGCATATATTGACTTGAGACTCATTATATATGTAAAGTATTGTAGCCAGTTTTCCACCTGCTTTGGACTCTGGGAGGATTCAGCTCCCTTCAGTGGTCTTGGTTTAGCCAAATAATTTGTGTTCCACTCCCTTGTTTTCAGCAGGGATATCATTAAATGTATAAATCCATGTTGTCTGTGATGCAGAGATGCCTGGACCAGTCACACACAGAAATATAAACAGGGTGAACACCTGCAAATGTTGGGGTTTTCCAGATCTCAGGACTAAGTGCCTGTCACAAATCCAGGTTCCCTTGAAGTGGAGCAGTTGGACAGGCCTGAGGGCACTGGAAATTAAATACGGCAGTGGAGAAGACTAAGGTGGTTTTATTGCAGGAGTAAGAGGTGCTTTCGAACGCCTTTATGGCTGCCCAGCTTCCCAGAGAGCTGGGACTTCTTCCATGAAATCCATCCCTTGGCTGCTGGACCGGACAAGGAGGAGCCTTTCCTCACCTGCACTGCAGCTGCTTGTCAGAAGTTGGGGAAATGTACCCAGCAAGACTTTAGGACTGAGCTGGAAGAATGAAAGCATCCTCGGCTGTGGAAAAGAGGGAGTTTCCAAGCAGAAACGAGGAGTTTCTGAGCAGAAAGCAGAGAGCGCTGGTAACAAGCAGCCAGGATTGAGCTGCAGCCCCCTCCATCCATGTGTTCCATTTTCTCTCCCCAGGAAAAGGCCTCCCAGCAAGATGAAGAAGTCTCCGGTGGGGAGCTGGCGTTCCTTCTTCAACCTGGGAAAATCTTCCTCTGTGTCCAAGCGCAAACTGCAGCGCAACCCCAGCGAGCCCTCGGAAATGAAAGCCATAGCCCTGGCAGGTGAGGCACCCTTCCAAAACCCGGGGTTTTGGGCAGTGAAGAGTGATGTTTCCAGGCGGCTTTTATCTCCTCCTAGCGTCCAAGCCGTGCATGACACCTCCAGTAGCTGCTCTTCCCCAGTGGATCTCGGCAGCTCTGGAGCCTGCTGGGGCTCACACCTCTGTGCTTTCCTTGCAGCAGCTTTGGAAAGACAAGATGTGGGTGCTGCTATAATAAGTCACAGGATAATTCCTTCTGACACGCTCATTATGAAATGAGAATACAATTCTGGTTCCCCTTTGCTGCTTTCAGAAGATGAAGTGAAGGAAAGGGACCTTCCCACAAACACATTCCCTCTGAAAGCTGTAACAGAGTACCCAGAGAAGGCAGCCAACAACCCTTTGTAGCCACAGCCAGGATATGTAGGTAGAATTCTCAGCCTTTTCCATATATAATTTTCTGTCTCTTTCCAAACTTAAAAATAGCAACAGTGTGTTTTTGCAGTAAAACACACCACAAATCCCAAAACATGGGCCTGTGAGAACTTTTATCCCCTCATCTCCCAGGTCCGTCTTTAAATTCTTACCCTCACAGTCCTCACCCACTCTATGGTGCCCTTCAGGACCATCTCCTCAGAGACTGAAATTGTACTCGTTTAGTGCCCATAAAACAGGGTGTGTAATTGTTCCTTCCTTCCCCCTTTTTGAGGGGTTTTGCTTGTGGGGAGTTGCTTCCCAACCTGTCACCTGCAGCAGTCACCATTTGGGTCTGTTTCTGTTTCCAGGTAAAATGAGAATCAGAAACCCACTTTCAAAACAAAATTACTCTCGGAACAGTGATGTTGGTGCTAGAAACACATTTGTGTTTTTCCTGCCACCGTTATCCAGCTAAATGTAAACCCCTTTCCTAATTGATCTTCTCTCTGTGTGGTTCCTTCCTTCAGGAGGACGAGGAGACAGTGGAACGCTCCGCTCAGCCAAGAGCGAGGAGTCCCTCACCTCCTTGCATGCCGTGGATGGTAAGGCAAAATCCTACCTGCACTTGCAAGAAATGGGCATTAAGGGAGGCACTTTGACATCTCTGGCTGTAGATATTCAACAGGGCAGGTTTTCCACTCCTCCAGGCGAAGCTGAACTTGCTAACTGATGAAGCAGCTTTCTGCTCCCAGCACAGATGGGTCTCACAGAAATGCTCTTCATGGCTTTTCCTGCTTTTAAGGTTAAAAAAAGCAAACCTCTTGGTCTGGTGTAGCTGGCACTGCTTACGTTCATTCCTTGGCACCTCCCCTTGCTATTTCAAGGTTGACAGGACAGCATTGTGAAGGAAAGTGCTCTCTGAGAAAGGCCTTCAGCACATTTAAAGTGTCTTTGCTTCTGCATGCAGCTTAGTTTCAGACTAAATCACGCCTGGCAAGTGCTGTAAAAGAGTTTAAGCAAATGTAATAAGCAGTTACTGCCAATGATGTTACTTTGCATGCAGAGATCACCAGGGGAGCCTCTCACTGCCTTAGGACTGCTCTGCCCCCCCCGCGCCCCACACTGGGCCTGGCCTCCTGGACAGGAGGTTTTGTCACTAACCCACGCGTGTCTCCTCGCTTCCAGGTGAGTCCAAACTGTTCCGGCCCAGAAGGCCCAGGTCCAGCAGTGATGCCCTGTCTGCCTCCTTCAACGGGGAGCTCCTGGGGAACATGAACCGCTGCAACTCCTATGACAACCTCCCCCACGATGACAGCGACGGGGATGAGGGGCTCATCCACGTCCCTGCCCTCATCTCTCCCCGCTCCTCGGAGGACGTGGACCTCAGCCCGCCGGACATCGGCGTCGCCAGCCTGGACTTTGACCCCATGTCCTTCCAGTGCAGCCCCCCCCAGGCAGAGTCCGAGTGCCTGGACAGCAGCACCTCCCTGCTGGAGTCTGTTGACATCAATAAGGAGAAGCCGAGCCTGCTCAAGAAGGATTTAGAATCAGGCAGCCAGTCCCAGACCCCAGGCAGTGCCACAAGCTCTGAGCCAGTGTCCCCTTTCCAGGAGAAGATGAGTCCCTTCTTTACACTGGACCTGAGCCCCACGGAAGAGCAGGCCTGCAAACCCCTCAGCTTCTCGCCCAAGATGGCCCGAAAGCCCATCAAATCTCCACCACTGAGCACAGAACCCACCTCCTTTGTGCTGCCCAGCCGTGTGCCAGAGGCCGTGGGAGGAGTGTCCACCACATCCAGGAACTCCTCTGCTTCCAGCTGGAGCAAAGGCATTGGCATCACTGAGATCACAAACAGGTCCCCAACCCAGATGTCCTTGCCCCTGAAAAACAGTGAAACAGGAGCAGGGGAAGGAGCCCACCAAGAGCTGCAGCATCCCCAGCTAGTGGCTGCTTGCAAAGCAGAGTTGCCAGAAGAAGGGGAGAGACCCATGCCAAGCAGTCAGAATAAGACTGTACCCAGTGGACACACCCAGCCAGGTACAGTGCATTTTCCTCCATTCTTTCTTTAAGTTCCAAAGGGGAGCTGCTCTCAGAACCGTCCTCTTCTGCGTGCCTTTAGGAGAGGGGATTGCCCGTCAGTTCTGTTCACGAGTGTCTTGCAGGGCTGTGCAATCAGTAAGGTCTTAACCTCTGCCTTCTCCCTACATCACACAAATCTCGGATAATTTCCATAGTGCTTTATATTCCGCTTTTTTTTTCCCCATCCTGTCATACGTGAAAATCTCTAGCATGTCCTTCTCAGTCATTTCAGCCAATAGACCATCTAAGACTTTTCTTTTTTAAATTAAAAATCTGCCAACACTCGAAGAAGGGACCTTTCCACCTAAAACCTTATGATCAAAATTGTGTAAGGGTATCTCATTCTCTGCTACCTCCTTCCTACCTCTCTAGAAATGCAAGAGGAGCCTTTAGACAATCTCTTGGGTTTTTTCCTCTTAGTGATGAACTGCTGTGCTGTCAAGCAGCGTTTGTGTGTGAGACACAAGTGTTTCACTTCAGAAGGAACTGCCACTGTGAAAGTGTGGAGAGCATCTATTTTTTTATAATAGTCGTTAAGGTCACTCTCCTTATTGGGTAACATAAAATCACTCTCTCTCTCAATTTTCCCCCCATTAGGAGCAGTTGCCCTCGACTCCCCCCAGGATCCTGTTCCCGTCAGTTCTGTGTCTCTTATCCCTCCTCCTCCTCCGAAAAACGCAGCGCGCATGCTGGCCCTAGCGTTAGCCGAGTCCGCACAGCAAGCATCCGCCCAGTCCCACAAAAGGCCAGGAGATGCTCATGCTGAAAGCACAAATTATGGAGAGGCTGAAGCTGGCACAGCTCTAGAAAAGCTCCATCTCTCTGCGGGTGCTCCTGACAAGCTCCACCTGTTCACTGCTCTGCCCGAGAACCACCTGCACTTCCAGCCCGGGGCACCTTTAGAGCAGGACTGCCAAGGTACGGCCGGGGAGCAGAACCACCCGCCCGGCGCACCTGGAGGCCAGGAGCCCCCGCCTCTCCACACGGGCATGCCCGGGGACATGCCTGGCAGCAGGGATGCAGAGCAGGAGCAGTCCAGCTTCCACCCGAGCAGAGCGGGGGACAAGGAGCCCTTCCCGGCCCACGTGGGGGACTGGGAGCACGTGGCCCTCCACGGCCCAGGGGCACTGCTGCAGCAGGAGCCTCCTGGCACAGAGCTGGCTGTGGAACAGCCCCACCTGCGCGCGGGCCTGGCTGGGGACAAGCCGCACGCTTCCTGCACGGCCGAGGACAAGCTGCAATCTCCTTCCGTGGGTCCCGCCGGGGACAAGGGCGCCCCGGCCATGGTGCCGTACCTGAGCACCCTCCCCAGCACAGCTGCCGAGCCCCGCGCCCCGGCCGGGGCCGCCCCCCAGGCAGATGTCACCGTCCCACCCGCGCCGCGTGCGGCCCCGGCACAGAGACAGGAGCACCAGGCAGCCGTGGGACAGGTGCCAGTGGCCAAAGCACCCAGCGTCTCCGGGCAGGTACGTGCTGCTCCCTGCACAGCTCCTCTGAAATGCTGAGCACTGGGAAAGTCGGTCCAAATCCAAATGGCAAGAGGGGGGGATTTGCAGGACACTGGGAGTGACGGGGGGGTAACACAGACACAGCCTTGCAGGAAATCCTGTGCTGCTTTCCTGAGGGAACATCCCAGTATACCCACTCTCCTTGGTTTTAAGGAAGAAAGTACCTGTAGGAGCAGCTGGCAGAGGGAATGATAGTTCAGAATGCTTAGAAACAAGAATTTTTGCTTCCTCTGACAAGGTCCTCTTCCAGTGTCCTGGTTAGGCTCTTGTCCATTCAGCAACAGGGTGAGAAGACACAGTCTTGACCTGCACCAGAGGAGGGTTAGGTTGGACAATAGGAAGAATTTCTTCACAGAAAGAGTAATTAGGTGCTGGAAGGGGCTGCCCAGGGAGCTAGTGGAGTCCCCGTCCCTGGCGGTGTCCAAAGAACAACTGAACATGGCACTCAGTGCTTTGGGCTGGTGACAGGGGGGCGATCGGTCTCAGGTTGGACTCGATGGTCTCAGAGGTCTTTTCCAACCTCAGTGATTCTGTGATTCTGTTAAACAAAGCAGGTCAGATTCCTTGTGCAGGATTGAAACATGGAAGTGTTCTGTCAGAAATCCAAACCCTCCAGCCCATGAAATGTGCCCAGCTGCAGCCCATCCTAAGTCCCGCAGCTACATTTAAGGCAGGAATTTCTGCTCTACTGCACTCCTTGATCTGCTCACCAGGGCCTGAGGAGGTTAAATCCAGGAACATTTTCATTAACATCATACATTTAAAAGCAGACCACCTAAAAAACCACTGAGGGCACCGTGTGAAGAGAGGACTACCTCCTCCCCTTCCTCTGGTTTGGCATTTGCAGAACACACCAGTTGTGATGGGTCCCCAAAATCTGCCAGTGACATCATGCCTGCCCATGCTGAGAGGGAGGACCTACGCGCCTGTCCTTCCCCAGCAAACAGAAACCAGGCACAGACATGCTGGAATGGAGCTGATCCATACAAGTGTCTGGGATGTTCTAACTGCAGAACTGCAGGGGAAAAGCTGCTTGTCCCTAACTTTGGCTGCTTTCTTCCCTGCAGGTGTGGAGCACTGCTGCACCTGAAAAGCCTCCGGAGCCCACGCCTGGCTTTGTCTCTGAGAGCAGTTCCAGTGCCCGTGGCTCCTCTTCCGTGCCCGTGAGCCACCAGAGCCACTTGGAAAAGCCTCGGGAGAGCACGAGGGCTCCCCCACTGCACCTGCGCTCCGAGTCCGTCCCTGCTCCCTCCTCCTACAGCTTCACCCCACCTGTGCCGCCTGTGAGGACGCTGGAGAGCAAGATCGCTGCGGCCATGCACTCCAACAACACGGACACCATCAACAACTCCAACTACCACTCCTTCCTGGCCTCCTCCATGCTGGCGTCCTCCGTAGAGGAGGCGCTGCTGCCGCCGCCGCCGCCGCCCAAGCACGCTTCCCTGCAGCCGGTGTACGTGCCGCACCCCAAGCCGGAGAGCCTCCCCGAGCCTGTGGGGCTTGACGGCTACCTGCACGCCAAGCACCAGTACCGGCCCGAGAGCGTCCCTGCCCACGGCTACCACGGCAAGGCCGAGCAGCACCAGCCCTACCCGCCCCGCCCAGAGCCACCCGTTGCCACGGGCGCGCGCTACGGCTCCTACGGCACACAGGGCAAGGGCTCTGCCGCGGGCCTGCACCCCAAGCCTCGCGGCCGCACCGACTTCGCATCCTCTGTGAGCCCCACGGGGCTGCGGGGCGCTGGCTACGCTGAGGAAGCCCCCCCGTACCCCACCATCCGCAGGGTGCAGTCGCTGCATGTGCCCAGCCCGGCCGCCGCTGCCGCCGCCATCCGCTCCGTGCCCATCTCCCGCACTGAGGTGCCCCCCGATGACGAGCCCATGTACTGCCCGCGGCCCCTCTACCAGTACAAGCCATATCAGCCCCATTCAGATTACCACGTCACGCAGCTCCAGCCTTACTTTGAGAACGGGCGGGTCCATTATCGCTACAGTCCCTACTCCAGCTCCTCTGGCTCCCCCTACTACACGGCGGCCGACGGGAGCTTCTATGACCTGGATCCCTACAGCACTGTGCGGGTCCGGCCCTTCCACGGCCTGCCCGGCCGTGAGTTTGGTCCCTATGTGTCCCGGCTGCAGGGCAAGGGGCTGTACCGCTACCCCAGCCTGGCCGCCTACCCCCGGGCAGGGCTCATCAACCACCTGGGCAAAGAGCACAGCTTTGTGAGCAGGGACGTGCCCCCCGCCCCGGACATCAAGCACATGTACATGTCCTGGGACCTGGAGGACATGGAGAAGTACCGCATGCAGTCCATCCGCCGCGAGAGCCGCACACGCCAGAAGGTCAAAGGGCCCCTCATGTCCCAGTATGACAACGTGGCCCCGCTGCTGCAGGACGAGCTGGGGGGCCTGGATGCCGTCCACCTGCGCAGCAAATCGGATCCTGGCAAGAGCGGCTTGCTCACGGTGGCGGAAGGGAAGGAGGGCAGATACCCAGCCAAGGCAGCCACGCCTGAAGGGGACGAGCGTTACTACGGGCAGCACGCGGAGCCCGAGGTGGACAGAGCCCACTACCACGGCGGGGGCTACGGGAACGGGCAGCCCGAAAAGCCGTCCCTGCCCCAGAAGCAGAGCAGCATCCGGAACAGGAAGATGCATGAGCCAGGTGGCAGCAGCAGTGAGCACAGGACGCATTTGCAGCAGGAAGCGAGCCATAGGCAGCCTTCCGAACCCAAAAACGGGCCCCCCTACCCCGAGTACAGGCCCAAGGGTGGCCCGGAGCCCTCGGAGCCCATGGGCTACCAGCACTCGGGCAGCAAGTACATCCCGGCCACCCAGGAGACCCTGAGGCTGAACCACAAGGAGGGGAGGCCAGCAGAGGACAGACCAGACCTGGAGAGGCCCCGAGGCAGAGCATCCATGGAGAAGCACTCCAGAGACTGCTACAAGGAGGAGGAACACGCTGCCCCTCCTGTGGCGCCGCCACCCAAGCCCGAGCGGAGCCACAGCCTCCGGATGCGGGAGCACGCCGAGCCCATGGAGAGGGACTCTGCCGTGCTGTACCCCTACCAAACCCTGGGCAAGCGCCAAAGCACGATGACTGTGGTGTCCCAGTACGATAATCTGGAGGATTACCATACCCTGCCTCAGCACCAAAGAGGGGGCTATGCTGGAGCGGGGGGCTTCATGCCCCCCAGCTTCCCCCACGTGCACAGCAGAACTTACGCCACGGCGCTGGGGCAGGGAGCCTTCCTCCCCACAGAGCTGTGTCTGCAGAGGCCCGAGACAGAGGTGCACGTCGAGTGAGCTGGGGGGGGACAAGAGATAGAGTCTAAGCAGCCTCTGCTGGACAGTGGACTGTTTTATTTTTTCAGTGATGGAAACCCCCCCCCCCCCAACCCTGCCCCAGTGAGCAAAGCAAACCTCCCTCAGCCTCCCCCGGCCCCCACTCACTGTTTTTATGTAGTAGAGCTATAGATTTTCATGTAGTTTTGAGCCAGCTGGGAGGACAGGGCAGGCTCTTGGCACACAGGTGTTGCCAGAGGCTGGGCAGGGCTGACACAGATGCTGTTGGGGCAGGGAAGGAAGGAGTTTTCCCTTCCCATACGTGACACTGGCTGCTCCTCCCCACGCCCACGGTCCCATGCGTGATGGGCTGTGCATGATGGACTGTGCCTGCAGCTCTGTCCTGCTGCAAACTGCCCATCCCAGGCTGGCTCCCAGGAAGGCGGCTCCCTGACACACCGTGGAGCAACCCTGGAGTTCAGCCCCTCGGAGTGACACAGCGAGAGTGGGGCTGGGGCCAGGGCTCCCCAGGGATCCTCTCTTTGGTTAATGCTGAGGCCCTGCCTCTCCCGTGGGTGTAGTGCACCCACTGCAGCTGCTCTGAGGTGGGTGGGGGCCTGTTTTGACTTCAAGCCCTTGGAAAAGGCTCTGAAGCCAGCTCAGAACACAACACTCCTTACATTTCTTGCTTAACAAGCTGCTTCTGCCTACCAGGAGTCCATTTCCTTCACATTTCTCTGTTGTGAGCAGATGCCAGCCGCGGGAGCCACGTAGGGCAGGTTTGCATTTCTCACACCGAAAGAAATAAAACACAAAACTACACCAAACCCTGCCCCCAGAGCTGGGAACAGCACACCCATTCCATGCCAGTTCTTCCTCTTTGCTGCAAAGCTATCTGTGGCCCAGATGACTTATTCCATCCTGTGGCTGGCCAGACTCTGTCATCTCGCTGCAAAAAATACTAGAAAAATAGATTAAAAAAAAGTCTATAGCACTATGAAAATCAGAGCCCACCTTGCCAGCTGTGTGTGACAAATTGTCTGCATGAGCAGCTGCCCGGGGCCAGGTCCCGCAGCAATTCCATCAGGGAATGCTCCTGCTGAGCCTAAGCTGGAGGTCTCCAGGCTCTCTGCAGCCTCTGAGTTCCATGTTGGGCAGAGATCCTTGTGGAGTTGTGGCACACAGGGAGCAGTGATGTGCCCAGGTGCAGCTCCGCCAGTACTCAGTGAGTAGGGACAGAAGGCCAGTGCACTCTAAGATACACCAAAAATGGTGTCCAAGCTGTTGAAAAGCTTTGATATTGTAAAAACAGCCTGGCAGCCCCTCGTGCTGCCTCTCAGACTCCCCAGGACTCACACGCCGTGTACAAATAAAGCACATCCATTCCGTTAGGCAGGGCTTGCAAGCAATACTTGAGATTCAGCAGTTTTTAAATGTTCACTGATAAATTCCAAGGCCATTCCTGTTCTGTGTGGTTGAAGAACTTCTCTACCTGTTTCGAATCTCTGATGTTTTATGAAAAACCTGGAAGTTCTGCAGTTAGCACACAGCTGCCTAGGTGGGGTTTTTTGAACAAAAAGTTTCATGGCTATTTTGGGACTTTTAAATCCTAAGGAAACCTGCTTCTAGTTGCTGACTACTCTGTAGCTGTTTGCTTCTTTTAACCTTGGAGCCTTGTCTGGGGCTGTTTCAGTAACTACCTTCTGGTTCTGTTTTATTGTGCAATGCTGATGTTTTAGACATTTTGATAAGAAGAGTTCTCACGTTACGGAATGAAATCTGGCAGTAGGAAAAAAGGAAGAAAAAAAGAAGAGAAAAAAGCAGCTTTGTGATCCAGGTTACCACAATCTCCTCATGAGGAATTCCCAGGTAGAGGGGTTGGGGATTTTGGTGAGGGAATGCTTTTTGTAATGTTTTCTTTTATGGAAAACTGACAGAACTGCACAGAAAGGGGCCGCTGGGTGAGCCACCCTGTCTCCACTGGCAGTAACTCCCAGGAAAGGCTGAGCTGCCCTGGTTCCTCGGGAGCCAGGCTGGATTATCTGTGCTCCCAGCAGAGGTGTGTTTTGCCAGGGCCAGGACCAGCCTCAGCTCCTGGTTACCTGCCAGGTCTCCATTTGAAGCAGGGACAAGTGTTTGGTTCAGGCTATTTGGGATTCAGGTAATGAGAGCTGCAGGTCCAACCTCTCTCTCCATGAAAGCCTTAACTCCTCCCCTGCCCCGCAGCCTCTCCCTCCCTCTGCCTGGGCCTTATGTCAGCCAGGACTATCCTGCCACTACGAGGGGCTGATCCCAGCTCCTGCTAATTGGAAACGCCTCTGGATTTTCCTGCTCGAAGCCACTGTCTCCCTGTAGAGCCCAAGTGCCATCCTTGGACAGCCTCTGCTCCTCAGTGCTGTGCTGCTCCCGCCTGAGCCGGGCTCTCCCTGCATTCTGTGAAGTGCCAGGTGTGAAGCACCTGCTCATCTCATTGGAAATAAACCCTTCAGCACCTTCCCAAAGGGCTTCTGGAAGTGCACACCTGTACCTGTAACCCAGAGGGCTGCTGCAAACAGCCTTTTGGGAATGAGAGGAAGAAGACAGCAGAGCAGTGCAGTGACAGCAGAGCAGAGCAGTGACTCCCAGCCCTCTCCCCCTTGGCACGCAGCCACAGCCAGGTGTGCTCCAAGGGTGGAAGCTCTCCAAGAGCCCAAATTCATGTCCAGCACTGCTGAGCCACAGCACAGAATTAAAAAAGGTGAAGGCACCAGCTTTTCCCAGGTAACACAAACCAACCTTTCTTTTATCATTGCTCCTGCCCACGGTTTCAGCAGCATCCTGCATGATCCCACCCCGCCAAGCCATACAGTGAACTATGCAGTCCTGCTCCTGCTCTGGGCTCAGTCTGCTGGTCCTACAGAGAGTTTTACATCCTCATTAATCCCAAAATTCATAGGTGAGGTTGGAAAGGGTGTCATGCATCAGAGCAAGGCAAGGAGGCGACACCAGGAGTCTTGGGTGAGCTGGAGGAAGGTGAAGCTGTGCCCAGTCCTGTGTCCCAGCAGAGGACTGGAGAGAGCAGGGGGACAGCAACGCAAATAATCCTCTAATTCAAGTGCAGTTGTGCTTGGGCTCAGTAATTTCTTTGCCTAACCGCATCCCCACGAGGCGACAGCAGCTCTGTTCCTCAGCAGTTCCCTCATATGGGCACTGTCTGCATCTTCAGCTGCCACTCCCTCTGTTTCCAGACGAGGGTCTCCAGTGCATGCAGGAATGGGGGTCCAGGAGTGTGCTCCAGCTCTGGATTTTCACCTCTGCTTTGGAGCAGGACGTGACCTACAGGAGACCTTCCTTGGGAAGGGGAGTGCAGTCGGTAGGTGAGTAATGAGGACTTGGCCCCTATGAAGTCTTACGTAAAGCATTAATTTCTGATTTTTGCAGAGTCTTATCAGGTGATACCTATATGCACCTCTGAGAACACCCCCACAACTTTGTGCCTATGTCTTTGCAGTGATCCCCCTCCCCTGCTCATCACGGGGGGGATCAGTAAGGATTGCACAGTGGTAGTAAGTTGCTACACAAAACCAAAACCAACTTGAAAACGTCCTGTTCCTCTTCGACCCCAGAAGGGACAGAACCTCAAGTGTGCTCTGCCATCCCCCAGGCTGGTGACAGGGCATTGACTCGAGTGATGTGTTAAATGTCAGGAAATCTGGGTGAGAAGTTGTTTTCCTTCCTTTCGTTGTGGCGGCTTAGGCATGTTCCTGTTTTCCCAGAGCCCCATATCCCGTGTGAAAGGCATGGTGTGGTGTGAGCAAACACCACGATTCCTCGTGTGCAGAGTCCTGCCTTGTCCAGCTGGGGGGAGGGAGGGGGTGGAGAAAAGGGTTGTTTTGCCCTTCATTTTCCTGCTGTAGAAGACTTGATTTTTCTTTCCCTGAGCCGCATGAGAGAAACATCCCAGAAAGTCTTGGGTTACCTTTGGAGTTCCCTTCACTTTAATTTATAGAGTGTCTTTTTTTGTGAACTGGTGTAAAATGTATATGCCGACAAGCTCATGTATTTTTATGTAAATATTTTTGTGGTTTCCCCACTTGCCCTTCTCTGTAAATATTTAGAATTCTCATATTCTTCTCACCTTGTATGATGCAGATGTGGTTTTGTTTCTGTTTTTTATTTGTACTGTAATGCAACAATCCAGACTGAGGTGTCTTGTGGTATTAAACAAAAGCAACAGTCCCACTGAGCTCACACTCAGATGTGCAACTTGACAGCATTAATCAAGCCAGGTTAAAAACTACTCTGGTGTGCCTGTGAGTATTTTTTCCTCTGGCTCATTAATTAACAGTGTACTTAAAAAACAAAACAGGAAGAGCCAGCTTGGGAACGTGCTTTGGAGGGAGGGATGCTGGCAGGCAGCTAAAGATGAAGGAGGTGACTTTGAATTCCCATGCCAAGGCTTGGGCTTATCTGTGCCATTCCACCTGTGCCCATCGCTGCTTCCTAACAATAAATAAACCTACCTGGGCTGTTTGAGTGTCCCTTTCCTCTCACCCAGCACGACAGCGTGAGCACAAACAGCCTGGCCCTGGCACCGCAGGCGCAGGGCAGATGAAGTCAGGACAAACAGATGGCACAGGCCACCTCCGAGCTGGCCGGGAGGGATTCTGGGCACCACAGTAATACTGCTCATAGTTAATTAATAGCAAAAAGATGATTAAAGGAAGCAAATGTCAAACATTTTTAACACTCTAAGAAGGAACTCTCACAGTCTTTTCATCCAATAAATATTATGGGGTTTAGAACTGCTGCCAGGAATGAAACCAGCCTAATCCTCCTCTCCTTGGATGACAGGTGACCCCACTGTTCATGGACCTGTAGGGCAGGGGTGACTCCTGCTGTGCAGTCCAGCTCTGCCCAGAGACTTTGTGTGACCGCAGAGGGGCTGCATTACGGCTTTGGAAATCTTTGCCTCATCTACTCCCAAATCCTCACTTTCCAGTCCAGATCTGGTTATTAATGCACATCCAAACTCTGCGCTGCTGTCCTTGTAAGGCTCCACCAGCAAACCCAGCAACCCACCCCTCCTGTCTGAGCCAGGAATTCCTGCTCTTCCAGAGCCAGGACCAGGGGGCCTTGCAGAGGCTACGCCACGGGGACCCTCTGTGCTCAGTGCCCCCTGTCTCGTGGGACGACACCAGAACTGCCCTCAGAGGGCAGGACATGACCAGGCTGACTTGGCAAATAAAACTCTTCACTTTTAAGTCCAGTAGACAAATGCACATCTTAAATAAAGTGTTGGTGGTTGCTCGGCCCGTTTTGTGCACAGCACACTGCCAAGAAGGGTGCATAAATCTATTGCAGGACAGGGCACTCGGGTTGGGTGGGTGTTTCCTCAGGGAGCAGCCCCAGAAGTGACATCCCGCCTCCCCAGCTTGGCTTGGCCTGAAATGCTCTAAAAGCAGCACCGGGGCATTTCCTTTAATGCTACGGAGATCCTAGTGAGCCCAGAATTCCAGGCTCGGGGTGCACCTGCAGCACCGGGAGCAGCTCGGTTGCACCCAGTTCTCCAACTGCTGTGAAGATAAACAGGGTAGAAACTCCATCCCTCTCTGACAGCCTGTCCCGAGCAGCTGAGGTTTGTGGGCAGAGCAGGTTGAAGAAAAGGGAGAAGGATGGATTTAAACTGTGCCAAAGGACTGGTAAAACCCGGGGCGCAAAATCGCTTTTCCTCCTGAGGAGTTTCCAGCAGGCAGCGCTGTTAGACCGCCTTTGCCTCTCAAACCCGACCTGGCCGGCCACTGAAAAGGATGATGATGATGTTCCTTTCTAGCAGTTTCTGCCTGGCTTTCCAACTCCTTGCGTCTAGGGGTGGGTTTCCTTTTTATTTTTTCATAGTAGAAGAGATCTGCAGAGCGGTCAATGCCGGCAGCATCCTAAGGCGCCTCCTAAGGAGCAGCCCCATATGAGCGCCCAGCCGAGCAGCCTCAGTCACCCCAAATCCTGAGCATCTCCACTGGGAAGTGACCTGCAGACCTCGGCAGGGCACTGCTGCTTTCCAGAGCAGCCACCGGCCGTTCCAGGGTCCCATCTCTAAGGAACACAACAATATGTTCACTTCCACGCTAAAAGTCATCCAAAACCAGCAACTGATGTTGGAAAAGCCGGGAAGATGCTCAGTCCTTCCTCCCTCCAGCTGGTGCATGGATGCCCTGCTAAGATTCATTATGAGCTCACAGAGCCAGAAGAGATTCCAGCACAAGCTGCAAGCGCAGCACCTGCCAGAGCAAGGCTTGGGCAAATGTATCCCTTCCCGTTCTCTTCCTCCCTTCCCAAACCCAAGCCTGCACTTGTATTCTCATCTTCCCATCACCCAGGGGCTGAGGGGCCAGGCAGGGCAGACGTGACTCTGCCCCAGATCCCTCCAAACTGGGACCTGCTGGTGGCCCTCTCCAGCAGGGTTTGACAGAAGTTTGGCAGCATCACGAGAGCTGGGGAGAGATGCGGGAAGTCACACAAATCCCCTGGACTGGCATTCCTGGTGCAGGAACTGCCTGCTAGCCCCTCCAGAGAGCTGTCAGGGAGGGCAAGGATCCTGCCCAGGCACAGCCCAGGAGCGCCAGACCGGCCACTTCTAAGGGAGAATTCGTGATGTAGGGGCCAACAGCAGCAACCAAAATGGATGGGAAAAGCAAACCTTTGTGCTCTTCTTATCATTCCCGGGGACAGCAGGAGCAAGCTCCGTGCTCCAGGGCTGTCCAGCCTCCTCCCACTCCTCCCTCGGGAAGAGCAGAGGGGGCAGGGTTCTGCTCTTTGCTTTGCCTCTGCAAAAGCTTTGAGGCAGTTCAGCATCAGGAACTGTCACAACAACACTCCCCTGCCCCTCTTCATCACTTCATCAACCTTTCCTGAAGGGTTTTTGTTAATCCTGTGCCATTTGGGTGCTCAGATGCAGTGGGAGAAGTCAGGGGTGTTGGGAAGGGCAGTGGTGTCCTGACGAAGGGATCCCCCACTGCCTGATTAAACCTGGGGGCTGCAGGCTCCAGCAGGGCTGCTGAGCACACACAGAGTCACTGCAGTGTCCTGTGGGGTGACCAAACTACACCCCCACACCTAAAGTCATTAATTCAAGAGGCAGCAGAGCCGAAACGAAAGGTGTGACCTGCAGAAAGCATCCCTGGAATAGGGAATGGGCTGTCCTGGAAAAAGGGAGGGCTTGGTGCATTTCACAGGGGAATTAAAGCTGCCTCAACTCCATCCCATGCATCTTAATCCTTCCAGTTCCAGATGCTTCCCAATAGGCCCAGGAAAGTCACCAGCCTCAGACAGACACCTTGAGTCCAGACTGTGTCTTGTGTTTCACGGTCAAATTGCAGGACAGGCTCCTCCAGCATCTGCCTGGAAAGGTCTTCCTGCCCCACGAAGCCTCCTCCAGGCCCTACCCGGAGCTGCTGTCCAACCTGTCGTGACACATTCTCTGTCGTGCCACCCGGGGCCTGCCCAGCATCACAGGGGGAGCTTCACTGCTCTAATTCCCTCGCAAGGGGAAGAAGAAGATGGATCCTCCCAGAAACATCCTGGTATAGGGTGACTGATTTAATTAATTACAAGCAGATGCAGTCAGGAGGCTCCCACCTTTCTGAACAAGGAAAGTTGCCCTTCTAAATACCAAAGGCAGAAGGGAAGAATGAGATCCTCGTACAGATCTGAGCCTGGTGGGGTTGTGCATTTAGAAGGATGCAAGGATTGTAGTAGGTGTGAGAGGTGAGAAAGGAGAAACCGGTTACACAAAGGGGGAGGTTTTCAAGTAAAAATGTGTTCATCCATTTTTTAAAGATGCTGGAGAAGAGTATTTGACTCCAGCAAGTGCTGGAAATTTATGCATTATTCAAACTGTGTGAACATTTGAAGCCAGGAGACCTGGAAACCTTCACTGCGAACAATTCTCCTGGCACGTTCCCAGGGAGGAAGTGTGGGTGATCCGTGTCATCCTGGCGGAGGAGGCGGCTGCAGTGCTTTTCATGGATTCTGGCTCTGCTCTGCACCTCAGCACTTCACAGCAGCCCTGCTTTCCCTCCACCCCCAGACTACACTGAAAATCCCATTGGGGTGCACTCAGGATACACCCAAGGAGAAGCTCTTGACCCACCCGTGTCAAACAGAACTGATGCAAACACACATGGAAATGCAGCAGGAAGGCAGAGGCAGAGGGATGAAGGAGAACACAGCAACCCACATTAAACTTGCAAGGGAAAACCAAAAGTCTCCCCTCCTCCAAATCCACCCTTGCCCTCCCAGGCAGCCAATCCCATCCACAGCAATATTCCAGAGAACCTCATTCTGCCGCACTTCAAGCTATAAATTCAAACATCAGAATAAAAAAAGAGGTGCCAGACGGGGCCAGGTTTTCAGACAGGCAGGCAGGCAGCCAGCAGCACAAACACACTGAGCAGGGGCAGACATCTGCCTTGCCCCCTCCTCCTCCCCATCCCTGCTTTTTATTTGTTCCCATCTTTTCTTTTTTCTTTTCTTCACATTGCCTCTGGCTGCTTTCTGAGGGGGACCTGCATCACCTCGCCCACGGGGTTTTTGTTTCAAGCCTTTAGTTTCTTTTCTCTGAATCCAGCTCAAGCTTTGCCAGTTTTTCTCCCTTGATCCAGCCCCACAGGGGTAGGAACTGGAGCAGGATCTGCCTCATCTTCTATGGCCAAAGACAGCTGGGGAGGGATGGCTGCACAGGAAAGGCACGTGGATGGATCCCACCGCAAACGCCACTGATATGGAGAAAGTGGAATTTCATTGATAATGCAGCAACTTCCCAACTAATCTCAAACACAAAAGGCACATTCACACACTACGGAGCAGTCACCGACTGCTGCAGGAGAGCAAGAGAGGCTGCCTTAAACTTCCTCAAATTTCCCTTGTGTGAAAGACTCTTGGAAAAGGAGCCGATGGTGCCACCACTTTATAAAATACTTTCCTCAATCAACAAAATAAGTTCAAAAGCAAAACAAACCCACTGTAACAACACCCCCAATCCACAACCTTTTCCCTTGCACCTTAGGGATGATTTTAAGGTGAAGGATGAGGGCAGGCTCAGTGTCCCCGCCCACAGTGAGCTCTTCTCATGGAAGGGGGTGGAGGTTTCCCTCAGGGCTGTCAGTCTGGAATCTGCAGGGCAACTGGGAATCATGGAATGGTTTAGGTGGGAAGGAACTCTTCAAGTTCATCTAGTCCAACTTAACTGAGTGATTTTCACATCAGGTTTTGAGGGATAGGTGGGCCATCAGGAAAACAGGGAAAAGCCCCTTCCCAAGAGCCAGAGGGGTTATTTGCTCTTGATGAAGCAGCAATTGATGGCATAAAAAGCTCTAAGTTAATCACTCTCTTTTCCAGAGCAGGATTTGAGTAATAAAGGGACAGACACGAGACCATGGGAAAAAAAGAATATTTAATGGGGGCTGAGTAGGTGAATATGATCCATCCTGCACCCCCCAAGAGGTGGGTTAGGAGCCTTGGAAAAGGACAGTTGATCTGCACAGAGAAAAACCATCGTAATGCTTAGACACGAAGGTGCAGATTGAGACTCCCCAGCCATCCCTCTGCTGGCAATTCCTCGCTTTTGAGTCCCTCACTTTGCAGCCTCGGGAATTCTCCTTTTGTGGGTTTGTGTTGTAGATGCCACCTCTGCCTCCTGCTCCTGCACGCTCCCATCACATCCCACCCCCACCTCAGCTCCAGCAGCTCCGTGTCCCTGTTCCTGCTCCCTTTCAGCTCGGCTCAAGGAGGATGAACAATGGAGCAGTGAGGACAAGGAGGGAGCACAAATACCTGTGTGGGGAGTCAGACCAGGCAGAGAGGAGCTCAGCACCTGAATTAGAAGGAAGCTCTGATGGTTTGTGTCTCCCCACAAAAGCACCAGTGGGAAGGAGGCTCTGGCAAAGCCCCTCATCATGAAAGGGAAGAAAGAGAACAAGGAATTCGGTTTACATTAGTTTTTCCCCCACAGATACTGGGGCTTTCTGGGTGTAACACAGACAAACTCAGATCCAGAGCATCCATGTCCTGCCAGGTGCCATGGGCTGGAGCATCCCTGAGCTGGGCAGTGCCTTAGAGATGATTCATCCTCACCTCTGGGAGGCCTTTCCCCCATCAGGGCCTCATTACCACAGGCTAATTACTCACTAACAGTAAAACCCTGCTCACAGAAACCCTCGTTTATAAGGAGAAGGGGGTCCTGCAATGTGAACCAGGGCTAGCAGCACCTGCATAAAAATCCCCAGCTCGTGACAGGGACACAAAATTTGTCAAACACACCATTCCCTAAAGGACTGGGGAATGGATGATTGCAGGTTGGATGGGGCTTGGAGCAACGTGGGATAGTGGAAGGGGGTGGAATGGATGAGCTTTAAGGTCCCTTTCCAACCCAAACCACTCTGGGACTCCATGAAGATGGATTTCAAAACACTCCAGTTTCTAACTCCCAGGCCCTGGGAAGCAGGTTTCATCCCCACTTTACTGAAGGAAAACCAGAGTCTGAGCTCAGTGAATTCAGGAAGTCAAACGGCACTTGGGGCATGACAGTGGGACCCCACAGACATCAGTGTCCCCAGGAGACCCTGCCACAAGTGACTGCGCTCATTTTCCTGGCTTCAGACTCCAGATTTATTCTCTCCTGGTTTATCCTTGCACAGTGATGGGGAACAGGTCACACTGCAGACCCTTCCCAGGCTCCTCAGCTCTCAAAGCCCAGTTCCCAGGCTCAGATGACACCAGCAACCAAGTCAGTACCTTCAGAGGTAATTAAGCACCTAATTGATTTTGGGCCTCTACTCACTAGCTAGACATACAAATCAGATTTATCCCCTTTATTTCAGCAGGCAGAAGAGTAGGATGGAGAGCTGCCAGGAGCTAGGACAGACCCCTGCCCAGCCTTTCCCATCCTGCAGGTTTCCTTTTGTCCTCCCAGGACTCCCACTGAAGCATCCTGAGCTCAGGAGGGCACTCTGCACTTGAGGAATAGAAACGTCAAAGCAATTAAGTCTGAAGAGGTTCTTTTTCTCTCGATCCATTCAAATTCTGTGAATTCCCTCCAGTGTGCACAAAACATCTCCCATTTTAACACTCATCCAAGTGTTTTCCCTGAACCATAGTCAGGGGATGAGGCAACATTCCCCTTTCTGCAGAGGAACTCCTGGGATGTGCCTGGAAACCACCTGTGTGCCACTGGATGCACCTCAAACAGTGGGAAAAAACCAAATTACTGAGCCCCAAAGCTCTGAACAAGAGCCACAGGGCCCAAGGCCACCAACCAGCCACCAACCAGCCCTGACCGTGCTGGAACCACCCCCAGAGTCCCAATTCCTGAGTGTTTCTGCTCTACCTGTGAGAAAAAGCTGTTACTGCCCTGCTGGTCCCACTCCTGCCCTGCCCTGCTCTGTCAAGGACAAGGTCAGTGGTGGATGTTTCCTGCAGAGGAAAACCCACTGTGGACATTTCCCAGGATCTAAACCCTGGAAGGCAGCTCCGTGTCCTTGTGGAAGGAGGCAGGAGCCAGACAGGGAACAGCTCACCTCATCTTCCTGTGGCCTTTCAAGCTTCCTTTGGCCCAGCTGCTGTGGTCACAGCAAACCCCCCCAGTCCCTTGCCATCCCCTCTCTGGGCTCCTCTTGTCCTGAGCAGCCTCCTGAGACTGAGTCCTGGGGAAATAAATGCAATCCCTTCCTTTCAGAGATCAATCCAAGACTGAAACCTCAAGGAAAATGTGCAAGATAAGGACATCTCTCCCAAGGCTTCTGCAAGCAGCAATAAATCCTTCAGCTGCCTCCCAAACTGATTCTCCACAGCCTCTGAGGCCACAGAGTGGGTTCAAGAGCTGTGGCTTGTTTCTAGGACAAGGCATTTCCACTCCCCTTCCCCACCAGGAGGCTGCTGGGGGCACAAATAGCCCGGGCTGGACTGTCTGGTGCCAACAGGATCATCAGCTCCCTGACTGCCATGAGACAGCGGCTTTATAAAAAAAAAACTGCCTCATTTCTTGAAACAGGAAAGGAAGAGAGAGCAGGGGAGCTGCTCGATGCAGCCCCAGTCCACCCCACCCCACCCCAGTCTAGCTCAGCACCGCAAGAGCCGGCTTTGCTGCCCCAGCTAAGGGAGAACAGCTCAGGCATCCCCAGGGACAGGACACAGCCCCTCACACCCATCTCTGCAGGGCTTGGGGCTGACACAACTGTGAATCCATCCTTCCTCTTCCCTGGCTCCTCTCCTCAGGAACCAGTGCTGGCTCCAGCCTGGACTGGGAACGCACCAGGGACCTTCTGCAGGGTGCAGACAGGGGCTGCTGCAGCTCAGCTGAGGAAGCAAAAACTCAGAGCTGAGGGGACAGGTTGGGTGCAGCCACTGACCCCTCTGCAGGTCCCTGCATCCCACAAAGCATCTGCCTCATCCCCTCCTTCATCTCTTTGCACAAAACAACAGAGGGGGTTCCTAAAACTCACATACCTGGGGATGGCTCAATACTCAAAGCTTAGATTCCCCTTTGGCACCACGGGACATGACTCTGGTCTAGTCCAGCACAGGAGTGTAAAGGTCGTGTCACCACGGAGAACCCAAAACACAGAGTGTGAGGGAGGGAACGACACCCAAGTCCAGAGCAGAGTCCTCTTCCCACCAGCTGAAGCTCCCAGCAAGGAGCTCCCTCCCAGCAGGAGCTCACCCCAAACCCACCCAGCCACCCCAGGCACTCAGGGCTCAGCTGGCAGAGCTACACCCTAAAAATCCTGTGTAGGTACAGGACTTGCCATAAGCCAGCAGAAAGATGATCTCCAGCATCTGGGCAGGCACTCAGTCAACCCTGTGCTGCAGCTTCTGCTTTTCATGTCATTTCAGAGTGAAAGTCGTCATGGCCTACAGGTACAGCATCAATAACAACAGTTAAACTGTAACAATAACAACAGGGTCCTCTCCCAGCCCAGGGCACTATCAAACCACACATTTGTCACCTAAACACATGCAGAGTCCCTTTGGCTCCACAAGTACTTCTAGCAGGGAGTTCCACAGCCTTTGAGATTTAAAAACATTTTAAAAAGATATCTTTAACTTCAATCAGTTCAAAATGAGCTGTTTCTGTTTAAATTTTGTGGCATTCTTGTTTCGGTTTTGTACTCCACGTCTCTCCCTGGATCAGGGACATGACATTTCCATAATACACTGGGTTCCACTGAAATTGAGATAATTCCTGGGCTGTGGCCTTTTGGAAGGCAGGAGTCATGACCAGCTTTCCTTCATCTCAGTATCTGTGTGCCCTCTCTTCCCTTAGACAACCCCAGAGCTGTGCCAGCCCAGGAGGAAAGGGCAGGAGCTGTGGCAGGCACATGCTGCTGCACTTTCATTATCACAGTCACAACACGCTGCCAAGCTGGGGGAGTATTTTTAGACATGGAAAGAAAAAACCCGGGCATTTATCAGAGAATTATTAATACAAAAGCAACACTAATATTAGCAGTGTTCGCTTTTCCCTATACTTACATAAATTGGGGTTGGTTTTTTCCCTTCTCCAGCTTTTCTAGACAAGGAAATTGGTGCTTATCCACCACTGAGAGGTCTCAGACAAAGAGACCAAGACAGGGGAGCAGGGATGGGGGTCTCCAGGACTTAAGGGGATAGAGGGATGGCCTAAAAAGGACCACTTTGACTCCTGCCATGGATGGCAAAAGCTGTCACACCCCACAGGCTCCCACACGGAAATGAGCCTTGGCACGAGCACAGCGTGACACACACACTGAGGATCCACGGACCAAGTTCTCCCATTCTCTGGAATATCCTTGCTTTGAGAAGACTTGCTGACAGGTTGATAGATGATCAAGGCTGTTCATCTGAGTAAGACTTGCACAGATAAACTGGATTAAACCCCTGTGTGGACACAGCTAGAAACAGATTTCATTTATTTTAGCTCTGAAGTAAATAATTAAAGGCCACTTTTGTTCTGACCAAGAGCAGCCATGCCAGTGTAGTTTAAGTGATCCACCTTCAGTCCATGCTCATAGTTAATCTGGACTAATTTTCACCCAGTTAAACAAACCACAGGCAAGACAGAGAGTCCTCCAGAGCTGACTCCAGCCAGTGCTTTGGAGGCAGCCAAAACAGATCCAACGCCAACCAGCAATGGGATCAGGCAAGCTGGGAACAATTTCAGCTCCTTCTGCAATGACATTGAACTGCCTCAGTCCCTGGGGGTGAACTGAGGCCACAGCAGAGCCCAGCAGGTAAAACAACCGCAGGATCACAGACCGGAGCCTCTGGAGATCACCTCCAGCCCTGTGCTGCCGCAGGGTCACCCCACGGCACAGGATGGAGCCCAGGTGGGGTTTGGACGTCTCCAGAGGAGGAGACTCCACAGCCTCCTGGGCAGCTGTTCCGGGGCTCTGCCACCCTCCAAGTCTTTCCTTATAGGACATTTGGTCTGGTCCCCTCATCGTCCTCACAGCTCTGGATTCCTGCTGGATTTGCTCCCGGATTTAGTGCCCAGGCAACACTGGGGCTTTCAGCCTGCTTTTCTCCCAGAGCCGTTTCTAGCTTGGCTGTGCACAAGGTTATTTAACAGGAGCCCAGGGGAGAAGGGGGAGGGAAGGAGGGATTTCTCTTCTCCAGAGAATGCTGCTGCTGTCAATGAGCAAAATAAAATACCCTGGAGAGAAAGTGCCTGACGAGACTGAGCCCTAGGAATTGTTATCAGGATGGAGTCAGAGGCTGACACTGGAGAAATGAAAGGGCTGAACAAACACTGCAAGCAGTGAATGAAGAGCAGAGGTGCCCAGGAAAGGCTCTGTACACGAGGCAGGAACAGCAGCTCCTTGTCAGCCTCGGGCTGATCAGAGCAGCTCCAGACAAGGCGGGTGATGGTTTATCCCACTCATGCTCCTACATCCCCATTTTCCACAGACAAGCTGATTTCCACAGGCCTGTTTTCAGTACAGTAGCAACAGCAAATATTGAAGATATTAAACAGCAATTCATTGAGCTGGAAAAAGATGTTCTGGAGGGGCTTTTATCAAGATAAGATAAGCAGCAGTTCAGCTGCAGAGACAGAGACCCATCAGAATATATGATCTGCTTGGCCCCTTTGAGCTGATTTATATTTGGGGAAAGAACAAATACGAACACATATAAATATCTGAGACGGAATCTGTCCTCTGCAAGGAAAAACACACCTACAAACACTGGTGGTCTTAAACAAGCTTTAAGCTTCAGTGCATTCCCCTGTAGCAAGGCCACACCTTGGCCACACCTTGACCAGACCCAGGAGTTCATCATTTTGGAGGAAAGAAGCCCCAAAGATAATGAAGCTCTGACAAGCTTTATGGAAACAGCAGCCAGGCAGAGGGAAAGAACCCACAGCAGCAGCCCTGCGGCAGGAAAGGCTTCCACAGGAGGCAAAGGTCAGCAGGCTGCAGAGCCCCTGCTCGGAGCGGAGACCCTGAGACCCTGGGCCTGACGGGAGGTCATTCGCCATCGCGTCCCGATCCTTACCCAGGGGCACACAGGTTCTAAACAGCAATGAAGTTTGAACCTACACTGGAAACCTGCAGCTGAGGAATTGGTTCAGCTTTTGAAGCGATGTGTTTGCAGTAAAGGATCCGTTTTTCCCAGCATAAATAAGGCCATGGGTTAAGTGCAGCTGTTCCATCAAAAACAAGCAGAGAAAAAAACGAGGATAAATCAGTATGTGAGCTAAGAGAATAATTACTTTTACCTCTTTCTGTTCACAAATGGATTGGAGCAACTGAGAGTTTTCTTGGATCTATTTATGATGGGAAATTCGCAGGGCTATTCCTGCAAATAATTAGTTATTGATCCCTAAGTTTGCTTAGGGAAAAGCTCTCCTAAGCAAGTCAATCTATTATTCAAGCCACATTTGTTTAGGGATTTGTGGCACTGGAGCCACATTTTTGGTTTCCTACTGATGAAGCACAACTTCAGGTTTCTCCATGAATGATGGAAGTGTTTGAAACCCCATTTTTCAGAATCAATCCTTTTTTTCCCCTTCTTCTTCCAATAAATGTTTTTCTCCAGTAGCTGCTTAAAAGGTTTTGAATATTTCTTGGCAAAAAGTTATAGTTATTTTATTAATACTCTAGGAGCATTTTCCCAGCATATAGATGTTCTAACTATTAACAGCCTTAAGTGAGTCCTTGAATTTGTCCTGACCCTGCAGGGCACACAAATGGGGACAGAATTTTCATTTCTGCTCAGCTTCCTGCTTCTTCTCATGACAGAAAAGCTGTGATCATCAAAACACCACCAAACATGCTTTTTGCTACAAAAGCACACAGATTTCACACAAAACATGCCACACAATCTTTTCCCAGTGTCAGGACCTGGCACACGTGGCTGGGATTCCTCAACCCAGTGTAGCAAAAAACCCATCTGATCCTCTCAAGGGCAGGAGTTTCACTCAGGAAGTGCTGAGCCCTCACCGTAGACTTTCCTTAGGTCTCTTTTCCCAGAGCTGGGGGAATCAGCACTCTTCTACCCCCATTTGCAAGAAGCATTTATTGCCCTCTGATTTGAGTTCTGGTTGGATTCAACCACTCCCAGAAAAGCAGAGCAGACTTTCACTCTGCAGCAATTAGAGGCAAAACCTGAGCAAATTAACTCTCAACCTTCAACTGCCCTGTTTCATGCTTCCCTGGGCTCTGGCAGTGCTGCCTGTGCCTGATACTAGAGTTTTACAGAGAAAACCCAAGTGTATGGAGGTGAAGCAGCTTGGTGGAGTGTTCCCCAAATCTGTGTGACATCTGGCATACCCCACAGTGCTCGCCCAGGCCAGGCACACACAGGTTGTGGCTGAAAGGCAGAAGCCAAAGAAAGCAGCTGAGACCAACATAATCCCAAATGCCAGAGGGGTCTGGAAAGATCACATCACACGATCATGGAATATCCTGAGTTGGACCCACAAGACCATCCAGTGCAGCTCCTGGCCCTGCACAGACCCCCCAACAATCCCACCCTGGGCATCCCTGGCAGCGCTGTCCAAACGCTCCTGGAGCTCTGGCAGCCTCGGGGCCGTGCCCATTCCCTGGGGAGCCTGGGCAGTGCCCAGCACCCTCGGGGGGAAGAACCTTTCCTTGATATCCAACCTAACACAACAGTCCTTCCACACCTTTAGATGAACACTGATTTTAGAGGTCTTGCAAAACTCCCTGGTGCAGCTCTCTCCCCTCTGTCTGGACTGTCAGGATTTCAAGTGCTACTCGAGCTCCTTCACATCCCATTTCCCTGCTCATCCCGCATCCATTCTGCAGCAATTCTTCCAATTGTGTGCCACAAAACCCTGTGGAAGTGTTCCTCTATCCTGCTGCACTCACAGAGATGCTGGTGTGGAATGTACTTTTGCAAATTCTCAGCTCCAGCCCCAGCAGTGTTTGTTAATGCAAATACCCTGAACTGTCCCTAAGCCTTCTCCTTCCCTCCTCCCACAGCTCAGTGTCATTCCCAGCAGCTTTGGAGCTCATTCCTTTCAACAGGCCGTGCAAATCTCTATTACCACACCATGATGGGCTCAACAAAAAACAGCATTTCCAGGGCAAAGGGAGGAAATTTCTGTTTGGTTTTGGTTGGGCTTCATTTTTTCAAGGCATGTTGTGAAAAAATAAGAGCTGCTCTTAGAGGTAAATCTGCCTTTGCAAGTTAAACACGAAAAGTGCATTTCCATGCCTTTCCATGCCTCAGAGCCCTCTTTGATAGCTCAGGAGTGTGTAGGAAAACCTGGCCCTAGGCACAGAGTTTGGGTTGGAAAGAACCTCAAAGACCATCTCGTTGAAGCCAAAATCTGTTTTTCATTAATTCAAACTGCGTTTCACAAGTGATTTATCCTCACAATAGGATGAGCACAGAAACTGAACCTCAGGGAATGAAAACCACAAAACTTTAGTGTACTAATGGGACCATATGAACTTTTATCTAATTAGTAACATCCTGTAAGGTGCCTTTACACAGAGTAAGTGTCACTAGTGCCATTATGGTGGCCACAAAAAGGCCAGAGGACAGTGACACTCGGGGCTCAGGATTCCCAGGGCAATGCCCAAACTTGCCAGTCACATCTGCTCTTCCAAGAGCAAGGATTTATTTCAGTATCATCGAACGAGGAAAAACAACCCCAAGACTTTGTGCAGAGGATCCTGAGTTACTCACTGAGTCTCACAGCAGCTTTCAAAAAGCCCAGCAACTTTAAAAAGTCCCTATGACCTTAAGGACTGTCACAACTCCCTGTTAATCTGAGCAGGATAACCAGCTTGGCTGTCACCAGCACCTAAAGAAGCTCAAATTTAGAGGCCAGAATTCCCTGGCTGGTCAGGCAGTGGGAACTGGCTGCCACAGCCCTTGAACACCATGTTTTGCACTTCTCATAACCAAAGACTATCCAGAGGAAACCAAATGTTCAGGTTTTGAACACTCATATTAAGAAATTCTTTAAAAATGAAAAATCAGCAGACAAAGAATAACTGTGCTGCGAATGTGATGTCAAAGACGAGACCAAATGAGTAAAGAATCCCAGGCTCTGGTTCAGCAGCCTCCTGGATGCTGTTTGGAGAGGTAACACTTTATAATCTTTAATGCACTTTGAAACCACGCCCTGCTGAAAATCCTGTGAAATTAAATGGGCTCCTTGCCTTGCAATGAGGGAGGCAGCTGGAGCAGCCACAGGATTACACTGCTCCCTGCCCCAGATGAGCCTGTCACCAGTGAATTCCTCCTCCCCCTTTTCTTCTTCCCATATTAATGCCCTTCATCATAATAAGGATTCCTTCCCACTGCCAAAACTCAATTTACACTATTTACTTTAATGACCTCATTTGTCATCCTGGCCTGTGCTGCTGCCTCTGAGACCACAGCCCGTCCTGCTGCCAGAAGGTCTCATTTACAGTTTGCTCTTTTATTATTTTTTTAAAGATTAAATTGCTTCCATTACAAGGCAAACAGTCTGGGATAGTGAGATACATTCATGCATTTGATCAATGCATTTTATGGTTATGGACATCCCAGTCCCAACTGACTCCCATCCATGCATCATCCAGTTATTTCCATCACCTCTGGCTTTGTTATTCCTTTCAATCCTTACAAAATATACTGGTTGGGACATTTGAATATTGCCACAACATTAAGTTGTGGGAGGAATTTTAACTCATTTTTGGGGGAAGAATAAGAGTGTGATCATTTCCTTCCCCGGTGCATCAGTTCATTTGTCTGTCTAAACCCCATTTTTTATCTCGCAGCTTCACTGCTCCAGAGAGGTACATTCCTTCCTATTAGATTATATTTCCCTCTCCAATCCTGACATGCTCGGTAAAATTCAATGGTAATGAAGTCATGTAAACAGGTTAGGGAAGAGCACAATATTTCATGTTCCATTATGCCCCATGTTCTGTGCAAACAGCATCACAGAGTGCTGGGCTGGGGCTGGAGGGAGCCTCCAAAATCACACACCAAACCCAGCCAGGGCAGCAATGCCTCTCAGAGCAAGGCAGGCCAGGCTGGTTGAGAGGTCAATCCTGCCTGGCTGCAGGGTTGTAATAAAACATTCCCACCCTGTTTGCAGCAGCTTTACAAGGAGCTATTAAAGCCCATTTTCCTGTTTAGGAGTAGCTCCTTTGCGTCCTCCCAGCCCAGCTCCCACCTGACTGACTGGGACAAGAAGTGTCCTCCCAGTGCAACCTGAAGTGGCCACTGCTCTGCTTTTCCAGTTTGTCTGGGAGCACTGGCCAGGCGTGCTGGACATTTGCTGGACATCACTTGTAAATCCCAACATAAAGCTTAACCAGAACAAACAGATTAATTGCCAAGTGCCAAACTTTGAATCGCAATGCAACTCATTCCTTCACTATTTAAAAATCTTTTTCCAAGATAAACAGAAACCTGTTTTTTTAACCAAAACAAACAGCAGTGAAACTTCCCTTATAAAAAACTTTAGGAACTCACAGTTATTTCAAAGTTAACAAGCACCTGCCTCATTTTGTTCAGCTCCTGTAAGTACAGGACTTCTTTCTCATTTCCTTCCATCCCAAACATTTGTCTTCAGCCCCAGTAAACATCACCCAAACCCTTTGCAGCGATTTCCAATATGCTGATGCATTTCTTCAGAACCCTTTTCAGTGAACAAATTGGTCCCAAACTAATAGTCCTTGTTATTTATACAGACACAGCCTTGCTCAGGCTGTCTCCTAAATAGACTTCAGCAGGAACATAAGGAATAACATCTTTTCCGGATAAATTTGAGTCTGATATAAGTATTTTCTGCAGAAAAAAATGCTTCAGATTTCTCATCAATATTTATACATAAAGCTAAACTAACCTTTTAAAGTTGCTTCTAGACAATATATGATGGTAACTTGACAATAACACAATTTTACAGGTTATGTATGATGTATAAAAGCACATAAATATTTCTGTCAGAGGATCAGGTTTCTGGTGTGTGGGGAGAAGATGGAAGTTATTCCAGCACAGTCTTCCCTGGATTCCCTCAAGTCTTGCCCTGGATCATCACATGCAGATGAGAGCAGCAGCAAGGCTGAGGGAAAACAAACCAGAACTGACAACATCACACCAGCAAAAGCATTACCAGTGTGGTCTGAAATAATCTGCTAATACAGGAGCAATAAAACAGCATCAAAGCTCTTGGAAACATCAGGTAGTGCCACAAATACGCAAACATTTTAGAGACTGTGCATTAGAACTCTGGAAAACAGCTTTTAGACTCAATAATCTTTTAATATTATTTTCTATTGTATTCTTTTTACATTTATCTGTGCAGGACTTGTGTCATTACCTTACTCTGCTCACTGCAGCACAGAATGGTGATGCCTGAGGCTGGAAAGGACTCTTTACTACTTCTGTGGGAGCTGCTTTCCAAGGAAACAAGGGGGGAATTAAAATAAAAAGAATACATTGGAAACCCCACAGAATTTGCATGTGAAACAGGGAAGAATTCCAATTGTTCCTGGTTTACTGGTAGGGACAAGCACTGAAATAATTCCAGAAGAGCTATAAACAAAGAGGGAGAGCTTGAGACGGAGGCAGAAGTGTGATCACTGGATCACTGAGGTTGGAAAAGCCCTCCCGGACCATCGAGTCCAACCTGTGCCCGATGCCCACCTTGTGCCCAGCCCAGAGCACTGAGTGCCACGTCCAGGCCTTCCCTGGGCACCTCCAGGGATGAGGACTCTAAACCTCCCTGGGCAGCCCTTTCCATGAAGAAATTCCTCCTGATACCAGGATGGATGTGCCAGGGAAGCCCCTCTCCCACAGCCTGGACCTCACCATGATCTCCAAACACAAGGTGAAATCTTCACCCTGTCATGTCTACAAACCAGACTTTCCTGGCACTTCCTGTCCCAGGAGTTTCTGATCCATTTAACCAGGGGAAGAGCCTCTTTCTGACAGACACGGACCTCTCACGCTCGGCATCTCCCAACACCTTCTCCAACGTGTAGAGGAATATTTGTAGTCACAGCAGGTAAACGAGCTGTGGGCAGGGAACACAACGAATTTAATGGCATGAATTATTTACACACATTTTCGGCAAAGCCATCTTGCTACACAGCAGCCCCAGCAGCAGGGATTATTAATTTATAACCCAACTACAGCTACATTAAACAGAATGAGGCTTCCATAAAAACTTAACAGTGGAGCCACAGGAAATATTGCCCAGCCCATCCAGGCAGTACAACAGGGTTCTCCAGCAAAGCCTCAGCTGAAAATCCATCACATCTCTTGGGATATGGAAAAACATCCACTGGATTCCAGTTTGCATCCAAGCACATCCTTGTCTGCAGTGCCCATCCAAACAACGCACCTGAAGCAGGATTTGCCTTTGAAGTTCTAAAATAGCACCAAATTCCTCCCTTTCCAACAGCAGTGCCAACACCCCTCCCTTTCCTAGGGAGCAAAATCCTTGGAGGGGTAACAGGGAGCATCCCCCCATTCCTGCAATGCCCCCTGTGGGCCCCACTCACCTGACGGGAGCAGGGGGAAAGAGGGACACCCCAAAGGGAGAGCAGGAGAAGCCTTTGGGGGTGGGACAACACAGGATTTGCAGGAGAAGCTGCAGAACACGAGGAAGAAAGGGAGGGAACTGGAAACACCTGAGCAGAGAATCCAGGAGAAGGAAATGGGGCACGGAGCACAACTACGGCAGAGTCAGAGTGGGGACTGGAGAATTCAGGTAAGGGAAGCCAGGGAAACAGAGTGGTCCAATTCTACGGGACAAGAAATGCAGATAATAAGTCTGTAAGGAGAAACCTGGTCAGCAATGAGAAGTCTGCAGACTGGGAATGGATGGGAAAGTGGGAAGGCTGAGCATGGAAGAACACGAGGAGCTCCATAGCATCACAGGGCAGCTTTAACCACAGCCTTTAACGTTGGGTGTTTATGTGACAGACACCCCCATCGTGTCCTGCAATCAATCACGGCTTTACAGAAACATGGGCTTGTCCCTGGGTTTAACCAGGGGCTCCATATTCCTAAAACCTGCTGGTGTGTTTTGTGCCTTCTGCAAAGAAATAGAAGCCACCACTCCAAGCATGTTCCCAGCACATTATTCATCCCAATAAACACATTAACAGCTGGACTGCTGCAACTTCAGCTGCTTTTTCACCCAATCCGTGGCTGAGGCAGCAAATTAATCTCCATAGAATAGGAATTCAGTTCCCCTTCATGACTGGAAACCCTCCCTGCTGCACTGTGAGCAACCTGAAAGGATTTCCCACAGCACAACCTCGTGGCACAGCAACCCTGCTGCTAACTCTGCACGAGATCCCAGGGCAGGGTGGATTGCCTGTTCCTGGTGACTCTGAGTGTTCCTGTTGTCAGGAGAGGAGTTTTGTGCCTCCTGGACACACAAATGATCTCACTTTGGGGCTGGAGAAAAGGCCCCCAGAGGCACTTCAGCCCTGCTGAGTAGTGGGGAGGGAGCACATGCCCAGCCCAGCATAGCAGCCCTTTCTTTGCCTTCCACGGGTACACTGCTGGCACTGCCAGGACACCTGTGCTTCATCTACTTAGGGATCACTGTGGGACTGCACAAGTCAATCCTAAACCCCACAGCCCCTGTTCCTGGGCAGGAGAAGCATCCTGCTGGGCCAGCACCGAGCTGCCTTCCTGTGCCCTTCCCTGTGCCCTGTAAGTGATGGTGTGGGGAACCTCTTTGCTCCTTGCCCTGAACTGGGCTGAGGTGAGGTTTAACAGCTGCAAGTCCCTAACAAGGAGCACCCAGTGTCGCTGCTGTGATTTCTGTGCTGGCCTGACCTGATGCTCTCAGAGCCCTGCTGACGTGCAGGGAAGGCTCTGCCCATGGACCAGGACAGGTAGGTGGCAGTCCCAGAGCCTCCCTAAATCAATTATAGTTGAAAAACCAAAACAATCACCAAAACAACAAAGAAATTATCCATTAGCTGCAAATACTGGAAAGGCAGGAAGGTTGATACCAGCAGGGTGGAAATTCTCCCGTGTCAGGGATTTCAGGCAGCGTAAAAGCAGCTTTGCGCTGAATTTGGGAGGGGAGAGAAGAGACAATGGCTCCCAGGAGTCCAGAGAATCCACTGGGACAAGCAGGAGACACAGCCTTGGAAAGGTGCTGCGCTTGTGGTGCCAAAGGGGAGGAGAAACCCCACAAGCCACTTCAATGCCAGTTATGCCAAACAAGACAAGGACCCACTCTGCCACCAGCATCTTTCTCCAGAAGTGCTGCAGTTTCCAGCAGAGTTTTCCTGCCTGCACAAGCAGGGGATTTGCAAGCCCTGGGAGCTCTGTGCCTCAGCTTCCCCCTCACAGACAGGTCACGGAGGGTGTCAGTGGTCCCTAAGCAGGTCTAAGGGCGAGGTGGGCAATACCTCACTGACTCTTTGGGCTGGTCTCTTGTTTCTGTAGCCAATGAGGAATTACTGCTTTTTGTGCTACCACAGCCCTGTCAGCAGATGAGGAGGAGGTCAGAGAGCTTAACAGAGGGCTCATAAAAAGTTCTCAGACCCAGCAAGTTTCCATACAAACCTGTTTTTAACATTTATCCCACTACCTGCCTGCTCTGTGCTTCAGTTTCTCCCTCTGTATTAGTGGAAAGTGGCACCAGCCACCCATGGAATACTTTGGAACACAAACCCCTGAAACATCAGCTACAGGTTGTGCTACTGCTGTGACCAAAGAATGCAGCCTTTAGGGGAGCAGGGGCAAAAGGGGCTTTGGCAAGAACCCCAGGGACTGAGCGGGATGGAACTGGGTTAGGCTGTCCACATTTCAGTGCTCAGCAAAGCAAAAAGCACCTCTTGACAAAGACACAACTTGGTCATTGCCTGGTGCACTCGTCCTTCACACCGACACTGGCAGCACAGCCAGACCCTAAAGCACAGCAAAAACACCCAAACAGCCACTCCAAGTGCACAAATCCCACCTCAGGAAAGGTACCAGCACTGGGCACCCTAAGGAAAGTAATTATGTACAGGCTGAGGCCCTCAGAAAGAAGCCAGCTTGGTTTTTTCCACATACACAATAAGAGCAGCATGCAAACTCCTTCCAGTTTTCCTCCCCTCCCACTCCTCTGTGGCTGCTTCTTTTCCTCAGGGAAGCAGGGCAGGAAGCAGCACGGAACCTGAACCTGTCCCTCCCAAGCTCAAAGCAGCAGAGAAGTGAAGGAGAAGCCCCTCATGTCCATCAGGAGATTTCAGCCCCTCCAGCCGAACCAAAGCTATTTTCTTCCCAGAGCAAAACCAAGTTCGACCCAATTTTTCATCACAGGAAAACACAAAAGAGGGACCCCAGTAACCTCTGCTCTCTCAGCAGCTGAAGGGAGTCCTCCTGAGGGTCTGAGGAGGTACCTAGGAGCAAAACCACATTGCTCCCACTTGGTGACTCTGGTTTTTGGGGCTTAGAGCTGAAATGCACCCAAAATAATCCAGTGGGGTTTATGAGGACTTTGGAAGATGTCAACTCAATTCATAGCATCTCAAAACCAAGCATGCTCTTACATGTTTCGACTCTGTCCACAAAAATATGTGATGAGAATTCACATTTGCTCCCTTTTTCTTCTATTTTTCCTTTTTGCAGAGTGCCAGGGGAAGAAACAAGCAGATTTTATTTTCAAGTTCTTGTTCAAGACTGTAATGAAAACTTTGGGATTATTTCTTCATGAAAATGTCCACTTAGGAAAAAGGCAATTCCCTTCTCTTTCGGGAAGAAATGGTTTCATTATAAAACAATAAAAAGGTAAAATTGTACTTTCTAATGAGAAGCTGGAGTCTCTTCTCGAGTTATTAAGTAGCAGCCCAAGCCAAACAAACACAATTTGTTATCCTCCCCAGTGTCCACACTTGCAGCAGGGAAAATTCCTGCCAGTACTTTGGAGTTACCAGCAGTACTTTAGTTAGGAAAAGATAAAAATCTGTCTGGCACACAATCTGTATTTGTGATTTACAGTCAGGCTTTAGAGGCTTAGCCCAGGTCAAAGCTCAGCTCTGCCTTATTTAGCAAAGGACATGAGCTGTGGTCCTGCCTCTGTGATTCCAGCAGGGCTGTGGAGGGAGGAATCTGGATGGGAAATGCAGTCAGAGTGTTTCTGTCTCATAGCAGTTCTCAGAAGGCACAGGTTTTGTCCAGATGGACAGTAAAGCACTGTAGGTAAAGCACTCACCATCCCATAACTCACAGAACTCCCAGGAAGGCTCAGCTGTCGCAGCCAGGTCACAGTGTCCCCGGAGCACAGGGCTGGCAGCAGCAGGACACCCCATGGCCCTGGGAACAAAGAGCAGCAGGAGCATTTCTGGGGAAAGCAAAGGTGGGAAGGGTCAGGGTAAATGTCAGGAGGTGGCTGCTGCCTCAGCTGTGGAGCTGCACTGGGTGACACATCCTGGGGACGGTGCTGGCTGTCCCTGCGTGTCTCCAGCTGGGAAACAGTCTGGACCAGGTCCCTAATGCAGCACTGCCATGTGTGTCCCTGCAGCAATGGCCTCAGAGGTGCCTGTGATGGCAGCACGAGGGAGGTGACCCTGATGCCAATGAGCAGGACTATCTGCAACCCACGGGTCGATTCTTTGCTGCTGTAGCTTCAGTCAGGCCCTCGCTTGCCGTGGCTGGCACAAAGCCCCTCAGCAGAGGGTACTGCCACCACCACTGTATTTATAACCAGGGTATCAGTGCGCTCCACCCAGGGCTGAAATCCCTTTCTATTCTGAGCCGTGCAAGAGGAGAAGGGCAGAGGTCCTGCCCCAGAGAATTCTCAATTTAAGCAGCCTGCAGGCAGGGACAAAGACTTTGGAGTGAGGTGGACACACAAATATGATCTGATAACTGAATACCTGTTTGCTCCCTCTTTTGCTGACCAAAAAAGTGTTTCCATACATTTGTAAGTCCAGAAATTCTGTTCAGAGCCACAGAATTAGTCTGTCCCTAAAGCACTCACAGCCTGTAAGCTTTAATCAACCATCCCCTCACCCTGTGGTCTGTCAGCACAGGGGCCCTGCTGCTGGGCAGCTTCAGAACTGCTGGTCTCCCTCTCTGGTGACTGAAGTTCTCCCAGCACCTCATTACCACCTCTCCCAGTTGCCTGTCCCACATCAAAGGGGTTTCCTGAGGCTTTGACAACCATCCCCCTGCTTCCAGCAGAAAGCTGTTGGAAGCTTTTTTGGGGAAGAAATTATTTAAGGGACCTGAAATATGATTTACTCATAGAGGAAGAAGAAGCTCCAGTTTTGCATCCCACCATGCACAGGAGAGGATGATCCCTAGAGTCAGTGGGGAAGAGACTCCTGGAATCCCAGAGCTGTTTGGGTTGGAAAGGCCCTTAAAGCCCACCTCATTCTACCCCCTGCCATGGTCAGGGACACTTCCACTGTCCCAGGTTGCTCCAAGCCCCATCCAACCTGGCCTTGGACGCTGCCAGGGATGGGGCAGCCACAGCTTCTTCGGGTTCCCCATCCTGTGTGAGCACTGGGAGCTCCAATGCTGCTGCAAGGGTGGAAGTGCTGCTGCTGTGAAGCCATGGAGGCTCAGGGTTTGCTGTGGACTGATAACACAATTATTTATCCCAAGTGGATGGAAGTGCAATCAAGGCAGAGCCTTTCAAAGCATCTCGAGACACGGAAATCTGAGCTCCCAGACCCAAACAGGTCTTGCTAGGCAGTACAAGGGTGACTGTGCAGACCTGCCTGCTCTGTGGCAGATTTTCGTCACCCCATCACTGCTATTCATCCTGGAGCAGAAATCTTAAAGGGAAGTGAGCCTTTATTTCCCAGCACTGAAAATGCTTTTAGGCATCACATCCAGGGTGATTTGCCTTGCTGGAATATTCTGTGTCTATAGTGGGCCTTGTGACAGTCCCTGTGTGCCCTGTGGAGCAGGGGGATAGGGTGGACAAGCACATGAAGTGCTGGAGCTTGGGAGCTTGCCCAGCACATCCAAGCACATCCACACCCCAAAGAGCAGGAACCAGGGAGCTGTGCCCCTCACACACACACGTGTGAAGGGGCATTCTCATGGCATGCTGCTGTGCAAAGCCAGGAGGGCTGAGCTGCCTCTGACTCCTGCTGAGCCCTGCTTCAGGCAGCTTTTCAGGGCAAATAATTAAAGATGGGCTCCAAATCCATAAATCAAATCAAACCTTGGATACAGGAACAAAAGGAAGGAAAAAGGACTTAAAAGTCTGCCCTGTGCTGTACAATGCTCAGACAGGTTCTTTGCAGGCACAACTGTGTTCAGGAACAGACTGCTGAGACTCGGCAAGTTCCCTGGGAGCACAGGTCAGGGGAGGCTTTGAATCTCCGGGTGCTTTTGTGGCTCTGAGTGCTTTGCTCTGCTCCTAAATCTCAGCCCTTCTTTCCTGCATGGCCTGCCAGGGAAAAGCAGAGGCTGGGAGTTCCCCAGGGAAAAGCTGCCAAGCGGAGGGGACGTGACAAGCTATGACAAAATACCATGGGAGAGCAGCAGGGAAATTTTCCTCCACAGTCCATGGCCATGAGGAGAAAATTAACCAAGAACAGACCTCCAGCAATGACCCCTCTTGAGCATTAACATTTCATCAGCATCAGTGAAGTCACAGAAGAGCTGAGAGGGAGATTTCCCATTCCACACCAAAGGAGAAACCGAGGCACCAGAGGGGGAAGGTCCATATGTATGGAAATACTTCCCAATAAACATCCCCAGTGGACACTTTCCTGTCAGGAGGCCAAGCTGTGTTACTTTATGAGTGGCACCTTTCTGGCTGCAGCACAGCCCCGTGGTCCCTCTGCTGCTCTCCAGCCCCATGCCCCAGCTGCCTGATGGGTCAGGCTCCAAAGGTGATGCCCAAAGCAAGGAGAGCCCCTCGCTTTGCAGGAAAGCTCCAATTAAACGGGGGTGGCCAGGGCTCCAAACAGCCCTGGAATCATCACTTCTAAACCAGGGAGGTTTCTTGCTTTGAGGAGGCTAGATAGGTGCTTTTGCAAGCTTCAGTCCAAATTATCTCCCCAAGTTTGTCAAAGCTCCTCGGCGAGGATTTTCAGGCTGAAGGGGAGGGTGAGGAAGGTCTGTGGAGCCCTCAAACCACACAAGGCTCTTGAGTGAGCCTGACTGCCCCAGGAACAGGCTCTGACAGGAGATTTGGAGAGCTCTGCCCTTGGCTGCTACTGAGAGTGATGTTCTTGTTTTCTGGTTTTTTTCCCTCCAAACCTCTTAACCTGCTCTCTCACACTGCCGAGCTGGGAGCCTTTTGTTAACTGTTTCCTGCTCCAGTTTCCATGGAAAACAGAAAGTCACGTGCACCATCTCCCAAGAGATGACAGAATGCCTCTGGCCTAACAATCCCTCTGCCTTTAACAAATGAGGGCAAAGAGAAAAACCATCAAGATGCAAACCAGGGATTTCAAGTCCATCTGCTGAAGTGCCACAAACCCTCAGTATTTTAGAATAATCAAGTGCTAAAAAATTCCCAAGCTGTTTAGGTAAGTCCACACCGAGGCATTCTTTCCCCCAGAAAGGGCAAAAAAGAGGCATTAAGCCTGTATATTGCTAAAATGCTGGGGGGAAGTGTAATATATTGTGATTTAAAGCATTCGATCTTGCCTTTCCCTGGTAACACACTTCTAATTCTCATTATTTCTAAGCTTTGGGCCAAGGTCCCATTAGTCACACCAGCACCTGTCTTCCCTGAAGTTTCAGCTCATTTCCCCAGGGCTTCTGCTGGTTCTTGGATAACATGATTCACCAGCAGGACACGTGGCAGCATCCAAAGTCCTCTAAGTGAGAGGCTCAGTGCCCAAAGCTGGGGTGAGGTGTCCAGAAGAGGGGTGCCAGATTTGGGCTCTTTGCAGTGCTGTTTGAAGCCTGATTTCAGCAGCTTTGAGTCTCAGCTTCCATGTGATTTATAAGAAACTCCTGAATTTATCTATCTGCTCACCCCAAGATGGCACAGAAGGGAAATTCAAACACCAGTGATGTTTGCAAACCAGCACGTGTTTCTTTTCTCTGCAGGGACTCACACGAGGTCTCCTCATTCAGTTTTAGGCTAAAACCAGCTCTTGTTTCAGTGGTTTCAGCTGAGCAGCATTTGCCCCACGACATCTAAAGAACAGGGGTCAGCTGAGGTTCAAGGTCCAAGAATGAGGAGGAATGTGAAGAAGACCCCATGTTCGGAGCAGCTGAGGGTGAGAGGAGGCCATTTGAGGAGTGAGAGCTCCTGTTAATCCGTGCAGCAGCAGAGTGGTGTGTGGGGCTGCTCTGGGGGCAGATTCCATGGAGTCTGTCTGGATCTAAAGTGGAATTCTTAATGAAACAAAAGTGCAGTGCTCTAAATTTAGATGCTCTATTAATGCCTTTAAAAGCCACGGAGGGGCTGAAATCTCACTCAGAGTTGTTGCTCCCATCAGGCCAAACCTGAAATCCTGGAGCCAGTGGGGAAAACCTCACGGGTTTGAGTGCTGAGCTCCCTTTTGCTGTCCCTGCCCATCCTTGGTGGCCCTTCCAGCGCTTATTGTGTGTTCCTAAGTGACACAACCCACAGTTGTTAATACCTGTAATTCCATTTTATGCTTTGGCCTTGCTGGCAGCAGAGCAGCAAGGCTAGAGCTGGAGCTGAGCGAGACAGCAAATAAACAGCAGGCCGAAGAGCTGCAATGCAAAGAGATACCCATCTTTCAATATCAGATCTGTTAGTCTAATACCCTTTGTTTGTGTTGCAAAACAGGTTTTGTCTTGCACTCCAGCTACAGCCACATCAGATGGGCCATAAATCATGAAATAATACAGGCAGGAACTGGGACTTGTCTGGTAAATCACTTTCTGCTCGTAATATGCTGATCTCTCTGGGATGGGGATGGATGAGATCCCTGGATTGAAGGGAGTGCTGTGCTATGACAGTTATACGTGAGGGATGTTCATAGCAAACCCCCGCTGCAATTTATTGTTTAGTCAGAAAAATTCCCCTTGATTTATAAATATTTCACCTGAGAAGAATATCCGTGCTAAATCCAAGCACACAGACAAGCTTCCCAGTGCCCGGAGATGACCGAAGAGGATCGGCTGGATGGATTCTGGGGGCTCCACAGGGACTCCAGAGCTGCAGCTCCTCCACAATAAAGCCCATTAAAACAAACGGCTGCGCAGCTCACGCTTTTCCATGGGATCATTGCTAGGTGTTAATCTACCCTGTAGTCCCCATTCCAGCTGAGAGGTGAGGTGATGATCCGGGGTTAAAAACCGCTCTTGGCTGTTCCGTACAGAATCAGGAGAGGTGCAGTCTTTCCAGCGTTAAAGATCAAATTACAAGCTCACCTGTCCTGCCCAACTCCCTCCTCTGTCACAAGGTCAGGAAGCTCGGACTGCTGCGTTCATAAAACAACCCCAGCTCCCATCCCTCACTGCCGGCTTTATCTGCTCCAGACACCTCTTGCTGCCAACAGCCCCGTTCTATTTTTACAGAGCAAATGCTTTCACGGCTCCGCTTCCCTGTGCTGCCCACTTGATGTGTTGTTCACACCTCGTTTACTCTTCACACCCCTCAAGGACCTGGCGGATCGGCGGATCGGCGTAAAAGGATCCCTCCCCTGGACAGCCCTGTGCTCCGATAGGAACGGGAAGACAAATAGGAACCAGAGTTGCTGTCAGCACTTGTGGCTCTGGGGGGACAGGAGGGAAAAGGGCAAAGGAGGGTATCTTCACTCCTTCAGCTGCTGTCCTGATTATCCCTTCTCTCCTTGAAACCAGTTTGGAGTGGAAGCCGTCAAGCGGAGCACCCTCCCAGCCAGGGCCTGAACTGCTGCATCCAAGCTGTAACTTTCCTGCAATTTTCCAGGTGGGAGCACAACCTTCCAGCAAGGGCTCCAACATATCCACTGACAAATGCCCAGCAACTGAGGAAGTTTAAGACTCACAGTCCCAAACGAGTAATTTAATTATTGAACAAACTTTCCAGATGTGCTAAAGATTCCCTATGTAATCACTGGGATCACGGGGGCCAGGCTGGGTCAGCTCATCCCACAGCCTTTAGGGTTGCCATGCAGAAAACACATCTCTGTCCTTCCCCACTTCCTAAGGCTTCAGCCAGATGTGCTCAAAGTGTGGCTACTAAACCAAGTGTAGTCTTGGAAATATTCCTAAAACATCCATCTCAATGACAATTAGGTAAGAAATATGAATCCCTCGTTATCAGTTCAGAGTTTTTCCAGTAACTTTCTACTTAATCTTTGGAACGTGCACTATTCAGAGAGAGAGGACCACAAATTTAATTGGGATGGGAACAAACGCATAAGTCGAATATAATTTGACTTTAAGGAACAACCCCAGTATTTAAAACCTATCAGTTTTGCCCTCCCTCCTCAGTTATTAATAGCATAGGTGCAAAAGCAATCAGCCGCTTCTCTTAGGATGACCCAAAGCTGCTGGGGTGGTGTGGGGCTCTGGAAGGGTATCTGGGCACCTGCAGGTCAGAACATTGTGTGCAGATGCTCTGCTGAATGCAGCCTGGCTGTGAGTTCCCACTCTAAGAATAAACACTTCCTAAAAATAAACCTGTGCTTTTCTGGCTTTCTTCCTTCCTTTGTTTTCTTTCTCTGTTAGTTTTCTTTCTCTCTTTCCTTCTCCCCACCTATCTGGCAATCTTCTCATCTGCGCTTTGTGCAGATCAAATATTCCAAAAATCCTCTCTCCAGCCTCCCAGTGCACAAGGAAAACTACAGCACTTTTAAGTTCACTTTCTAAAGTCACTGATATGAAAATAAACCACTTTGGAGCCAGGCCTGTGTTTTACAATCATTTACAAAGCCTGTAATTCCATCCTTGTAACCATCAGCAGACTGTGTAAGGAGTGAATCACTGAATTGATTTGGATGAGGAAAAGGCAGTTTTTCCATGTCAGAATTACAGTAGGAAGAATTTAGAACTTATTTTCAACTGAAAAGCAAACAAAATGGTTCAGAGACTACAGGATACTCACAGGCAGATGATGGACAACTACCACAATAGAACGAAGTTCAACACCATAAAGCCTTTTCCTTGTTGTCACTACAAGTCAGGGGTCCCTCCAACCCTCAGTCTCCCTAAAAAGAATAGCAATATTGGCACAAAAGGCATGAGAAATTTGTAAGACTTTCATTTCTTGCACCCCTACTTCCCATTCTTCCTAATGGAAATTTCCAAGTCCAAGGGAAAATTACCAATCCCCCACGTCACAAATAAGGGGGTTTGGTTCTTTCCTGTGTCATGGTGAGCAGGGCCAAAATCTTCATCTGTGACTGAGTGGTCATTTTGGAAATCCAGCTGGATCTGCCTCAAGGGAACCTGCTTTTCCCAAGCCATCAGAGCCTGGACCTCACTCACAATTATTGAGCCCGTTTCGTACTCAGTCTCTCCTCTTCCTCATGCAGAGCAACCTCAATTTAAATGTTGTCATCCCAGCTTTTCTCTTCCCACAATCCAACTCTTTCACATCAGCCGGGCTGGGGGACCTCTCTCCAGATGTATTATTTCATTGAATGTTTCCAACCAGGCTACATTTTTCATGGTCCTTATTTGGATCAATTACGTTAAAAGCTGATGTAGCATTATTTAATCTTTGACAGGGGGAGAATTAAGATACAGGTTTATTCACTTACAGAAAATGTCAGACTAGAATTAGATGATCACTTAAGGGATTGAACTTAACTACTAAGAGAGCTGCTTTTTCAAGCAGAAAATGTTAACATTCTTGCCTTGTTTTTTCCCTGGGTTCTGGTGTCATGAAAATGGGATTTATTAGAACCTGGAGTAAGTTTGGGGTAAATTATCCTGTTATTTTCTTCAGCGCAAACAACCGATAGCTGAATATTCAGCACCAAACCGCACTAGGCTGGGTCTGGGAGCACCCTGGGTAGTGCACACTCACACAGAGGAATTTTAAGGACTTGTGCCTGAGGGCAAGTGAGATTGGCTGCGCAGTCTGGGTCTGGTCTGGCTTCTGACAGTGCTGGGAGCTGATTTACAGAGCCAGGACAGCTCCTCTGCAGCTGAGGCTTTCCACACACAGAGCACGGTGCTCTGAGCTGCCAAAAGAATGGAATTCAACACCAGGTACTGCAAGAGATCATTTCATGGGACAGCCCAGGATGGAATGGAGTTGTCCATGAGACAGCACTTTGTCCTGGGGGCCAAGGAGGCCAATGGTATATCCAGGGAAGCATTGGGAAGAGCACTGCCAGCAGGTCAGGGAGTGATCCTGCCCCTCTGCCCAGCCCTGTGAGGCACATCTGGAACGCTGTGTCCAGCTCTGGGCTCCTCCTGGAGCGGGGCCAGCGGGGGCTGCGGAGCTGAGGAAGGGCCTGGAGCAGCTCCGTGCCCAGGAGAGGCTGAGGGAGCTGGGGCTGCTCAGCCTCGAGAGGAGCCCCAGCTGAGAGGGGCCCTCAGCCCTGGGTGTCCCTGGGTGTCCCTGGGTGTCCTTGGGTGTCCCTGGGTGCAGGGAGGGCTCAGGGCAGGGCCCAGGCTCTGCTCCGGGGCCCAGCAGTGGCACCAGAGGAACGGGCAGGGACTGAGCCCAGCAATTCCCCCTGCACAGGAGGCAGAACTTCTGCCCTGGGCAGGGACTGAGCCCTGAACAGGCTGCCCAGGGAAGGTGTGGAGTCTCCTCACCGGGGATGTTCCAGAATCACTGGGACACAGCCCTGTGCCCTGTGCTCTGGAATGGCCCTGCTGGAGCAGGGAGCTGAGACCTGGTGACCCTCTGAGGTCCCTTCCAGTCTGACCCATCCTGGGATTTTGTGAAAATTTGCTCCTCTTGATACACTCGCCTGCGTCAGGGGGGCCACTGCAATGATCACTAAATTAATACCAATTAAATAGCTCAGTAATGAAAAAGCAGCTCTGTAGCCCCTCGTCCTGTGCTGTGCTGAGTTCCCACTCTGATGAAACACCTAGGCACTGATATTTCCATTGCACCATTCAGGTGCCCAAGTAGCACAAACACCCCTGGGAGCGTGGAGCTGGGATAGGGAACACCAGCAGCTCTCCAGGCATCCATCCCTTCATTTCTAACCGGGCCTGAGCCACTGCTGCCCCAGTCTCCTGAAGATGCACCTTGTAAGGAGCTCTGGTGAGGAAGGGGTTAACAAGCAGCCACACTCATTTTCCTCCTCCCTAGCTGAGTTCCCCCAGTCAAAGCAACAGCTTGTTTTCCAGCACGGATCTCCTCTTCCCACTCAAGGGGTCACAGATTGCCAGCCTTGTTTTAATGAGCTGTGTCCTGCAAATTTCACAGTCACTTCCAGTCTAATAAGGGAACCCACAGGGGTGGTGTTTTCAATTTGCTCCTCTTTCCTGGAGAGTTTGTGCCATAGATCACATGAAGCAGCTCATAGCTGGTGCAAAGAGAAAAGAATTAGCTTGTATTCCCCACGCAGGGGTTTTATAATTCAATATTTATTAAGATTGGGGTCCTCTCATTTGAAAAGCCAAACAGTTTGTTTTACTATGTGTGGGATAGATTACATTAATATAGTGAACAAGGGCTTCCAAGAACTAATTTAGTGAGGGTGTTGAAAAGCCCTGCACACGACGGAAATATTATGAACAAGTAAGAATCCTTAATACTTTGTCTAACCAAGCCCTGTGCATACAAATTAAACATAATTGGAATCCCTGTTCCAACCATCAGACTAAAGGCTACTTTACAACTGAAATGACACCTAAATGTCTAATTTTAATTTTAAATTCACGCTATAAAAGCACAGCCTGATTGTTTTCTATTCTTTGAAAGAAGATTTATGAAAAACGAGCAAATCTAAGCTTTACTTATATGTATAAGAATGAACACAGCTCTCAGCTGAAGCTCATTGTAAAGCAGAACTCCTTGAATATTCATTAATTCTTCCAGACATCTGATATTCCCCTGTACACACAGTACCACAATACTATTGCTCAGTAAATAATACCAGAGTCCCATGAGAAATTTGGAGATCTGGTTTCAACTTTTAATCTAAAAGCATTGCGAAATACTCCATCATTTTGGAATATAGACTATATCAATATTCACATAGAAAACTTTGTATTTAGAGCCATAGAACTTGAAAAACCCTCTAAGACCATCAAGTCCAACAGCAGCCACCTGGCAACAACAGCCCAGCACTGCCAAGGCCACCACTAAATGATGTCTCCAGGTGCCACAGGATGGGAACTCCACCCCTGCCCTGGGCAGCTGTGGAAGAGCTGGACAATCCTTTCAGTGAAGAAACTGTCCCCAGTATCCAAAGAAACTTCCCTTGGTGCAGCTTGAGGCCGTTCCCTCTCCTCCTGTCCCTGTTCCCTGGCAGCAGAGCCCGACCCCCCCCGGCTGCCCCCTCCTGTCAGGGAGTTGTGCAGAGCCACAAGGTCCCCCCTGAGCCTCCTTTTCTCCAGGCTGAGCCCCTTTCCCAGCTCCCTCAGCTGCTCCTGGGGCTCCAGACCCTTCCCCAGCTCCGTTCTCTCCTCTGGACACACTCCAGCCCTTCAATGTCCTCCTTGTCAGGAGGGGCCCAGAACTGGACACAGCACCAGAGGTGCCCCAGCAGGGCCAGCACAGAGGGACAATCCCTGCCCTGGGCCTGTGGCCACGCCATGGCTGGTACAGCCCAGGTGCCCTTGGCCTCTTGCCCACCTGGGCTTGTGTCCAGCCGCTGGCACAGCACCCCCAGGGCCTCTCCCAGCTTCCCAGCCCCTCTGCCCCCGCCTGGAGCTCCATGGGGTCGTTGTGACCCCAGTGCAGGACCCGGCACCTGGCCTTGGTGACCCTGTTGGCCTCAGCCCTTGGATCCCACGGATCCAGCCTGTGCCGATCCCTATGCAGAGCACCCCATCCTGCAGCACACCCACACCCCACCCAGCTTGGTGTCACCCCTGCACTGACTGGGGGTGCCCTCGATCCCCTCACCACGTCCTCGAAAAAGACATTGATCGGGCCTGGTCCCAGTGTCGGGGAACACCACCACTGACCAGCTGCCAGCTGGATTTAACTCATTCCCCACCACCCACTGGGCCTGGCATCAGGCAGATTTTTACCTGAGCACACCCGGCCAAGCCATGAGCAGAAGGTTTCCCAGGAGAATACTCTGCAAAGTGGTGGCAGAGACTTTACCAAAGCCCCAGTACGAGCACCCGCAGCCTGTCCCACCCCAGCAGTGTGTGCTGGGTCTCCTTAGGGCTTCTCCATGGCTGTGGGGGCTCGGCCACCACTGCTCCTGCCTCTGGCACCAGCTGGGGACTCCTGGCAGCTCCCTCTGCTCCCCTGAGAGTCCCTGGGCTGGAGCGCCCTGCGCATCCTCTTGAAGAGCTCTGCTTTAGAGCCACCCATCCCAGTTGCCTGGCATTTGGGAATTTAGCTGCTCTATTGAACAGAATTAAAGGATTTAATTTAGTGAGATTTGGCATTAGCTCGTGCTTCTCTACTGTCCATTAGTGTCAGAACTGAGCTATGGATCCATTCCAATAAATTTTTGTATAAACATGTTTGTATACAGATTCATGCAGGCTATAAATTCGGCGTCAGGCACTTCTCACTGAAGCATGCACAGTGACTCACCAAAAAGATGGGGAGGATTTCGTCTTTTTGAGGGAAGAATTTTTTAATTAGCCAGTAAAGTTCAGGAGACAACACATTCTCCAAGAGTGAACGAAGGCTGCTGTTAATTGGTAGGAACCTCCCAATTGAAGAGCAGCTAATGGAAGTATTTTTTCATCTATCTCTCACAAATATTCCTGGTTTGGATGTTTTCTGCTTAAACTGTTTGAGTTAATGTGATTATTCAGTTAAATGAATAACAACAAGAGATTCCTCATCAAAGGGTGTGGCAAACATGTTAAGCACGGCTGGAAAACTATGATATGTCTCCATCATACCCAAATTCCCAGCATATGCTCCTGCTTTTTGCACAAACTGGAATGAGAGCCAGCCACTGCAGAGGGGCTTTCCAGTGACCAGTGGTCACCTTCTGGTGTGTACAAGACACTGACCCACACTTAGATCCTTGCAGGTCAGCAGTGAGGCTCATGTTCATGTACCCACTTTACAGTACTCATGGGCTCAGGGAGACATTATTAACCTTAAATCCAGGTTTCATCTTCCGTGTCCTGCTGGAAAATCTCAGAATGTCAAGGAAAAAAATTCTCCCAAGTGATTCTGGAATGACTTTCTATGGCCTGGAGAGCAGGAGAAGAACACAGTGTGGAAAACAAAGAAAACCAGCTTTACCTCACACCACAGTTAATAAAAATTAAATGTCAGACGGGACAAGAAAAAGTGATGTGGTAACATACAGAGGACAGGATCCACGAGAGACTCTGAGTAATGAAAAGGTCAGGGGAACCTATAAATAAAGCCTGAGGCCGGCGAGGTCTGGGGAGGCAGGGAGCTCATCAGGGAGTACAGAAACTCAGGCAATTAATGGATATGTTTTATGTCAATGGAGCAATTACTGCTCCAGGTACGGAACCTGATCTTGCCCAGAACAATACAGACCCCCCTGTCCACCACCAAAACAAGGCAAGGGCTGATTACGTTCCCTGTACAGACTGGACTGTGCAAGGACAGCTCAGCCCTGGGGATGAGGAGCCAAGCCCACCTCTGCCAGGCTGCCTCGGACAGGCATGTCCCAAATCCCATTGGGGATTTAGTCTGTAGACCCCACCTTCTGAATGGAAAATCCTGAGGGCCTGCAGGTTTTGCAGGTGGGAAATGTCCTAAGTTTGCATGGTCTGATATTCCCAGGGTTTCCTCCCCCCTGTCTGAGTCTCCAATTCGGTCCCCCCTATCTGGACACAGTTTTTCCTGGTTCTTATCCCCAGCATCCATGCCCATGCTGATGAAGCACAGTCACAAGGAGATGTCCCACCCTGCACCCAAGGGCTGCACAATGTCCTGTGCCAGTGCCCCACTCCACTGTTGTACAAACCTGGATTAAGAAACAGCTCCAGCCTTAATTAAATTGCAGCCATAAAGCCCCAGCTCTAAAACCCAACCCATTTAAAATTCAGGACATGCTCATGGGCCTTCCTGAGCTGGAGCCTAAACAAATCTCACAAAGCCACACGTGTGAGCACTGAGCTGTGCAGGGTCAGTGGGAGCCAGGGACAAATCCAGGGCTGTGAGTCAGCCCCTGGTTATGGCGCCTTCCCCGCACTGTGGGGAGCGAGGGGCAGCTCTCTGTGCTGGGCTGGCTGCTCAGGGACACCAGCCAGGTTCAGTTCCTCACTGGGCTCGTGGGGCTGACTGCTGGGGGTGTAATGCAGGAGGAGCTGCACAGGTACTGATTTTTGGGGGTGTAATGAAGGAGGAGCTGCAGAGGGGCTGATTGCTGCGGGTGTAATGCAGGAGGAGCTGCCCAGCTCGGGCTCTGCAAACACAACCCCAGGAGCTGAGCTTTCCTGGCAGCAGATGGGGAGAGGAACCGGGTGGGTGAAGCACAGGGCAGCAGACAGCCCTGATCCAATAAAATCTGACATCCTGAAATTCAGTGTGGAGAGACGCCTCCTCTCCACTATTGGAAGCCTGTCCCAGCAGCCCCACGAGACCAAGGTCCTGGCCCTGCTCCCCTCCTTTCTCAAATGCTGTTTCTGTCCCTTTATCTGCTTTGGCAGTGCGGAGAGGCTTTGCCAGGGAAGGACAAACCCCTCCTGGGCTCCCTGGAAGGGTCCAGCAGGCCAAGGCTGTCTCTGCCTGCACCTGGCACTGCCTCCCCTCCTTCTATTCTGGGAGCAGGGAAGCAGCTGAGCCCTGCTCCGAAGGGAGGCAGATGGGGCACGGATTCAGTGTGGTTGTGCTGCTCATTTGTTTGGCACAAAAATGATGGACACGCGATGGAACAACCCAGAACACACACGGGGGTGAGCACCCAGCAGCTTTCACCATCATTAATTTTCCTGTTACTGCGAGTTTTTCTCCTCATTCAGTGATAAATTGGCAGAAACACGGAGGGTTGGAGTTGTCAGCCTGATTCTCCTCAGATGCTTTTAGTTCTATTGCTCTGATTTCCTACAGTGCATTTCTTGCACTTTTGGGCTGTGGGAACTGCTGTGTCCCTGCTCAGTGAGCTGCACACCAGGACATGAGGCACTTCTGAGTACTGGGGTAACAAAAGTGGAACTGTGGAAGCATTTGCTCCTCTTTGGGACGGAAATACATTTTTTATTAACCTTGGGCTTTATCTCCATTTAGTTTTCATCTCTAAGTTCACACAGGATATGAGGACCTGAGTAAAATTAAGAAAGAACAGATTTTAAGATTAGTATTTTTTGACATCCATCCTCAAAATATTCATCAACCAGGACAGGGAATACAGTGGTTCTCAGCCTAACCCATAGCTGTGGTTCGTACACACAATAAAAACACAATTTCTTTCAATCTGATGAAAATCCCATAAAGGAAAATATAATGAAAGAAAGATGGGTCAAAAATATGATGCATTTGCACTCCTAAAATGCAGGCTAGTCTTGCTGAATTTGCACATTGTAACTGAAAAAGGCATGAAATCCTTAAAATATTCCTGCAATGGTCTTATGCTGAATGAAGAGCTTTATGAATATTTCAATTACAAGATGAGGCTTGAAAGGATAGAGTTGTTTCAATTTTGAATCACCCTTCCTTAAATAACTTGCCTTATTTGGTAGGAAACCAGGCTCGGTTAAATCCAACACAAACTGGGTAAGGATGGAGCTCCCTGAGTTGGAACCCCCTCGCTGTCCCTCTTTCCTGCTTGGAACAGAGCAGCCCTGGCTTCACTGAGGAGACACCGAGCTCTTGTCACCCCTGGGGCAAACCAGCCCTGTTTGATGGCTCAAGGCCTCCCCTCCTGCTCACCCGCTGTTATTTACAGTATTTGTTAAATGAAAGGCTCAGCTCTTTGCTGTGCAGAAAACACCTGCCCCTATTTGCATCAGGAGGTCATCCTGTTCTTTTGGGATTTGAGAGACACCCAGAGAGCAGCAAATCCCACTCTGCTGCATTGATCAGCTCGTTTCTACGCCCAGGTACAGAAAGGTCCTTGATTTCCTCCTCTGTTCTACTCAGAGATGGACCACGATGCAAATACTTGTGAGTTAGAGCAGAGCTTTAGAACCACTTTGTGTCCTGGTTCTGATGTCACTAATCCAACCAAGATACAGCTCTGATTCTGAGTTACTCCTGGTTTTACTGGAGTTAATGAAACCAGGCTGTTGGTTTTTTCATTCATTCTTTCAGATCACCCCACTGAACCAGCCTGTATTTCCCCACACCTTCAGTGCTTGCTAAACTGGAGCAGCTCTAGAATTGCATTCACTCCAACACGTGAAGCAGAGATTTTAGTGGAACTTTGGATTTCACCTTCTTGGGAAAGCAGATACATGTTTGTGCTGCCTGGTTCCAGCTAAGCAGGACAGCTCAGTCCTGCAAGGAGAATAACAAACTTCCTTCAGCAAAGCCGCAGAATTAGGTTTTATTTTTCCGCAGAAATTATCCACCAGCACCAGTTGTTCAGCATGACACCCCTGTGTGCATTTTCTTAGCACAACAGTGTCTGAAAGTGCAGCTTTCCCCTCCATTCTCTAAAGCAGGACTTAAGAACCAAGTTCTGGTCTGATAGTTGTTGGCAAAGCTGAGGGACCCACCGGGCTCCCCTGGAACCTTTCCCCATTTCCCTGAGAGAGAATGATCACCCAAAATGAAATCAGAATTCAGCCCTGACTTCCTCACGGAATAAAACGCCAGCATCTGGATTTTGCTGCTCCTCACAGTCACCAAAGTGACCAGGCACCCTGGAAATGAAGCCCTGACTGGTGTCACTCCAAGCAGACTCTCAGTAGTTCATCACTGCTTCACTGGCCTTTGAATGGAACCACTTTTCTGAAAGCCTGCCTGGTTTCCCTCTACCTTAATTAAGCATCTTCTCCGTCATTCACCAAACTGCTGCTTAACACATCCTGGCAACCTGCCCCTCATATATTGCAGGAGATATGGCTGGCAGCAAACAGAGCTTATCACTGGGTATTAATTACTTGAGCATAAATAACATTCCCTCTTCTCTCAGCTCCATGACCCACCCTTTCTGGTGGAAATATATTCATAGTAACAAGAGAGAGAAAACAATGAGGCGGCAAATTTAAGCCTAAAATGAGTGATGAGTCTTGCAATGAGTGAAAATTAAAGCCAGGATAATTAAAATGAAAAATAAAGGTACATTTCTAAGAGGGATATTGATTAACCCCTGCCCAGAACCATCTGCCAAGGCAAGGGCTGGGTTTCTCCACAATATCTTCAGATCAGTCTAAGAAATAAACTCCAGTCAAAATGAAAATTCTTAATATGCATAAATATGAGAATTCATACAGGAGAAAGAAGCACCCAAGGCACACAGGCCAGCTTGGCCCTCCATGAGCACCAGTGGCACTGCCCAAGGACGGAACAGCTTAAAGGCTGGGTCTGGGAAAGCCACTGATAAAATAAAACCACGGGGTGTGCAGGGCTCCCTCCCAGTGCATTCCCAAAGCCTCTCACAAAACCCAGCTGAGCACTAAGCCTCTGCTGTGCTGCCCCTGCCTGCTCCATTGCCCCCTCAGCTCTCCTCTTAGAGAGGTGCTCCCCGGCCATCCTGCACAGGGAGGAAGATAAAGCACAGGAAACACAGCTTTTGGCTGCTCCAAAGGTCTCATGGACGATTGCAGGGCAGGAACACACCCCGGAATCCAGCTCCTTCCCTGTTCTGCACTGCTGAGGGTGTTTGTGCTGTGCCATGCAGGGTCTGGCTCTGTGGTGTTGGGAAATCCTCTGAAGGTGCAGCTTTGCCTGCTGGGGACACAATGTGCACATTTGTGTGTGTAGGGAGGCACCTGGGCTCATATTTAATAACCCAGGCCTCAGGTGCTGTGTTAAAATGCAGGATTCAGGTGGAAATGTTTGCACACACAACACTGGCAGCTTCTGAGAGCCCCTGTTATGCATAAGTGGCTCCTACATGAGTTGTGGATGGATTCTTCTGTGAATTTGGCTTTTCAGTGATACATTCATAAAGCAGATGTTTTCCATGTTTTAAATATGTATTTTTAGCTTGTTTACTGGGTCCGTTATAGAACTGTGAATGGTTATTCATGGGTGAATAGTGTGCTTACAGGTTATAAATGTTTCTTGTGGAATATTAGTTAACATTTTTTAAAGTACACTGATGAGTGTAGAGTTTATATGGGATATTTACGTGGGTGGATGTATCTGTGTGAGCTATTTTAACTCCCATAAGAGATGCAGCTTTGTATTTAAATGTTCATTACAGCAAAGAGTGGGTCTATTATGCCTTTATTCCAATGGTTTATTGTCCTGCACACGCTGGTGAACAGCAGGGAAATGGATCCAATTGTCAGAGATGACAATTCTGGAAGAGGTGCTCTCCCTCACTTTCAGAAAAGTTCAATACATTCACTAAATTAAATCTTTTTCAGGAAAAGGACAACCCCGGGGCCTGCCTGACAGGCTTTGGAAAGGGTCCCTGAACCCCTAGAAGTGGTGGCCAGGCTGCACAACTTGAAAATATGGTTGTGAAAATACAGGAAACACAGGGTTTCCTCAGCCGTGGGGGATCCCCTGCCCTGGATCTGCTCAGCTCAGTGAGGAATGCAGGAGGGTGTTTCTCCCATCCTCCAGAACCAGGGAAGCTCCCGGGCTCAGCTCATGCAGACACTGTTTGAAGCCTCAATTCAGGAAGTCACTGGGGCATATTTGCAGATTCCAAACACAGAACAAGTCTTGTCCTACCCCCCATGCCCTGGGATGGATTTGCACAACCCACCCTTCAGCAGTTATCCAGCCAGCAACAACCCAAATTCCTTACATGAGGATATAGGAATTCCCAGACTCGACAGTCTCAGGACGGAACAGCTTTGTGAGATGAAATCTCGAGGGCAATGAGCAGACAAAAGAGCTTTTGGGATATTTGCAGGTGGCCATCTTCTCTCTGGAAGGCAAGAGCCAGGAAGGAGAAAGGTGCAGAGGGAGTCCAGTGCCATTTTCCAGGCTCTGTCTCTGGCCTCACAGGAGGGACCCGTCAAACCTCTCTCATGTTCAGCTGAGCTGGACAAGGCAGCTCGTTGGGCAGAGCTTACGTAACATCCCTCCGAGGGCTCAAACTGCCTCTGACTTGCACAGACCCATTGCAGTTTCACTTTCCATTTCCATCTCCTGCATTAGGAGATTGGCTACAGAGGAAGAACACCTGAAACCCAGCTTTGATTTTTGACACGTAACTATCTTGCAGAGGTTAGGTGAGAAGAGAACGTCTCAGAAAAAGAACAAGCCATTCTAAGGATCTCATTTTTCTCTCTGTTTTCTTCTCTCTTTTCCTCTGAGGCTCAGGATGGGAAAAGAAGAACCTGAGCAGAAAAACAAAAATGAGACCTCTGGAAAAGTTCTGCTCACTCCAAGGCTGCAAGATGCTTTCTAGAGCTGATGAGCATTTCCAGTGAAGTTACTTCCCTTGGAAATGTGCTGTATAACTGAGAGGTAACTCCTGTACCCTGGAGGCCAAGCTGGCTGCTGGCTCCTAACACGGTTTAAGTACAACAGAGCCATGTCGTGGTCATTTGTCCACACCTTCAGAAAAATCTCCACAAATTTCTCTTTTACCTACATTATAAGATTACATCTCTAAGTAAACGGTATCTCTGACCCCTACAGATTGTATTCTCCTCCTTGTTTCCGTGTCAATAAGACCACTGCTTTCTATTTCCAGTTTATCTTGTCTTTGTATTAAAATCAAGAGGCAAAACTGTATTTCAGATCCCAAGTGTGCAGCTCAGTCCAGACAATGCACTTTTATTCCCCAGATAAAGATACAGTCCTTTCTCTATGGAAAATAACTCTGGCATATTATGTATTCTTCATTTTATTTTATTAAAGAAGTTATTCTGCAGGTAGCCTATTTTTTTCCACCAAAGTCTGAGGAGCAAGGAAAGAGATTTTCCCCAACAAGGCCATTTTTTTTTTCTGTTGTTGAAATTTGTGGAAATCTTTCATCTCACAGACTGCTTTTCTTCATTCCTTTTCTGGATGAGACAATCCTCTTTGGGAAATCTGGTTCTCTGTTTCTTTCTAAAGATCAAAATTGTTGGCTTCAGTTATGTCAGTGTGTGTTCCCATTAGCTGCAGGAACATCAGCACCTCAACCTTTGTTTTAAATACATGCTTTGCAGAAGAGCAGCGAATTTTGCAAACTGCCACAACCCAGTCTCCCTACTCCAGAGCCTCTGAAATTCCAGAACATTCCAACTCCCAGGGGGCTACTTCCTTTGTTTTAAATCATCAATTGGAACTGCAACTGGGCCATTCAGGCCAGAAAAAAAGCCTTCACTGGGGCAAAATCTAAACTTCTCTGACCATGGGTAGCCTATGAAATGTGTCAGAGATTCCATGAAAAGAGTACACAAAACACTTCAACTGGAGAAGGCAAAACGTTGGATAAATATGTTAAAGGTCTGCAGGGAAACGTGCCCTGCTCATATCAGACATTTTGCAGGAAATAAATCCCAATGGTTGTGATCCTGGAAGAAAGCCCTAAAATCTGTTTGTAAAATTCATGAAGGCGATACACTTCACTACATAGCAGACAGGTTTTTTCCTTTTCTTTTAATTTAGCTGTAACAATGTCTACAATACATTGACTCACAAATTAAGTGAAGGTATGAAATCACATTCTTCATACTGAGATGGGACATTCTGGACTGGTTAAACACCCTCGCAAGAGGGACAGAGTTCTGCACGTCCAATGAACACCTTTTGAAACAACCAGTGGTGGGAATTTCGGTTTTAACAGTGATGAGAAGAGTGGGCCTTGTCCATGGAGATCAAGATGCTTTGCACAGGAGGGCAAAGCTCAGAGCCTCAGGAAAAGGGAGGGAAACTGAGGCATGGTGCAGTGCAGTGACTCCCAGGATGAGCAGCAGGCAGCAGAGCTGGAAATGAATCCCAGCTCTGGCTCCCAGTCAGTTCCTGGCTGGCCAGTCCAGTGTCCCAGGAGGGTGCGTGGGTGTCTGCTCCAGCGGCTCCGGGGTTATACAGGCACCTCTTCCTTCCCCTCTCCCGCTGTCCCGTTGGCTCCGTTCAATCCCACCGGCTCCCTGCCTTCCTCGTGCTGCTCCTCCTCTTCGTCTTCCCTGGCTGTCCCTGTGTCCCGGCCCAGGCTGGGCAGGTGGCCGAGGAGCTGCCCTTCCCGGCGGGACTGGGCCAGCTCCTTGGCACAGCACACGGGCGTGTGGGTCTCATAGGTGCTGTGGAAGCTGTTATAGTCCACCTCGTAAAAATCCTTCTCCAGGGTGAGCACGGGGGTGAAGCGGTGTCCCCACAGCACCTCGGTGTCCATGTAGGAGCTGCGAGCCTGGCAAGTCATCCCTGGGTGGAAAGAGAGGGATGTTAGAGGCAAAGCTTCCTTACGTGCTCACCCAACCATGCCTGGCACCGAAAAGCACTTTCGTGTCATTTCCATACCTGATTGCTCTGGGACACAGAAAAGTCTTGGCTTAATAAGCCTCACAAAAGCCTCTATCATGAACAAGCTGAGCACCCAAAGGGAAAGGGATGCATTCACCTCCGCATCTTCCGCCTCCTGAACCTCGTGCTTAGGGTTTGCGGGCTGGGACCTCTAAGCAGCTTCTCTCTGCCTCACTCTGCTCTGCTGAGGTGTTGTTTGTGTGGCTGACACCAACAGCTCCCGGTGGATCCTGCTGGAACAACCCCCAGCCCTGCAAGTGCTGCCCCAGCCCCGACCCACACAGCCCCGAGCACAGGGAGCCACTGCCCTGCCCTCCTCCGGGGCTGGCCCCATCCCTCCTCCTCTGCAGCAGTGCCACAACTCCCCTGCAGCGGTGCCACAATTCCTCTGCCGCAGTGCCACAATTCCCCTTGCAGCAGTGCCACAATTCCCCTGCAACAGTGCCACAATGCCCCTGCAGCAGCAGTGCCACAATGCCCTGTGCAGCAGCAGCGCCACAATTCCCCTGCAGCAGTGCCATAATTCCCTGTGCAGCAGCAGTGCCACAATTCCCTGTGCAGCAGCAGTGCCACAATGCTCTGTGCAGCAGTGCCACAATTCCCAGTGTAGCAGCAGTGCCACAATTCCCCTGCAGCAGTACCACAATTCCCTGTGCAGCAGCAGTGCCACAATTCCCCTGCAGCAGTACCACAATTCCCTGTGCAGCAGTGCCACAATTCCTTGTGCAGCAGCAGTGCCACAGTGCCCTGTGCAGCAGTGCCACAATTCCCCTGCAGCAGTGCCACAATTCCCCTGCAGCAGCAGTGCCACAATGCCCTGTGCAACAGTGCCACAATTCCCCTGCAGCAGCAGTGCCACAATGCCCTGTGCAGCAGTGCCACAATGCCCTGTGCAGCAGTGCCACAGTGCCCTGTGCACACAGCTGCACACACCCGGATGAACAGCCTGAAAGGTGAGAGGTTCCCAGCCAAACTGGCTTTTAAATTCCCTTGGAGGGTTCAATCCCTTGTACTGATGGATTGTGGATTGAATGAAGAGTGGCTAACAGGGAACTGATACTTGTCAAGCTGCTTCTCAGCCCCATGGATCAGAGTTTATTTACTTTGAAAAAGTTTAAAGAGAGGCTTTGCAGAGCAGGGATAAGCACACCTGTGAGCAAATCCTCTTGGATTCATCTTGCAATGTCAAGGCTGACTTCCCTGCCGAACATTTGTCTGCTCTTTGTCTTAATTGTGTTTTGATTTTGGAATTAATTTCCAGTGAAAAGCTAACCTTGCAAAGTCCTCCCACTGTTCTCTCACAGAGGGTGAGAGATTGGCATGACTGGAATACATTCAAAACATGCACTTGATCCAGTTTCTGGCCAATACTTTCAAGTCTAATTCCTGCAGCCCAGAGCACATGCACAGAAATCTAAAGTAATGCATGGGGGGAAAAATCTCAGTGTCAGATGCTTCAGGGAAGAGCGTATCACATATTCTCACTCTGTGAACTCATAAGTGACTGAAATCTCAGAGCAATCAGAAAACCCCTTTCCTTTAAAAAACCCCCCACCTTTGTGAATAGAGGAATATTTTGTTCTCATAATTGCTACAGACCATTAAAAGACACCCACACAGGCAAGTGCTCTGCACAGCTGAAAGTCTCTTACTACTTTCCTTGGTTTAAAGGTAAGGCCAGGAGTATTTTGTTCCTTGAAAGGGGAAGTGACGGTGACACAAGCAAGGCTGAGACATCTGCAGTTCTGTAGCACAGACTGAAAACCCAGTTTTTCCTCCCAAGAAGATCTTCAAGAGTGTTTGCTTCTGGGCAGGAACAACAAGTACAGTGTTAGTCACAGTGTTCCAGCGTGCCTGCTTCCTGGGCTGGGAAGGAACCGGCAAGTGCAGAGGCTGCCATGCAAAACACAGCCAGGGAATTAAAAATCACCCCAAGTGTTGCTGCCTTAAGGAGAAGCTCTGTGAAAGTTCAGCGTCTTTTCAGGAAACTCTCAGCTTTTGCTTCAGAGCTAAAGAACAGGGTGAGGCCACTCCTGACTTTGGTGGCTCTACAATGTGCAGCATCACCAGTCCTCGGGGTGAAGAGGGTCAACCCTCCTGCCCTGGGCCAGCTCCACACTCCCTGGGAGCCCGAGGAGTCCTGCTGATTTCCCAGTCCTGGCACAGGTTTTCCCAGGGGAGCTGTGTCACTGGCACTGATCATACACTGACATCCCCAGGCAAGGGCTTTTATTCCTGCTGTTTGAGGGGTCAGGGCTGCAGGGCTAATCCCATTTCCTGGTGCTGCCTCATGCCAGGAAGTTGGAAACCAGCAGCTGGCTAAAATAAACCAGTCCTTTTCTCTTCGGACAGAGCTGGTTTGGCACCAGAAATCCCAAAGGCCTCCAGGTGCCTCCTCCAGAGCCAGCAAGGAGAGCAGGAGAGGAGACCCCGCAGGCTCCAGGATCAGTCCTGTGAATGAACCAGCTGATTCGTATCCTGGTTTTCCAAGTGCTGCATCAAGGTACCATGAAGGAGTCCCCAGGGCAAAGATGGGGCGTCCTCGTGAAATGTGGGGGCCTGGGGCTCCCTAAGGGAACTCCTGCCTTATAATCGGGGCCTGAAATAGCTCCTTCCCTGGGGGAGCACCTGAGTGAACCGGGGCTCCTGGGACACTGTCCCAGTCCTGCTCTAAGTATTCAATTAGGGCAGGAACAATGGAAAGCTTTCAGCAACCAAACACTGTTGCTGCCAGCTTCCTGCAGGGGCTGCTTTCTGCAGCCCCAGGGGGACACTGAGCCAGCACAATAAGACAACTTGTAATTGCTCCATAATCCCATTCAAATATTCCTTTTTAGCACATGTGCAGTGGTGTTTAATTGCGTGGGGACACACTGCTTGGCAACTCCCACATCACCCAGTAAACAACACCATTGTCTCTGCTTCAAATTCCATTAAGTGCCTGCTTTGCAGGCTGCCCTGTGCTCTCCAGCCTGGTTAATTAATGCATCTGTAATGTCCCTAGCTAATTATTGCCTCTGTGACTGCAAAAAGATGACAGAAGAGGTGTGGAAACAATAAACCTTATTTTTATTAAGAGCACATGGATGCAGCCACTTGCCACTGGAACACAATGTGCTCCCTCCGTGCTTGGAAGATCCCAGTTTCCCCTTGCAGTGGGGCACAGCAATCCCCTAGACCCACATGTCTATATATCCCTGAAAAAATCACCTGTGTAATTGCAGAATTCTTGTTTATCTGAGGCTGTGGGATGTCTTTGGTATAAGGAATCATTTGCCATATGCTCCCATCTGTCAAGCAGAATCAGAATTCAGAATATCCTGGACTGGAAGGAAGCCCCAAGGATCACCAAGTGCAACTCCTGGCTGCAAACAGACCCAAATCTGGGTCCCACACCAGCTGTGACATTACTGCTCCTCTACATCACTCGTGCAGCCCTGAAGCACTGACACTTTGGGGAGCATGAGAACTCAAGAGAGATTCCAGACTCTCCAAATTTCTTGCAGAATTAACCATAGTATGTATGGCCCTGATAAAGGATGTTAATCCTTTCCTTAAAGAAGATATAACTACACATTTTGGGTTTAAATGGTGCAGATATAGAGAAGTGGTATTTGAGAGTTTCATTTAAATGAACTTCATTCCAAAAACATACAGAATCCCAGAATGGTTTGGGTTGGAAGGGACATTAAACTTTGACAACTTCCACTATCCCAGGTTGCTCCAAGCCCCATCCAGCCTGGCCTTGGACACTCCCAGGGATGGGGCAGCCACAGCTGCTCTGGGCACCCTGTGCCAGGGCCTCCCCACCCTCCCAGGGAACAATTCCTTCCCAATATCCCATCCATCCCTGCCCTCTGGCAGTGGGAAGCCATTCCCTGTGTCCTGTCCCTCCAGGCCCTCGTCCCAAGTTCCTCTCCAGCTCTCCTGGAGCCCCTTTAGGCCCTGGAAGGGGCTCTGAGCTCTCCCTGGAGCCTTCTCTTCTGAACAATCCTAGTTGTCTCAGCCTTGCCTCGTAGGAGAGCTGCTCCATCAATCATCTTCATGGCCCTATATCCTCATTTTCCTTCTTTCAGTCCAAGTAGATGTACTTGAAGTCACAGATATATATATTTTTCAACTCTATCATATTTTCTGGGTTATAAGACCATTAGAAGTTTCATTTTCTCCTAAACAGTGTGGTTTAAAAATGAAAAAGTGTGTTTAATATAAATGTGTGCAATCTGTCCGTCGTGGAAAACATGGAGTGATTAGAGAAATCTTCTGGTGTCAAGTTTTAGTGGCAGTTTTCTCATCTCTTAATGCAGCAGCTCAGTTTTGTGTTGCAAACAAAACTCAATTTTAATAGAAACCAGAGATAAAACTTGTTCAAAGTTAGAAGCAGATGCATCAAGTTTTCAATAAAGCTGGAACCAGTTCCAGGATTGATAGATGCTGGAGACCAGGGCACTGTGTCCTGGTTTCAAGTTGTGCAATAAACATTTCACAGAGTTTTAATGATAATTTCATTATAGCAGAAACCTAAGAAGTGAATTTTTTTGTCTGTGGGTTGGAGCCACAGATCAATAACTCAGCTGTGCCTGTTCCTGCTTAAGGCAGCCGGGGATCCTCCCTGAACAGCTCTGTTCTGCTTCCCAGCAGATGAAAAGATCCAGAATAGATTGTGATGTGTATTAAAGCAGGTGTCTCATCACATCTGAGAACAGCGGAAACGCTGGGGTGTAAAACAAGTGCCAGGGAAGTCTCCAATAAGGCTCTTTCCTGTCATCACAATCAGTGGGATCAAGCGGCTCCCGCGTTATCAAAGAGCTGGGAATGTCTGACCGTGCTGACAAAGAGCAGGAGGAGCCGGCTCAGCACGGGGCCGGGGCTGCTCGGGGCTGCGGGGCTGCACCAGGATCCCGCTGATCCCGGCCCCGGAGCGGAGCTCTGGGCTGCCACATGCTGGGAAAGGGGGCACTGCTCCTGGTTCCCAGCTAAAACCAGGCCCCAGCGCCCCAAATCTGCATCTGCAGCTGTTTGGTTACCACCAAAGGCACTTTCCAGCTGCTGCAGGATGCTGATTTTTGGCAAACATCTCATCCCAGCCAGGTGACTTCACTGGAGGGTTAATAGGAGAGCACAAGGGGACACAGAAGGTGCTCTGCCAACCCCAAAATCTCCCCAGGCTTCGATGGGATCCCATCCTGAGCAGAGGTGAATCTTCCAGTGCTGCTCCATGGCCTGAACCTCCTCAGTGGGCAGAGATATCCCAGCTCCCGTGGCTGTCAAGACAACATTTTTCACCAGGCTAAAATTAACTGTGCTCATTGAAGTGCCAGAGAGCTCAGTGGTTATCTGCTGGGAAATGTCATGTGGCTGCCTGGGCTGGGCTAGCTCTGCTCGGCTCCCTCCAACACGGACATTGCTGGCAGCGCTCTCCCTCCTCTGCCCTTGTTTGCACAATCTGTTGTGTCCAGGGTGACTTTTCCCCCTCTCCTGGATGCGCCGAAGCTGTGGAACACCCACACCCAGGAGCTGATGGCCTCGGAGGTGCAGTGGCAGTGATGGAAGTTTAGGGGTGGCAAGGAGAAGGTATAAAAAATTTAAGTTCTATTGCTGTAATTAAGCAATATGTGTCTTTCAATTTGCATTAGCATATGGTAAGTTATAAAAGTTATTGGTCTCTCTGTGTTAATTAGACCAAAGAACACTGTAACCTCCAAAAAGTCAATATTCCTCCAACTTGAAAAGGAATATTAGAAGGTAGGAGCATGGTCCTTCAATTATTTGTGCTTGTCTCCTTTAGAAGACATGGCTGGACTTGATTCACTTTGATATGTATGCCAGAGGAGAGTAATAGGATTTTAATTTATCTGAATGCTCTCCAGGCATGCAAAAAGCTCCTAGGCACTGGGAAAAAATATAATAAAAGGACTTTATGACGTAAAGACCTTGGATTCAATTGCCATGTCTCTACCAAGCCCAGCCTGAGCCAAGCTCACACCAGGTAACTTCAAGTCCCTCACAAAGGGGTTTACAGTGGCTGCAGAGGCACCTCAGACACCACTGCCAGCCTCTGCCTCTGGAGGACAGTCCAGCTCGTGAACACAATGACTTGAGACATCTCTTCCCTATAATTTTTTAGGCAATTTCTGTAACACTTCTGCAAGGTCCTCCTTGCAGAAAACTTATTTATATGCAAAACGCAAAACAACACAAGACAACCCAAACCAGATGATGAATGCTCAGAAACTCCATTCAGTAATTTCACCCTTCCTTTGTTCTCCCATGAAAATCATGATTAATTTCAGCATATCTTTTGTTCTGACTACTCCATTTGGCCCTACATTTACAGCCAGGAAACTGTACTCTGTCCTCTGCAAAGGTGGATAAACTGAGGTGTGAAAACTCTGCTGTTTGCCTACACTCCCACAGGGACAGGATGGGTTAATTACTTCTAATCATTAAATCCCTTTTTATCACACTGACTCTAACCCAGAAAAATATATACCTGTACTTACATAAGAGTTCATTAAAACTTCATTTAGTGACTGGACTAATCAGGCATCTGGAGTGTCTCTTGTGCCTTATTTAATTGTGCTGGGAAAAAGAGGCAATAAAAGCAGGGAGGACCAAGAGTGGAGTAACAAGCTTTGCTACCTCCGTGCCCAGAAAGCAGCAGTGCTGGACACTGTCCCCAGGGAATGAGGGCAGAAAAAGCAGGATTTGGATAACTGTCAGCAAATAGCAGAGGAAGGGTAAAGCCAGAAGAGAAGAGAGTCCCTTCAAATTTCCTGCCAGGAAGTCTTGTAGGATATGCAGAGTGTCTCAGCACAGGGAGTGATGGCTTACAGAGAAAAACAGTATTTAAAAAAATTGGACTTGCTAATGTTCCCTAATTGGATCAGCCAAATCCTTCATCACAACCCAGCTGACTCTGCATCACGTGGGAGGGGGGCCCTGCACTTCCCTATCCCAGCAGCTTTTGAATACTGTGTTCAGTTTGGGAGCAGGAGGGGAAGGGCAAGGACTTGGCCAGCAGCAACCAGGAGCTGTCCTGTCACCAGGGTGGCCCTGAGATCTTGGGAAGCAGAGAGGCAGGGAAAGCAAAACTGTATTCACCGTGCAAATAGATTTTCCACCTTTGTTTTGTTCCCTTTTATTGCAGGTCAGATTTGGGGCAGCTGATCTTGACAAGAGTCCCTTTCTGATAAGGCAAAGATAATGAATTCCCTGAAGTAATCCCTGTGCCCAGTTCATCAGCAGCACTGGGAGTGATGCTGCTGCCTCCGAGAAGCCCACGAAGTGGCCCTGGGAGTCACAACACTTGTCAGCAATATTGATTTTGTCTTCACAGTGCTCGTTTCACCCAGCAATGACCACAACAGATCTGCCCAGAAACTCACTGTCCCTTTGGCCTTTTCCATCCGCTCGCGGAGCCACAGTGCCTCACCCATCCCAAATATCGACGGGAAAAGCCACATCTGGCTTTGTGCCACGGCTGGCTCTGTGGGTCAGTCACTGGAGCAGCCTTGGGTGCCCCCAGGGCTCTCACTGGAATAACACCATGGTTATTGTCTTTTTCAGCAAAATAAACCCACTGAAGAGCTGCTGTTCTTCAGTGTGCTGTTACTAAGGCCTTTAAAAAGCCGAGGCAAATTGAACACAAAATCATTGTTTTAAGCCACAGTGTTTCACTTTGTAAAAAACCCAATGACTTGAAGAGTGTGAACTCCTCAGAATTTACTCTACACTTTTCATTTGAAGCTATTTACCATCTTTGCCTTGCACTGGGTCAGAATTAAACTTAAATGTCAGTAAATAAAGCTACTTGTTTAAGAGGTGACGATACCTTACATTTGTAATACGTGTGTGCCTGGTTAAATCTACTGAAAATAGCTATAAAATCGCTGTCCCAAATTATCAGTGAAAAATATCCCCACTTTTAGTCATGCTTAAATTTCTTTAGTCATTGATATGTTGCCAGTCACCATTCTGACCTGCTTTCCAAATACCTTATGGAAAACAGAGCTGTATATTCTGAGCAGTGGTACCTCTGAACTGTGGGGGGGGTGGATTCCTAATTTTCCGTAGGAGTTGCTAAGGGAACAAATGGTCTGTTGTATTTTACACTGCCCTGAACCCGATCAGGCTGTGACAGTGTCAGGATTTAACAGAAGTCCTGCTGGGAGTAAATATCACACCACTCCTGAGAGCAGATGGGGCTTGAGCAGTGCCATGGGCTGGGAAGGACATAAAGAATTTGCTTGGAGCAGGTTTTAAGATGTGGAGGGAGGGATTAATAACCCCAAACTGCTTTATCAATATTCCCAAGTGTGAGGACGAAGCAAGAAAGCACAAACACTGTCTCTGCAAGCCACTCTTCTTGTGACAAAATATCCCACCCCCCTGGCTACCACAGGTCCCTCAGGACCCATCCCAGCCTCCAAATCAGATCCTGGAATCATCGAAAGTCCACTCAGCTCCCAGTTCAGTGCAAAGTGCCTCCTCCAGCTCCAGTGTGGGACTTCCCAGGCTGCCTTCTGAGCCCAGGATAATTCATTTCCACAGAAGTATGCTCCTTAATATCATTACACCCTGGCCCGTGCAATCGCTCTGGAAGAGGAGCCCATTTGTAAGGCAATACTGTTCCTATGCCATGCTTTTAATTCCGAGGCTGTTATTGATAATGACTTCCTCTCACACATCCCCAGCAGAGGCTGAGCCTTCCTGCGAGGAAGGCAGAGCAGCAGGAGTTCAAAGCATTTGTAGTGTCACTGTGTGACGAGGAAAGAGGCTTTGGACAAACAAGGAGCTGCATTCCATGCTCAGATCAGGAGGCTCCAGCCTCTAATAAATGTTTAGGCTGCAGAATAAGTCATTGTTACAAATCCTTGCCTTTGACAGTGTTTTCCACCCACCCCTTCCTTTGCCAAGTCTCTACAATGCTCTGCTGGGGAAGAACATTTCCCTGGAAATGCCAGGTGAATTCCACTTCCACACCACATATGGAACGTGGAATGTAACTTATCCATCACCTCCCATCAGCTCTGTTTGGGAAAGTCACCTACTGCTGATCACCTAAAGGGAGACTCTGGGACGTTGAATTACCTCTCTAGACATCTACCTTGGAGCAAAGGTTTGGGATGCAGGAATTTGAGAGATTTTTCCTCCTCTGGCTGTTGGGAGACTAACGAGCAAATCTGCAGGAGGGGATAACATTAACAGTCAGCAAGGGTCAGGATCTCTGAGACTGAGTGCTGACACCACTGAGTACTTGTAACAAGCTGAAAACCCCTGCTAATGGTTCAGAGAGAACCTCATCGAGATAGAAGAAAAATCCGACCACCACCCACAGGAAAATCCTGGGCTCATAACTAAAATCCTGAAACACCAAAGGGGAAAACTGCTTATAAAAGTTTTTTTTGCATCTCTGACTTGGTTTGTCCATCTTTAGCCAGCAGTTCTCTCCTCAAAGCTGCCTGCAGCCCTTCCTCCCTGCAGACCCTGCTTCCATCAAGGCATTCTGCCCATCCCAGGCTGGAAAACCCTGCCTGGAAGGGACCTGAACATCTCACGGGCTTGGACACACTCGCTGTGCCACACGTGCAGCAGGAAGAGCTGCCAGCTCCTCCCCAAACCTGGAACAAAGGGATTCATGCAAGTGGAAATGACCCACGGTGCCACGACTGCCAGGTGCAGCCTCCTCCCCAGGCAGAGGTCCTGTGGGAGATACCTGAGGGAAGAAGCCAGGAGGCCTCTGCGCCCATCCCTCCCCTCAGCTGCCTTTCCCACTCCTTGGAAAGCTGAGGCTCACCACTTTTCCAGATTCACTATATACAGACTCAGAGCTCTTTTATCACCTGCCACAAATACACCCCTAGGAGAAAACTGGGAATGGGCTGAGGATATCTCCTAATCTCCCATTACCCAGCTTTCTCTCAGCTGTTAAGCAGCTGCAAGGCTGCAAGAGTCACATAAGCAGTTTCTGTATTTTTCCTCTTTGAGCTCCTTCTGGGAATGTGTGTCCTGCACCACGTGCAAGTCATTCAGCCTCAGCACGTGCTGCTTTATGGGATACAGTGAGACTTGGGCACTTCATAGCCCCCATTAAAATCAACACTACAGCAGTACCTAAAATAGCACAGTTACAGCCAATCTTTAATACAGAGGAGAAATGGGAAAAGATTTGCACCATGAATTTTGATCACAGGAAACAGGACCACCAGAGACTTCATGAATTCCTTTAATCCATTGCTTTTTTCTCCCCTGGATCAGTTCTAAGCGATTATGGGCAGCTCCAGGACTAACCCCTTCACCTCAATCCCAGAGTTATAAAAGAGGGTGAAACACTACAAAAAAGAGGGTGAAACCCTACAACATGAGCTAAAGGGCCCACCTTTCACTACTGGTTATCTCAGACACCCCACCTGAGCCAGGCACTACCCAAGGACAAACCTCACCATGTTCCCAGTCCAGGTGACATGGACAGTGAAATCCTAATGCCAAACTGCCCTTTATTGTGCCCTTTTCCTCCTCAAAACAGTGACTGATTGCTGACAGATCCTTACCTGTGGCTTCCACCATTCCTTCCAGGATGACCACAATCTCAAACTCCTCCTTCTCCAGCTGGGTGCGGGACATCTCCCAGAAAGGGCTTTTCTCATTGATCTCATGTGAGATGATGAGAGGGGACACTAGGAACAACCTGTCGTCTCCAGTGTCAAATCCCACGTTGATGTCCGTTTGATTCAGGGGAATGAACTCTCCCTCTTTGGTCTGTTTGGACTTAATCAGTTTGGCTCGAATGGAAGCCTCGACAATGTGGGAATTGCGGAGGTCCCCAACCCGGAACATGAGGCAGAGCTTCTCATCCCTCATGGAAATGACGGCGTTGTTGGAGAACATGAGGGTCTCCGCCCTCTTCTTTGGTTGGCTGATCTTGACGAACATGCATCCCACCATGAAGGCATTGACGATGGAGCCCAGGATGGCCTGGACCAGGAGCAGCACGATGCCCTCGGGGCACTTCTCTGTGATGACCCTGTGGCCGTACCCGATGGTCGTCTCGGTCTCGATGGAAAACAGGAACGCCGACACAAATCCGCTGAGGTTTTCAACACAGGGGATCCAGTTCTCGTCTTCCAGGTGGTCCAGGTCTCCCCGGACGTAGGCGATGAGCCACCAGATAAACCCGAAGAACAGCCAGGTGATGGTGTAGACCATGGTGAAGACGAGCAGGTTGAAGCGCCACTTGAGGTCCACCAGGGTGGTGAAGAGGTCGCTGAGGTACCGATAGGTCTCCTGGACGTTCCCGTGGTGCACGTTGCACTTCCCACTCTTCTCCATGTAGCGCTGCCGTGGCTTCTTGCCCTCGGCAGAAATGAGCCGGGTCCTGTCTGTGGCAATGGGGACGTCATCCCGAGCCTGCTTGGGGATCTTCTTGGGCTCCCGGGATGTGACACTGATGTCCATGTCCTGGTTCATGAAGATCCGGGAATCTCCAGCCATGGCTGGGCTGCACAACAAGGAAAGACAGTTTCAGACAGAAGGAAAGCAGACAAAAGCCATTTTGTTTCACTGTCTGAACCATCAGGACGTTGTTTTTGGAGGGTTCACACTTCCCCCACAACAGCCACTTGTTAAACACAGCCCTGCAGTGACCTGGAATTAAGGACTGATTTATAACACACAGGCCCTTCAAACATCAGCCACTACTGGGGTGATGGGCATCCTGTGGGAGCATGGAATAGTTAAACCTTGGAACATTTTGGGGTTTTCTTTTTGTCCTTAGATTTTTTTACACACCAAAGTTGCTTGAGATCACAACTCGGAGTAAAGTAAAGATACATCAACATCTTTTCAGGAGGGACTGGAGCTTTTTCATGCCTCAGGTTTTGGGTGCGTATCAAGAGAAACCTTAGAAATTAAGAGAAAACGCTGAGCCCCACTGTCTACCTAAATCTCACGAGAAATCTCACGAGTCTAAATTATGCATGAAGGCTTCCCTTGCAGTCAGCAGAGAAAGGCATCTCCAGGGATAATTCAGATTTCAGGACTGCTGAATCACCTTCTGGAAGTTTATTCGTAAGCCTGGGCTTCAAAAGTGAAATAAACATTTAACTGAGCATCTTGAATCCCACGTGCGAGGGTGTGATGAATCCAGGCCTGCTGTTAATGAGATCTATCAGAGCTCACCCCTTTGCTCTACCTGACATTAGACAAAATCACTGGGCACTTTTAAGAATGCATCAGAGAGCTATTAAAAACCCCACTGTCGACATTCAGAGTTATGCTTACCAGGATACAAATAAATAACATGAGATGAAGGCTGCAATGCTTTCTGCCAGTTATAATGTAACATCCTGTTTACTGAGATGATTAGACACTCCTTTAAAAAATGAGAGTCTTGACTCTGGATGCAGGGCACAGACAAAATCTCTGCCAAAGACTACCTAAGGAGCCTTAGGGATATCAAAGATAGAGCTGCAATATTTTCTATGGCGTTCATTCCCTGCATTGTCCTCTGCAAATCCTATTAAAACCTAACTAAATCTATTACTGCTCCCTCTATCTTTAATCTTCTTATGCGCCTGTGAATGAGAAAAGGTGTAGAGATACAATTAAGAGTATCTTGGGAGAGACAATTTTTAAGACTGAGCAAAGGAGCTTCATCTTTTCGGTATTAAAAAGCACAAAGGGTGGGCGGGAAGGAAGCAGAGGCAGGATGAATAAATGAAGCAACAAATTTTCACTTCCATTCGGCTGCAGCCAAGTCTGGTTAGTGGCAGAGAATTCCTCATGGCCCATGTCTAAGTCACCGTCAATCACTGCTCCAACGAAGCAGCCGGAGCCTGTTGCTGGAACCAGCCCCGCTGGCTCTGCTCCGCAGGGAGCCCAACCATCTGTGCCCAGCACAGCCCGGCGCTGCTTCCTGCTGCCACAGCCGCCGGCAGGGCAGACAATGGGGATTCACCGTGCTGGGATGGGAAATCGGGAGGGATCGGGTTTGCCACCCGCTCTGGACGTGGGATAGATAATCCCAGTGCTGTGTGTTCCTTTCCTCCAGTGGAAACATCCAGGATTTTGACAGAATAGTCATCCCTCTTCTGTTTTTGTCCCTCCTGAGAGCTGGCTTGGGTGTATTCACACGCATCCTCAGCTGCTCTTCACTGCCTGGTGCAATGGAAACCTCTCGACCCACTGGTCTGGCTCCCTCTGCACTGTGAAGTTCGTCTCTTTATACGTGTGCAAAGTGCTGCAAGATGCTGAAAAATGACAAGGGCACAGCTTGACTCTCACTTCCCAACATGTGAAAGCATATCGCAGAACAATCACACACTTTTTCTGCTCTTTAATAAAGAAAGAAGCCTCCCATCCACTGGGAATCGGGTAGTGAAGAACCTCCTCATTTCCTCCTTACAAATAATATTCTTGATGTATGTTTGCATTGATTGACTAATCTAAAATTACTCCATTTGGACTAAAAAGCTTGTCATCAATCTAAATGCAAAACCAAGCAAGTGTTGCATGTTTTCAATTTTAAAAGACTTGTTTTAAAGATAATTTTGTTATAAAAGTAAATTCGAAGCTTTCACTGGCACCATTGGAGAGAGAACAATCCAGTTCCAGACATCAGTCTAGAATGAAAGGTTTCATGTTCTGGATTCACACCAAAGAGACCAAAAGGATCTTAAAACTTATTACAAAGAACAGAATAGGGTACAAGCAAACAAAAATCCTAAATCCCTGGAAAGATCACTCTGGTGGAGCAGTTTTGAGGAACTGCCCATTAATGAACATACGGGGGAACCTTTTTAACTAAAACACTCACAGGACTGGCAACATCTCTGGTCGTTCTACTGATCTCCAGCAACAGCTCAACTGAAACATCTCTGCAAACCTTCAGGAACACCTTCCAAGTGATCCGGTAAAGCAGAAAAATTCCTGCTGGATAGGAAGTTCACTGGCAGCTTCAGTGGCATTACAGTTCCTACTGATATTTCATCTTTAACTCTCCCATTGTAGTATGAGCATAACCTCAGTCTGTGGTTATTGAAAATAATTAAGCATATGAATTTTTGCTTCAGAGTCTTTGAACAGAATGCTCCTGGTTAGCAGTTTGAGCACAGCTTTGGATGGCTGCACACTATCCAGCTTTCTGCTCCAAATGATTCCAGGGTTTTCTAATTCCGAGCAAATCACTGCTTTTCCTTCTGCCTTAATTCCTCGACAGTAAAATTTGTGATATGGATGTGAATGGTCTGTGAGACCCCAGGCACCAGAATCTTCTAGGAAATTTGCTGTCATTCCTTTAGGATTTTAACTGCCCTGGGGAACTTTAGCCCAAAAGACAAGATGCTCTGAAAGGAGCAGTGTAACTGTGTAAGGACCTGGTTAACTCTTCACTGTGTAATGCACAGCCACTGCTGCCAGGCATAAACATCTCTGCCATATCATGGTAAATATGTTCATGCATCTCCCAGAGATTTCGGCTCCGGTTTGTAAATCCCTGGTCCCTCCAGCACAGAGAGCCATGAGGTGAAATTGCCTCTTATAGTCACAGGCACTGTTCTGTTTCTTTGGCATTTACCATCTTTGGTTAAACGAGGCCAGGATAATAAAAATGTCACTTCTGTACAAAGCTGCCTTCCTTTAGGACAGGCTACTGCACAAGGAGCTGTGAGTCAGTGCATTATCAGCCTTGCAGAGAGGTTTTCATCAGCCTGCTGATGTTCAGCTCTGCCCAGATGACACACTCGGGGCAGGCGGTGACATTTAGGGGCTGGGATTTGCTGCACAAGGGTCGGGCTGGGCTTAGGTGAGAATCTCCAGAAGGCAGTGTTTGGCAGAGCAGCTCCCAGCCCCTCCTGACAGAGCTGATGTGCTCCTGGCAGCTCCAGCAATTTGCCCGAGACCTCACAGAAGGCAAAACTATAAAACACTTGAAGAAACTTCTTTCCCTGCTGACCAGGGGGCTTTTTCCATTTAAACAATTGCTGATCTGGCTGCAGTAAACACATAAATTTCCATGGGGATGGGATTTGATGCTGGAAAGGACTAAACTGGCAGGCAGGTGGAGTTTGAAGATGTGAATTTGTCATCAAGTTTGTGTAAAAGCAGATTTCTTTTTGTTTCTTTTAAACCTGATGCCTGTGTTTTCTCACATTAGGAGAATAATTGAGCAACTGTTCTTTAGCAAACCTCCCACACCTTCCCAGAAGAGTTTTTTTTTTTACTTAACCCTGTCATCTTTTTTTTCCAGACAATGAGTCCTGTACTATTCAACAAGCAACCAATAATACTGAACAGAGATTACTGAAAAACCTGACCTGGTTCTTTTGCTGCCCGTTGGCCCACACCACATAAACCAGGTTACTGTGCCCAGGTTCCTCTGGGCCACATAATTCTGCTTTAGGTTACAGTGCTGCAAGGGAATGAAATTCTTAATTGTCAGACAGGAGCAACATAGGGAAGTTGGTGCAGGAATAAAGGAAATTAAAGCAGCAGCACCCGAAGAGAATGAAAGCATTGGCTGCTGAACACCGAGTGTTCATGGAAAGATGGAGGAAGGAGAAATCTTAGGAGAAGATGGCCTTTGACAATCTGAAGAAAAATGACTTTAGATAGGCTCTGACTTGGGTGGGGCTTTGACTTCCCTGAGAAAGGCATCTTTCCTCCATCCTTTTATTCACTGCCTGTGTGTGAGTGGGACTGAGCAGTCAACTCCACCAGACTGCCTTTCCACACATACCTGTGCAGGCAAGGTGAGGAAAGGCAGGTGGATTCGGGGTAAACCATGGAATATTCCATCTTTCTGACTTTATAGCAATAGAGGTTTGGGGTTTTGGTGGCTGCCTCTTTGGAAAGTGCTTGGAGGTCCACAGGTGGAGGGAAGGCTGCAGAGGAGTTGTGCTCTTGAAAGCCAGGGAAAAAGACTGAAAGACACTGCACAAGAAGGGAGACCTGTGGCACTTCAGGAACAAACGCAGTTCAAAAGCTCCCTGATCCCAGTAATTGCCTCTCCAAGTGTCACCTCACTCAGCACTGAGGTGGGAAGCTGCCTCTCATCTCCTCTGTGAGTTTTTGATAAGTCTCAGCACCACTTTCCTGACACTCAGGATGTGACAGCAGATTCCTCTGGGGCTGGAGGAGACCTCACCCCGTCACCAGGTCACAAAGATGGGTGGCTGCTGGTTCACCTGAAGGGGCAGGGTGGCTTTGTGCTTGTCACAGAGCTGGGCTGTGACAGCTCCTGTGTTCCCAGAGTGCCCCTGGCTCAGAATACCCCAACAGAAGGTGCTCGGACTTTCCAAAGAAAATCTCTCTGGCCAGGGAGCCAATCTGACCCCAAGGAAGGGTTCATTTGCACTTTCCTTTTACCTGTGAGTGACCTCCCAATCCATCCTTCTCCTCTAATATCCTGGGGCCATTCCATTGTCAGTTGTGAGGGAGGAACGTGACTCTCCCACTCCCAGAGTATCCAAGTGTTTCACAGCACTCAACACAGATATCATGTGCTGTAAAATTTTATTTATGTATTTTCCAAGATGCCTGGACGAAGGAAGGGCTCTATTTCCCATATTTCAGGATGGGGGAGTCACTCACAAGGACACTTAGTTCTTCTACACTCAATTAGGAGTCTGTGGCAGGGCAGGAATTAAATTTAGCAGTTTCAAAATCCTAAATGAGCACCTGGAATCACTGCAGAACTCTTTCCTCCTTCCCCCACTCCAGCAGCAGGGAATGCAGTCCCTGTCTGCTTCATGCGTGTCTGAAGATTGCTCTGCAAAGCCTCCACAGCCTGATCATCAGATGAATAACCCAGCAAGATCATTTCCAAAGCCAACGAAGGCAGTTTCTGTTCTCTCAAGTAGCTACAGGTTTCAAATACATTTTTTCCTCAACTATGGATTGAAGTATAAAAACCCCCACACGTAACACAAGTTCACAGCTGCATTAAATATAATGACTCCAGACCTATACAGAAAAGAGTGGAGAAACTAAACCGTGATGAGGAGAGAGACTGGGTGGGTTGTTTTTTTTTTACAGAAAAAGAAGAAGATTAAAACTAGAAAATGCTTTTTGAGGCATCATTCAGATGTGTTAGAGCACAAGGACTGGAGAATATGGAGTTTCCATAAGATTGGGAGTACCTCGTATGGCACAGTTCCACTGCACGGGAAGGACGGGGGGATTTAATCCATGTAACTCTCAGGCAATTCTCTTGTACTTCATTGCATGAAAGACCTTGAACATGACAAGTTCGTGTGCAAAGCGTGCAACCACAATATTGTGCTCGTAGGTGTTTTCCTTGATTTGGAACAGTCAAATGATATTTTCTCTACCATCAAAAAAATAAAGCCTGGAAATAAATCAATTTGATCCTTCCACCTCCATGGAAGTGACTGTGCCTGAGGCACTCCGCAGCTTCTCTGTCTCTGGCCTCTCACCCCAACTCTATTTTTAGGGACACCTTATGGTGTCATTGAAAATCTGACCATTGTCTTCAGCCAACACAACTGAACAAAGACAGGGACACCTTTGTCCTCATCAGACACTCCTGTTTCTCCTCTTTCTCCTGCTTCTCCTGTTTCTCCTGCTTCTCCTGCTCCTGGCTGTTTACACTGAACAGCGAACACTGTATGTTGGGAAAGCAGAATCTCAGTTCTAGGAGAAAACCCTGCCCCAGGAGCAGCAATGTTCCCTTTCTCCATTGTTTAGGAATTCACCATCGCAGCAACAGAGAGTTACTCTGTAATCTGCAGCTGCTTTAAAAAACATACAATAAAACTCTTGAACCACTTCACACTTCTGCAGTACCTTGCACCCAAAGAGTTCACAGATGGATTGACCAAACACAGGCTCTTTTTGCCCCAAGGCCTTCAGCAGTGCTTGAACCCCCTGCAGAAAGGGAACAACAGTCACAGAGGGGCAAACCGACCTCATACCAAGCTGTTGGGCAAGGGCCAGTGCTCACCCCAAGTGTCCAGGTGCCTCTCCTGACCTCAAACCCAACAGAAAGTGGGTGATTTAAATAGTGGCATCTGGATATTTACCTTGGAATATTACTCCAAAGCTCTGTTTGCCTTTTTTTTTTTTTTTTGCAAATAATTGGGCTGGAACTTTCCAGAGATGGGAAATATTCTGCCATGGGAATCAGCAGTGATACTGATCCTTTATCTCCATCTGGGTAGGAATAGTGAGGCAAAGAACTGAATCCCAGAAGTGAAACCCCCCCCCCCCAGCACAAACACTGCCCCACACACTCGCCACCTTCTCGAGGATATCCTGGTTGCTTGGACTGGTCAGAGAACCAGTGAGAAAAACCAGTTTGGTTTCCCCCCGAGCCCCTCTTCCACAAATCCAAGGTCTACTTTAAAGTAAAAAGGTGCAGGAGGAAGGAGCTGCTTGATGACAGAATCTCCACAAACCAGAGGTAAGTTTTTTGGGACAGGGCCAGTTTCTGCTAGTTCTCAACTGGTTCCTGAAACTCCCTGTTCAAACCCAAGGGAGAGATGCTGTGTAAAAGTCAACCTGGTGCTCCCAACCACCATGTGCAGACACAAAAAGAACCCCAGGCGCCTTTCTGAGTGATGCAACAGGACACTGGTAAAAAAATCAGTCATGCTTTTCCCTCCCAGAGCCATAACCCCCGGGGGATTCCCGGTGCACTGCATTCCCTGTCCCCTCCAAGGGCTGAATATGCCACTTCCTAATCTGGAGACTGCACTGCCAGGGCTCTGTAACTCCAAGATGACAGGCAAGTATCCTAATTATGAAAGAATTGAATCTTGGACTCCAGGTAAGGATTATGGAGTCACTCCACACAATTCACGACTGCTCACTGATCAGTCTCCTGGTGCCCTTTGCATTCCAGTGATCTCCACTAATCCTGTATCTGAGCAGTTCCTGGTTTTTAATGTCTTTTCCTGCATCACACCTTTAGCTCTGACAGTGCTTTTGCCCAAGATCAGCATCCAATCCTCGCCTTCCCAAAGAGTTCCCTGGCAGCTGAGTTAGGCAGGAACATGTCCATAGCTCACGCCCGGGCAGGTTTGGGCACAGGAGCCTGGCATCCCGCTGGCCCAACAGCTCCGCGTTTGTCCTGCTGCCTGCTGGGCTCCTGATCCTTTGCAGCCAGAGAAGATCGGGAGTGACCTGGAATCACAAAGGAATCGGTAACTTACTTGCTACGAGCGGCTCCGCATCAGTGTCGCGCCTGGCCTCCGGAGAGCAGCTGGCCGGGGGCAGGACCGGGGCTGGGAGCTGCTGCGGGAGCAGCGGCCGGTCCATGCCATCACCAGGGAGCCGAGATCGTCCTCGGAGCCCCGGGCTGCCTCCTGCCTCCTTCCCGCTGCCTGTTCGCAGCAAACATTGATGTGGCACTGAGGATGCCCACGCCCCTGTCCCTGAGTATCCCTGATTTCCCTGCTCTGCTCCCAGCCCTCACCCTCCGCCGCTGCGGTGCCACTTTTGCCTCTCCTCCGCCTGCCTTTCCCTGCTCCTGCCCTCTCCCGTTCCAAGGGATCCGTGGTGGTCCCGAGCTTTTGAAGGGCTGGGGCAGAGGGAGGGCGCGGAGGCTGCGTGTGACGGCGCCTTATCTGTTCTCAATGAGCGCAGGGGCGGGGGGGTCGAGGGAGGGGTTTGGGCGCTGCTGNTCCCTGCCTTGGGAGCTCGGGATCGCAGCAGCTCTGAGCTCGGGAAAGACCTCCGAGCTCACCGGGGCGACCAGCGAGGGGCTCCCGGACAGCTCCCGGGAGGCTCCCCCGGCGCTGAGCGCTCCCTGCTCCTCCCGGGATCGCCTTTCCCGGCGTGCGGGCTGGGCTGGCATTCTTTAGGGGGGTGTGGGCTGTCAAAATCACACAAACAGAAAGCAGTTCCTAAAAACCAGGAGGAAGAGAGAGCGCGGAAGCCGCGCATTTCGCACGCGTGAAAATCCTCACCGGCACCGTGGAAACTCTGCCAGGCTGGACCAGGGAATGTGGGGAAAGTGGGGAAAGTGGGGAGAGTATGACTCCCCTGGCACGTTTCTCTTGCCTGTCACCCATCAGGCTCTGCCGTGGTGTTTGCTGACGGAGTTGTGGGGTTTGCCTGGGATCCAGCCAGTCCCAGGGAGTGCTCTCAAAGTGCTTCAGTGCTTTGCTGTATTTTTTTGTCTTTCTCTTTTTTCTTCTTCTTTTATCTTACTTTTTTTTCCCTTTGTCACTGATAATACCAGACTGTCTCCCCAGCTTAGTGAAATATTTCCTTTTCTGAAAAGCAAATGTCAGGCCAGCTGCATATCAGACAGGTCTGCCTGGTGACTGCAGGTTACCCCCAGGCTTTATTGCCCTGTTCTCGCAGTCCTGTCCCCTTGTCCTCCCTAATTCCCTGTTCCAGGAGCACACACATTACAGCCCACCAGAAAAGCTTTCACAGAAGATTTGTCTGATCAGGAAAAGAGAACTCACCCAAACCAAACCATTACAGCCCACCAGAAAAGCTTTCACAGAAGATTTGTCTGATCAGGAAAAGAGAACTCACCCAAACCAAACCACTGTGCAGGAATGTGCAGCTATTGCTGGAATTGGCAAGCTATTTTTTGTTCTGCTTTGAATGATTTTCAATTTTTTCTTTTTTTAAAAGTTACACTATCACTAATGAAATACATCAGCATTGGAATGATATTTTTATTTTCCTATGTAGACATTTTGCAATTTATTATTTGCATTCCTTTTTTTTTTTTTTTGGAACAGGGAAAAAAGGGAACTAATGGAACTTCATGTAGATTGGAAAACTTGATTCTTAACCGGCTTAAATCTAGGCTACATAACACCTTATTATGGAGACTAGACTGGAAAAATCAAAGACAGACATGCTGAAGAAAGGGAAATAACCACAGGTTTGAATATTATTAATAGTCATATTGCCCAGGGACTGGGAGAAGAAAGCCGATCTCTATACACACACTCCTTTTATCAGTGCTCTTGTTCTCTGCTCTGGATGTGGATGTCGGATCTGTCCGGATGGGACAGGAATCTGGAGCCAGACCAAGGATTTCAGCCATCAAAAATCAGTTTTGCAGATGTAATTTTGCTTTTCCACGTGCTAGTTTGTATTTGCCACTCCAGCACAGCGTGGGCAGTGAGCTCAGCCCAGCCAGCCTGGCTCCTGTTTCCCCAGCAGCAGCTCAGGGTGGCCCAGCAAGGCTGCAACAGCTCAGGACTGAATTCCAATCAGCAGTGAAACCACCTCCAATGAAAGCAAAGGCCCTGGTAATGAACTGTTGATCAAATCCTGGGAAATTCCATCAGATCGTCTGTCTGCTCGTAACTGCCAGGAATGTCTTTTCATCAGAAAAAACTTTTACCTTTTAGGGGTATGTCTGTGATAACCTTATGAAAGTGCTGTTTGGGGAGTACAGTCACGGTTTAGGTATTTTTAATGAGAATTCAAACTTACTTAAAAAGCACTAAAGAGTAAATTCATCCAGTGGGAGAGTCAGCCCCCCTAAACCACAGTGTTGGCTTTCAGAGCAGGTCCCTGGATGCTGCTTCCCCAACACTAAGGACAGTGCTACCTTCAGAATGGCATCAGCTCTTCTTCCTCCTTCATCTCATCTCATTTCATCTCATCTCTGTTAATAAGATTTGGAATGAATTTTTGCGCTAGGAAATGTAGAAGTGCTGCCCAGCCAGCAGCCCTGGAGGAGCAGAGTCTCTGCAAGGGTGGTGTGTCATGGCCAGGGCTGGGGGAGCCTCCCTTCCCGCATCCCACACGCTTATCCCATGTGTCTGCACTGGGAACGCGTGGATGGGGCCCCGGGGAGCGGGTGGGCTCAGGAGGGGTCCCTGCGGTGGTGGGTGGGTGTCTGCCCAGCCCCGCAGGGCTCCCATGGCAAGAGTGGCTCCGTGCCTCGTGCCGTGTCACTGACACCTTTCCCGGCTTGGGCAGATTCCCGGGGCTCCCGACAGTGGAATTCTGACAGGCACTGCCATCTGCCGGCACCGCGGCCATCCCTCCAAACCAGCCCCAAAACCACGACACAAGCGGGGTTACGCCAGGGGTTAAACGGGGGTCTGGATTTTCACAGCTCCCCCAGCCCCTGAGGCTGCAGCAATCCCAGTTTCCCCAACATTCCACATGTATTCTCCAGCTGGGAAAAGAGGCTTCTCCCCTAAGGACGTTTGTCCATGAGCAGGTGGATGATTCGGACCCTTCCCCACCTTGTGGGATTACACGGCACTGTGCCCACCCCTCTGTGCCGGTGTCAGCTCGGAGCCAAGCAGAATTCCTGACCCAGAATTCCTGACCCCAGACCCGCCCAGCACACACTGGAAGTGCCTTTCTGTGCCTGCCACAGGGGCTGATGCACCAACACGTCACAAAGCACAGCAGAGGCCACACAGAGCAGGGCTCTTGAGAGGCACTACTTCAATCAGCACTAAAGGTCTTTTAGGAGCATTTCGTTAATCACCAGGCAGGAAGCACCTTCACCCTGGTCCATGTGGGTCCCTGCTTTTGCTTCCTTATCCCTTACGCTGTAAACTCTGCTTTGTTTCACATATTATTTCAACAGACATCTTCCAATTTGTACTGATTAAAGACCAGCCAGATCCAAAAGCAGTTTTTCAGCTGCAAACCAACTCCAGTGACATCACTGTGCCCCTGCTGAGGTGGTGAAAAAGTTGTCAATGGCCTCACAGGTTTGAAATATGTTCCATACCTGCAGGGATCAGCGGGCTGCAGAAGGGCTGATTTAACACCAAATGGCAGCACAGTTTGGATATTTTTGGGCTGGGATGGAAACACGGAAATGCAGAGGGATTGAGTTTCTGTTCAGGATGGGATTCACCTCAGACAGTGGCATTCAGGATGCGCTGATCTGAGTCTGAACAGCCCCGCTCCTTCCTTTCCAGCTGATGCAGAGAGACAGGTAGGAGCAGGAGGCAGCCAAATTAGACTTTGTGCTGGAATGGGATGAACGATCCAATTTCAGGAGCACAGAGGTACAGATTTCACATCAGTGCAACCTCTTGATTTTCCTGGGGGTGCTCATAAGCTCTAACAGCTGTACTGTTCAAAGGACATGCAGGGCTATTTACAGGGGGGATTTACGGCAACTGTGGAATGCTCAGCTCCTGGAACTGCAAGCAGAACAACAAGCTGTGGAAGAACAAGCTCTAATCTCATTTTGGTATAACTGGATTGCTCTCTGAGGATGTTACCTATATCAAGAGCTTGCCTAAAATGAAGAGTTTGGATTTTTGCGGGTTCCTGTAGAACACAGCAGGGCAGCCTCATTTTTGATCTGTCAGGGACCAAATGGGGAGTTATCTGCATTTCCCTGAGGTTTCACTGGATATAAATGAGCCGCCGTCCCTGCTGAGCCCAGACTGGCCCTGGCACTCGTCACCCAAAGGGACAGTGAGCCCCGGTGACAGGGAGTACCTGCTCTGCAGTCAGGGCAGGCTTTGGCTTTGAGAGGAGAGGGAGCAGCAGTGCCTCCAGGGAGCGTTTTAATTTGTTGTGCAATTTGATCTCTGGAAGGAGAGCTGTCTCTTCCCGTTTGTCAGCCATGAACCGACCACCCCACTAGAAGGAAACAGAGTTGTAAGAGCCAGTGTTGGAAAGAGCTCCTAGGATTGCTCATCCACCTCCAGCCTTCCCTGGTACCTGCCTGAACGGGAGCTGAGACTCTGAGAATCCTGACGTGACACTCACCCACGCTGTCTCGACTTCCTTTTGTGTTTGGGGCTTATCCAGCCCCCAAAATCAAAATGAAACTTGGGAAGCAGGCGCAGAGGCAGGCGAGGGGAAGTTTCCTCAGTAAACTCCCCCGCTCCGCGAGGCGCTGTGGAGGAGTCAGCCTGGATGTGCTTTGATGTGATAATGAGGATCCCATCCAAACCCAGGGAATGGAGCGCTCCTCCCCCGGCTACACCGGGCTGGGGCCGGCCACTGATTCCCCCAGCCGGCACATCCCGAGCCCTTGGATCTTTTAACGTCGGGATTGCCCGCGAGTGGGTTAGTCCTGTTCTGAGTGAGCTGCCGTGGTAATTAACACTAATTAAGCTCTTGTTTTGCAGGTGCAGCAGCAGCACCTAAGGCTGAAGGGCGCCCAGAGACTGAACTTCCACGGTAGCTGCAGGGCGAGGAATCCCTGGGAGGGGCACAGTGTGAACTGGGACACGTGTGACATCTCCTCTGCGGCACCTCCTCTGCGAATAAACTGCTCCAGAGCCTGGCTTCTCCCTGCCTGCGAGCTCAGGAGCTCCAAAATACACCAGTCAGAGCACACTCTGATGATGGCAAATTTAGGAAGACAATTTCCTTGTTAGGCTGTCAGAATTCAAAAAGGTTTCTGGCCAAGGCAAATGCCTCAGTTCTTTCAGGTGGGAATTTTGCTGCATTAACTCCCTCCTAAAACAGGCACCCTTCCCTTTGCAGCGTGGGATGGGATGGGATGGGGGGATACAGGGTGTAACCAGGAAGGTACAGTCCAGTTCTCAAACCAGCCAGTAATTAACCCCTTAACTGAAAACGGATCTCACCTCCAGCTTGTGGCTTTCCCAGCAGTGGCAGGAGAGAGACAGGAGGTAGAGCCAGCAATTCCTTCACTTGCCTATGTGGAATCTTCCAGGGGATTTAGTTGATTCTGAGAGATTCCACAAATGTCTCTGCATGAGAGTGTCACACACTGAATGTTGCCTTTGGGCACTGGAAGCAGCTCAGCCAAAGCCCCGTGTGCTCCCTTCCAGGCCTGGATTGTGTCCCCCTGTGAACCAAGGATCCCCTGGACACGGATCAGGCGAACCAAGGATCCCCTGGACACGGACCAGGGGAACCAAGGATCCCCTGGACATGGATCAGGGCACCATAACCAGCCTCTTCCAGCACATCCTGTGGTCACTGAGCAGAAAGCACAATCCGTGGTGCAAAAAGCAGCAATGAGAGGCCCTGAAGCACCAATTTGTGTAAATGGCAGGTTTTGATACTCTTTGCAATCTGTTCTCAGGAACTAAAAGCAGCTTGGCCCTTGCAGCTGGTCTCACCAATCCTTGCTCCCAGTTCAGCCTTGCCCTGTCATCCTTTAGGAAGAAGAAGGGTGGTGGGAGGGTCCACATGATGCCTTGGAGTGGCTACCTAGAACAGAGGCTAGACGACGTTAAGAGAATAAAAGTAGGTATTTATTAAAGGCCTTCACCTTGGGCAGTCAGAAGCCTCCGAGATGAGCTACACCCAGGATGGACGACGGTCGTGAGTTTTTCAGACAGATCGAAGTTTGGTAGGTTTACATATCAGGGGTTAATCCTCCAATTACAGCTTCGGGTAATGAAGTCGTATTCCCCCAGTTTGGTCCCCACCCAATTCACTTTTGTTTATACTTTCTGGGGCCTGAGGCTGCAGGGTGTCCTTGGATGTCAGGCCTAGAGGGATTGTTGTGTCTGACCAAATGTGAAGAGAGTTAACTACCACTCTATACGGAGTTCAGAGTTATGCACTAAGGCAGTACAGGATTTGAAAAACAGAAAAGCTAAAATCCTAAACACACAAGAACCAAAATGTGAATTCCTGCTGCCACAACAGGAGCACGGAGTGGCTGCTGGCCACACCTGGCACAGCATTCCTGGCTGCACTCTCTTTCCCCTGCACGGGCTGGAAATGCTCTACAGGGGAATTTTCTGCTTTGCCACAGTTCCAGCCCTTGGGCTTGGCACTTGATCTCCTCTGCAATTAAATTTTATTCTTTTACACATAATAGAACTTCAGGCCAATTTCTGAGATGCATCCACACCTTCAAGGGAGTCTTACAGAGCGAAACCAATCATTCCATTCGTCCCCAAAGTGTCTGTGTCCAGTGAGGAATCTGCATGCACTGCTTGAATTCAAAACCTGTAACTGTAACCATTGCTGTTCATTAGAAAATCCCAGAAACAGTTGCGCAACTTGGATTTCCACATAATTTACTAAAATTAGCAAGATTTTCAGCAGTTTTTCAGTCATTTGGGAGCTCTAGAGAACCGTTTCTAGAATTTTATTTGCAGACCTTGCAGCAGCATTCAATATTTATAAGGAATTCCCTGTCTTGGTAGCAACGACTGACAGTTACAAAAAATAAGTACATTATAAAATGCATTAATATTTTAAGTCTGCCTGAGACTGCTGGAGGAAGATATTGCCAGCTTTTGCCTGACTGGCTGATATTTAGTTCACACAAGTAACTGACAAAAGGAGACATATCTAGGAGGGAAAAGAGAGGGTGTATAAGAAACTGCAACAGCTACAGTGAAAGATTTGTCTATGTTTACACAATAAATCAGCAGCAGAATCAGGAAAAGAACCACTTTATTTTCTGTTTTTGTTCCAGCTGCTCATTCAGTGCTGTTATGCACTCAGATATTGCTTTTGGGTTCTGAATAAAACCCTTCCTCTTCCTCCAGATAAAATGTTGAGGTTGTGCTGAATTCAGGTTTTCCCACAAAAATACGAATATCTCACGTTTAATGATGCAGCTGAGAGAAAAGATAAATCTTGATCTGGCTGTAATAAAGTGCTTTTTCCTGAACCCTCCTGCATGCTGGGTGCAGGCAGTGCTGGCCACAAGCCAGGGCTGTTTAGAGTGCCAGCGTGGCTGTCCCACACTCCTGAGCATCTGCACATTTTGTTCCTGGCATATTTGTGTCTGTGGAGCCAGCTGACCTTGAAACTCTCATCAGAGGGAGAAAAGTAAAAAAATCAGCAGCCAGGAGCTACCACCCTCCATATATTCCAGTTATTATCAGAATATTTTTCCTCTGTTCAGTTTGCACAGAAATGACATTCAATAACACCGAAAATGTTCCCTCTGTCCCGAGAGAGACATGTTCAGAGGGAAACCAGAGGAAATTAAAGACCTCTCCAGCAATCCCCCGGCATGGGTTCATAAATATAAAACTGCAGCAGTGACTGGCTCGAGCACCGAGGACAAAATGTGCCAAAGCTCTGGGGTGCCCCTGCTCCTGCCTCCCTGAATTTCTGGCGCTGCACGGGCTGGGAGGCTCCGTGTCCCTTGTTACTCCCATAGGGCAGAGAAGATGGAGCCTTTGCTGTGGGACTCGGGTGCCTCAGAGGCTCTGGCTGTGACAGCAGGGCCTGGCAGCCCTCCCCAGACACACCCTCCTGTCCTCCAGACTGGGCTGGAGTGGGGGACACCCTTTGGAGCACACTCATGTGCCCAGGAGAAAGGTGCTGCACTGCGGGATCTGAATTCCCTGGAAAAAGGAGCGATGAGGCACCTGCTGTTCAGGCCTGCCAGACTCTGCCCCTCTCCAGGTGGGACAGCTGGCTGTTCCTCCTGGAACTTGAGCTGCAGAATTTCATAGAATCACAGAATATCCCGAGTTGGCGAGACCTACCAGGATCATCCAGTCCAACCCCTGGCCCTGCCCAGACACCCCAACAATCCCACTCTGTGCATCCCTGAGAGCGTTGTCCAAATGCTCCTGGAACTCTCTCAACCTTGGGGCTGTAACCATTCCCTGGACCCCACCATTTTGGGGAACCCTTAATTGGCAGACCTTCCTCAAAGTGTTCCCAGTCCTCCTGAGGAGTGAACAGATGAGTTTTGCTGTGACCTGTGCGAAACTTGATGCAGGTCAGAGCCAGAGACCTTTCAGGGAGTCCTGGGAATGAGGCTGTGCATCTGGGAGACAAACTGGGTCCTCTGCAACCTCCACTCCTCCCTGGAATTATGCAGGACTCAAGGACACTGGAGGGCTCCCTCCCATGCTGTCACTGTGCAGCAACACCTCTCTAAAATTGCAGCAAAACTGTTGGATTCACCCCACAGTCCCTCAGTGGAACTTTCCCTTCTGCCTGGATCTGCCTGGGGCTTCTTCCTATGCCACTCCATGCACCAACTCCAAATTTTACTGCTGCTTAGTGCTAAAATTGTACAAGAAAAGATGCTTCACCCAGATGGATGAAATTTACTTTCTGGTTAGCCATGAATTTCATCCTCTGTTTGATGTATCTGAGCCCAAGATGAAAGAGATCAGTGTAATCTCAGTTTTATAAAACCTTCTCAGTGTGGAACACAACTGCAGCCATAACTCAGCCAACTCCAGGATCCCTCTGCTCTGTGCAGGAACAGACACGAGGAATTATTGACTGGATTTCCCAAGACGCACCAGTGTAAATGAGGCATAACACCAGAATTGTAGACATGTCAAAAAGCATAAAAATAAGCTTTCTCAGGAAATATGGTGCCATATGGATATGGTCTTTGTTCTGGTGAGGCTTCTCGCAGTTCCCCAGGCGTTTTCATGTCAGAACATTTCCGAGCAAGAGCACTGGGTTATGTCAGCTCAGCACGGAAATTGCCTTGGGCTGTGGTATTTCCACACTGACAAAACCACTGGAACTTGTGGATTCTGCACTGTCCCATTCGTGGAGAATTGATTCATTTGTGCTGACAGCCTGCACACACCTTGTCACCCAGTAAAGTCCCAGAGTTGCCAGAAAGGCTCTGATAGTTGCTTTGGGTGATTTATCCAAGACTTATGCAGTACTCTGAGCCAAGGCCAAGAGAATTCCCTGCTGTGCCTGGACCAGATGCTATTCTTGTCTGAGCTGTGTTAAATCTGAGATAAAACTGCTAAAGCCAACAGACAGGGAGTGCTACCACCACCCTTGTTTCAGCTCCCATGTGTGGCCACCCGATCCCCAAAACATCAGCAGGACAACCACAGCTGCATGGAAAGTTCAGCCTCTCTGATTCCACCATTTGCTGTGCAAAAGGGTTTTGCCAAAAGGTTGAATGTTTTTTTTTTATTGACAGCACTGGCCCTATTTTAAGGAGCAAGATGGATCTTTGTAGGGCTCAGGCAGGTACAGCATGAAAATTCTAAAATGTTTCCTGCCCAAAGCTTCATCTTTCCCCCACCCCCCTCCACCTTTATTTCATGTTTTCAAGAGGTTTTCCCACCACAACCAGCCAGCATTGCCTCCAGCAGTCCCTGCACAGCCCAGCAGAGGGGAGTGGGCCACCACACTGGTTTTTCCTCTCCTGCCCAGTCTCAGGGTAAAGTCACATATATCTAGGACATGATTTAACCACACACCCTATTTGCAAGGAAACATTAAGCATTTTTTTTTTGGTTAAGGGTAGGTTTCCTAGTGGAAGGTGCTCCTCCCCATGGCAGGGATTAGAACCAGATGATTTTTAAGGTCCCTTCCAACCCAAACCATTCCATGATTGTAAGCATGAAGTAGAAGCTTTACTGAAATAAGGTCTTTGTCCATAGCTGATGGCAAAGACATGCTGATTTTAAGTTCTTTACCCATATATGAGGCCTAGATAAGCGTTCAGAGTTTTAGAAAGTACTGGGTAGAACAAACGTGTTTTGGCACATCTACCATTTACAGAAAAAGTTGTGCAGAGCCAAGTTTCACCTCAGTGTGAGTGATGAAGACCTCCCAAAAACCTGGGTACAAGAGCTGGAGGTGCCGGCCTGAGCATAAATCAAGTTCCTCTTCAGAAAGAGTCTCTGTGGAATAAACACTTTGTAAAGGGGAACCTTTGGCACAGAGACCTCAGGGTATGGACACAAGGTAAGAAGAAGGGCAGAGGAGTGTCTCATCTACCCAGCCTGGTAGGCTTTTATCAGGTCGAGAGAGATAAGGAGCCAACCTGACTCAGAGTTGGCTGAATTCCTGCTTCCTATTCTAGCAGGAAGGCAGAGGCTCTGGAGCCAGCTGCCTCCTGAGCGAAGCTGTGTGCCACCCAGAGCAACTTGGCCAAAACCGAACTAGGAAGAGCCACTCTGTCACTGCCTCCGTGGTTTTTACAGCCTCCTCTTCCAGCCCCCTGCCAGTGCTGATGCAAATGGAGCAGGGTCCAGCTGAGCAGGGTCCTGAGGCTGCTTTCTCTTACCCTGGGTGGCAACAGCTCCCTGCCTGTTCCCAGTGCCCTCCGGGGTGACTGCCTGGAGGGCAGTCATCTGGACTCACTCCTCACTCATCTGGAAAACAGCCATCCTCTATTCCTCCAGCGCTGACCTTCCAAAGCAAGGCCTGGGTTTTTGCATGATTCTCTGGGAAATGTTCTCCTGCGAAGGGAGCACTGAGCTGAGGCACCTGCAGGCCTCAGCTGAGGGAAAATCCTGCTGGATGCTCGATGCTTTTTTCTTCAGATAACAGCAACCACGCACAAAAGTAATGGCAACTTTTCTGGGAGCAGTGTGGGACTGCCAGCCCACTCTGCTGCCCTGAGGAACAAGGCCAAAGCTGCCACCCAGCTCTGCTATTCCCAGGGTAAAGGGCTGGGGAGTTCCTGAGGGAGGCAGGAATTCAGGGGCTCCAGTTCCCTTGGCGCTGCCTTCATGGAGCACAAACTCCTGCAGCTGCTCAGAAGTACAGACTTGGCTCCTGGATCCAGCTCTTCCTACACAGGCTTTGCCTAAATCTCACGATGCCAGGCTCCACAGGCTTGTGAACTACCCTCAGACACCAATCAAAGATAACCCTTTTCCCAGGGAAAGAGCAGAACAAAGAGCATAGTACATGTGAAGGGGATGTGATTGCCTCACTACCCTGTTGTGTGTCGTTGCAGCCTCTGGGACCTCACTCCTCCTCTTGGGAGATGATTAAATAAACAATCATTCCACACAACTTGCTCACTTCCTCACTCTGCCTATCACTGTGGGCTCCATCCCAGCCATTATCTGCAGAGGGAATTCAGCAGGGCTGTAATTCCTTCACATAATGTGCTCTCACTTTCTTCATGGCTCCCAGGAGAGATCAGTGCCTGACTTCAGTGGGTCGGGATATCAAACCAGGCTTTCTACCTTGCTTTTCCTCTCTCTGCCTTGGTTATCCTCTGTGAAAAATAGGATGGTGACTGCTTCCTGCCTCTTTGTCTCCTTCGACTGCATTCCCAGAGAGAGGGTGAGTTTCATTTATTAATGCTGATGGAGCCCTTGGGGACCTGCAGATAAGGAGACTCAGAGTGAAGCACAATAGAATGTTCTACCTCTCAGAAGGATTGTGCTGCACTGTTTCTTTTCAAAGCACCTACAGACAGTGTCCAAAGTAAAAGCAGCAATAATAATCAAACCCAAGTAAAATCTGAGTCTAACAGTCTGTGAAATGCAGCTGAAGCCTGCCAGGCTGCCTGTTTAGGGAACAGATGGAATGAATTCCTGAAGGTGGAAGGAAGGGAAGGCTAAAATTGTCAATTGGACATTGACCCAAAGAGTGACCTTAGAGACACACCCCAAGCGGGACAACGACCACCATCAGCAGGTCCTGCTGCAGAGGAAACCAGAGGCATGACAATGTCTGGGAACTTCTGAGGAGCAGCAAGATCAACCCATTGGATTGTCAAGGGACTTTGGGAACAGCAGTGTGAGGAGTGGCTGCTGCTGAACAGAGTGGGGCAGGGTTGTAGCTACACAGAGCTCTTCTTTTATTCATCTGGGAAGTACGAGGGGTGAAAAAACGGAGGCACAGACAATGTGAATTACCAGAAGTCCATATCTGGTTCTCCAGAACCTGTTCTCCAGAACTAGAGATCATATTCTATTCCCACCTGAATTTTGCTGGTGATATTGGACACAGCCCCAGGAAGACAAGTGAAGTAAGCCAAATATACCCTAATCTGCTCATTTCCTGTTTGGCTATTCTCCTTCTGGCACACAGGAGACAGTCTCCATGCCTGGCTGTGCCACCCTGCTCCTTATCCAGCTCCCAGGCTGGCTCAGGCAAGCAGGATTTCACATGCTCCAGAGGAAAACCTGTGTGGAGACACCTCTGTGCTCCCAGCAAAGCTGGATCTGACAGCCCAGGGGCTCTCAGGAGTTGATGTGGGGACACCACCTCACAAATGGCAATTTAGAAACATCTCAGGCCCTTGGGAACAACTTAAACTTCCCTAAATACACCTTTTAGAGCTTCCAGAAGTGTGTTTATTTGGGAACCAAAGGAAGAGGAAACATGCAGAGGATGAAATGAAGTGTGAGCTCATTTTAAGGCTTCAGAGTATTTGATCAGTTTCTGCTCAGAAAAGCCTTGGTAGGTTGTGTGTACCTGGGACATCTGTTCTCCTTCTTCTACCCAATTAATTAACTTTGTCACTGAGTTGCAGCTACTAATTAACACTTTTAATACCATCATGTACACCAGAACGGTGACAGCTCCAATGTCCCACAGAAACTTGATGGTACCAGACAAACCCAGCTGAAAATCTGGAAACAAAACTTCAGCAGGTGTTACCTGCTAACCAGTTCTTCAGTGACTTCAAACACTTTCTTACACAGAGAGTTTCAAACTTCTGTTTTTCAAGCTTCAAGCAGCAAAAGAGATTTCAGATACCTCTGAGTCAGGTGCCAGTGCCACTATTCAGAGCACTCACTCATTTTTTCCACTGATTCCTTTGCTTAGGAGTGCAGGGAAGGTGGCAAGGACACAGCTGCCAATGCAGGAACATGGCTCTTTATCAGTACAAGCCTTATCTTTTCTTCTGTAGGCTTAACTCTCTGAAAGGAGGATTCAGTGACTAGAAAAGGGAAGTGACCCTGCTGTTTGTGCAGGCGGGGTTGCACACCCTCCACCTAAGGTGCCATGAGCCCCTGATCCGGCTCTTTGCTCCGATCCCGCTCCCGCTCCGATCCCGTTCCCTGCTCCGATCCCGTTCCCTGCTCTGTGCCCCATCCCTGCTCCGATCCCGCTCCGATCCCGTTCCCTGCTCCGTGCCCCATCCCGCGCTGACGGATTCGCTCTCCACAGCCCAACACCCCATGCCGAACTCCAGCTGAGTCCAGCCAGGATGCAGAGAGGTGCCTTTGTGCAGTGCACCCATGCCCTACATTGTCAGGGGAACTGAGGACTTCCGTGGCACTCCCTGCTCTGCCGAGCAGCTGGGTAAGTACAGGTAAGGAGCTTTGCTCCTTGCAGCAGAAGTCGGGATAATTCCCTCCATCAGCAGAGTTGCGTAAGCCCCACTTTCCCCACGTGGCACTGCCAGCAGAGGTGTTGTCCCCTGAGGCCTTGCCAGGGACCCGGGGGCATTCCAGATCCCACAGTTTTAGGAATTCTTTGTGGCAGCTGTGCTGCTCCAGCGTAACAATGTAAAGATAGTGCTAAATTCTCATCATCAGTTCTCTGAAAAGTCATAGAAAAAATAAGTGTGTGAACGTGTCAGAAAGACACAAAACAACTTGGTTTGCTCAGCCTGGAGAGGAGGAGGCTGAGGGGAGACCTCAGGGTGGTCTTCAGCATCCTCACAAGGGGCAGTGGAGGGACAGGTTTGGACTACGTTCTCAGGCACAGGGTGGGATTGTTGGGGGTCCTGTGCAGGGCCAGGAGCTGGACTGGATGATCCTCGTGGGTCCCTCCTAGCTCAGGATATTCCATGATTCTGTGATTCCATGATAACTCACCAGGGCATCTCTCATGCTGTCAAGTCTGAGGAGGGATTTCCCCTCTCCGAGCCCACCCTCAGTGCTCTGTAAAGAAGAGGGCAGAGAACACAAGGGCCCTGCTGCTGTTTCTGACCTCGAGGAGTCAAATCCCACTGGTCTCTGCCTTTCTGGGTTCCCACATGCACTGCCAGCACTACAAACCAGCGTTTAAACAGCCTATGCATTTAAATTTTGTCATTAGACTCAGCAGAGGAGAACAATGCTTCACCAACCTGCTGCCTCAGAACATGCGAGGCTGAAGTGATTACAAACCCTTTACTTTCATTACTAGCAAGGCTTGAAGGTGCTGGGAAGGATGAGGGGTATAATTTACTCCATCTGTAAGACTGTTCTTCCACTGCAGGCACTCAGAGATTTACACTCCCTGCAGGCCTGCCTGCCTGCCTGTGTGCTCGGTTTATTTAGGGGAGGCTGGCGGGGAAGCCAAGAGGAGCCAAAACCCCGCTCTCACATTTCCCTGGGCTGTGACGGCGCTTATTCCCAGAGAAGGAAGTTTGGGAGTGACTCAGAGGCGCTCAGACAGCAGAGTGAGTGCTCAGCCCTCCGTCACTGCTGCTCTCACTGCTCCACCACGGGCTGGAACTCGCTCTGTGCGTGGCTCATCCCCGGAAGGATGCAATCATCTCTCTCGGGACTGCGCTGGAGCTCAAATCCCTCCTGTGCTCAGCACGCAGTAAATAAGGACCGGGAGGCTGCCAGGATTCTTGCACCGAGGTTAATGAATAAACAACCGCCTGCAAGACTCACTCGCCTCCTATTTTTAACATCTATATCTTTGCATCTTCGAGAGACCTCTCCATAAATAACCATTCCAAGAGATAAAAGCATTGGATGTTTCTTTTGACAGAACAGAGATTATCAGCATTTAGACAGAAAAATTGCTGGTAGGCAAGCTGGCTCTTGCTCTTCATAGAAAATGTTGCATTTATCGTGGCAAACAGAACGCTGAAAGACAAGAAAATGCAAGTATAGCAAGGGACATTCTGGAAATGGGAGCTCAGTCATGCCTTGTTTTCCCCGTTTCTTCCTGGTGGGAGATGCTCTCATTGCACACATTTCCAGGAAAACAATGAAGGAAGCTCAGAAAAGTGAGCAACGTTGGGAATTAGGAGAGCTGCCAGCACACCAAGGTCACTGCTGAAAATGGGATTTAATTGCTTGGTTATGGATGCAATTTTGGGAATATTACCCAAGGTGAATAAAATAAACAGTTTCACAAGCACAACCCCTTGGATTTCCGAGAGTGCCTTGGGTGGTTTGGAATGTCCAGCATGAGAGACAAGGAAGAGAAATCCTTCTGCACTTAGTGGGAATCCCTGCCATCCGAGGGGGCTACGAGCACTTGCTACGAGCACTTTGGAGTCATTTGTCACTTGTGAAAATCTAGGTCATTTACTCCCCTCCTCCTGCTCTGCTTTTTTCCATGCTAAATATAGAATGTATTTTCTGGCTTCAGACTGAATAAAGTTGTTAATTACACTCTTTCCTAAAAACCTGCAATTGAAATTCACTTGGGGAGTCTCTGAAAGCTGGGGAAGGCTATTCTTTTTTATAACATTCTTTTGACATGTCTTAGAGGAAAAATGAAGAAAGCCCATTTGCTTTTAATTTCTCAGTTTTGAGGATAATATTTAACAGAAGTAAATCCCTTTAAGGGCTCAGCTATGCTCTTTGAAGCTAGAGGGAAAAATCCCATTGAGTTTCAGTGCAGGAGAACCAGCCAGATGCTTTGGAAAATTATGTTAAACAATCTGCAGTGTGTTAAGTGATGCAAGAAAATTAATTTGTGCCATCGTGAACTGCCAATCGGTGACAAAGATGGGAATCCTGAGTTTAGTAGGCAGGGTATAAAAATAACCAGGTTCTTTCAGGGTGTACCTCATCAATCAGCTCCTGTAAAGGGTCTGCAGCAATTCCATCCTCAGTGCCTGGTGCTGTAAAAGCCCAAAGGGGTTGGTGTAACACACCTGTCTGCCAGGAATGTCAGGAGGTATAACAGATGGATTGACATGCTCTGCAGACGAAAAGGGCTGCCTGAGTGTGATCAAATTTGTTATTAATGATGGAGCTATTCAAACAAAGGGGTGTCTAATAACAGAGTTAATTCCTTGTTCCAGTGCTTTTGTCCTTGGAGTGCTGCAGGGCAAACGCCTCCCTGAGCCACAAAGCTTCTCCAGTTCAACTCTGAGCAGACCTGGCTCTGCCCAAGTGTTAAAGAACTTTCTTTGAACATACAAATCCCGTTCCAAACTTCCTCAAGCCTTGGAGGATCCCGTCTCCAGCTGTCCTTGGTGGTGGCCAGAGGCACCAGCTGCTTGTTGCTCTATCCCCAGGGCAAGAGCAGCTTCCAGGCTGGGGGTTGCTGAGGGAAGAACTAATTTATTTACAGCAGGGCCTCCAAAACTCAGGGATACAACCTGCCCCAGCCACCTACGCCCTCTCTCTGCTGATGGAGACGGATGGGCACCCCTACAAAGCAGTGCAGCCTTGGACACCTGTTGGAGAGGGAGAAGAGGAGATGCCTCCTGAGCACAAGGGGAGCCAGAACTGCCTTTATCAGACACCTCATTTCTGTGTGCCTGCAGGTGAGTGGGACGATCCCAGGCCTTGGTCACTTGGTCCCTCAGGATGCAGAGGATTGAGAACTGCAAGAGATGGACATTTCTTTAAGCTCCGAGGTGACAGCAGTGCAGAGAGAGAGACAGCAGCCCCAGCGAGGTCACTCCTGCAGCCCCAGCGAGGTCACTCCTGCAGCCCCACAGCATTGGGGTCACTCCTGCAGCCCCAGTGAGGTCACTCCTGCAGCCCCACAGCATTGGGGTCACTCCTGCAGCCCCCGTGAGGTCACTCCTGCAGCCCCAGCGAGGTCGCTCCTGCAGCCCCACAGCATTGGGGTCACTCCTGCAGCCCCAGCGAGGTCGCTCCTGCAGCCCCACAGCGTTGGGGTCACTCCTGCAGCCCCAGTGAGGTCACTCCTGCAGCCCCACAGCAATGGGGTCTCTCCTGCAGTCCCCCCTCTGCAAAGGGTTCAGATGGACTCAGGAGAACAGCTCAGATCTAGGGGGGAAGTCAGACCAGGAGTTCGGGCAAGGACGCACCCAGCTCACAGAGCACAGCCCCATTAAATCCAGCTGCAGAGGGTTGTGCAGAGCAGGGGGAGCATCAAGAGGCGCCTGATTCTTGCCCAAATCATCTCCCCGTGCAAAGGCAAGGCCTGATGCTCACAGGTGGCCAAGGCACTTGTGCTCTGCCTGTGCTGGTGGGATGTGGCACGAGACTCAGGTATTGGTGACAGCAGCAGTAACATCAGCTCCTCCAGGTGACGCTGCATTACTTTTCAACTCTAGCAGCCCAACTCCTCTGCTGACTTTCCATCCATCCTGCAGCCCATTCCCCTGCCTTCCACATGCATGGTACAAACGAGGCCCAGCATTAATGAGCCATTGCATACAGATGAGCTGGCAGCCAGTCTGAGCAGCCACAGCCACACATAAAAGCCAAGGAGGGCCTTGGGCTCTCTTCCTGCGGTGCAGGAGCTGCTGGACACCAGTTCTGTGGAAGTTCCCTGGTCTGGGTGACACGGGCAGCTCCTCTTCCACCTCCCTTCTGCAGGCACCTGCACTGGGTAAGACACAAGGTAAGGGGCTCTGTTCTGCTGTTTCCCCACCATATTTCCCTATAGACTCTCCCTTCTGTCTCCTTACACAAATTTGCCATGTCAGGACTACAGCAAGGGAACCAAAAAATCCTTTTTTTTAATGGAATAGCATTCTAGTTTGCCTTGTCACTGGCTCACCTCTCCTTGGGCAGCTGTTTGCCAGTCCTCTGCCTCTGTTTCTGCTCCCATTAAACAGCTACTGAGGAGAACACTGCCAAAGAAAATCTCTGCATCTGCTGAAGTCACCTTAGAAACCGAATGCAGATGATGGCAATTCAGGCATTGCTCCTCTCTGGCAATGCTGAGTGGATTTCTGACAGTGACATGGGGCTGGAAGGGCCTTAAACCTCAGTTCTGTGAAAAACTGGGGTGGGATAAGCTGGTACAAGCTCAGAGCACATTAGATATGTGTGGGAACTGCCAGCACTGCTGTTTAACCCTGTGTTAGCAGCAGCCACCTGGGCTTCAGAGAGACTTAAGTAACTTCAGAGTAACTGAAGGGCTAATTAAGCATGTGTAAGTGGACAGTTAACGAGCATCAGCTCAGGGTTTTCACAGCCCTACCTGAACTGGGAGGTGTTTCAGTTCCCTAGAACCAACTGCTCAGAGCAGAAGTTCCCCCAGCTCAGCTCAGAGCTCCAGGAATGAGGTTCTTAAAACTAGTAAAGTTAAAAAAAGTAACCACCCTTAAATTCACTTCCACTTTGGGCATGACAACATGTAGTGCATGGTTCACTTCCTTAACCTCACAGTCAATTGCTTTTCTCAACCCCTATAAGCATCAGTAGAGAAAGAGAAAAATCTGCATATGTGTTAGTAATAAATTTAAAAATCAGGGCATACCACTTAAGGGTTGACTTGTCAGAAAATGGTAATTAAAAGTGTTCCAGCTGACAGTGCTGCTTTAATGAATTATTAGTAATGTTCTTGGAGAACATTTGATGAAAGACACCATAAGAGCTCTTGCTTAAACAAACCAATTTTCTGCATCATGCAACTTCAGTGCACAAGAGGGGGAAAATCTCCATTATAGAACTACAAAAATAACCACGTAATGGTTTGAATGATCATGAAGGAACAGGCCATTCGTACTTGGCCTGTATTTCCTATACCACAGCCTTTTTCCATATGTGTTTTTCTGAGAGCTGCCACTCTTGTGTTAAACTCTGTCTCAAAAGCCCAAAAAGGTGCAGTGTAAGAGCTTCTCACAGTTACAGGTGTTCTCCACGCACAGGGCAGTGTTCCTGAGGCAGGGACAGAGCCTTTGGCTCTGGATCCATGATCACAGCTGTGGTGCTGGATCCCACCAGGCTTTGCCTGGCAGAGTCCAGGGGAGCTGGACAAGGCAGCACAGAGCACGTGAGTGAGGAGCTGGATGCTGGAGGTGAATGCAGAGGGCATGGAACTTTAGGAGTGGGCTCTTTGAGTACTTAAGTTAATTGTCCAGTGGCTCTTTGTGCCTTTTACTGCTTGGCATCTACTGCAGCTCCAGCAGGAGGTCCTTAATTCCAGACAGAACCAAGGTTGGCAAGGAGACAGCGAGGGGAGAGTGCGTGGAGACTTGGAAACACAGCCCTGCTGACTGGGAGCGATGTGTGGAGTGGGGAAGGATGAGGGCAAAGGGCGCTAAGCCTTAATCATGGATTTGTGTTCGGGTGTGAAGGAGACGGTGGTGGGAGGTGGGGAGACAGGTGGGGGAAAGAGGCTCTCATGCCTCATTTCCTTGCCATGGGATTCTTGCTGAGTTCCAGCTCCATCCAGATTCGTTGTTTGTCCTTGACTGTTCCAGGAGAAATGTAAGAGTGCAGCTCTGGAAATTCACCTCTCTGGCAGGAGTCCCGTGGACCCACCCCAGCACTGGTGAGCAGCACATCCTGGGGAACTGGGGGGTTCTTGCAGGGGTGGTGGTGGGAAAGGCACTTCCCAGGAGGAGTTCAGCACTCCAGAGGGCTGTTCTGGGTTCAGCTCTTAGCAGCAGCTCACCTCAGCCCCCTGTGACCAAGGCACATCCCTAAATCTCTGGATTACAGCAGGAATCAGGGCAGTTTTACACGGGAATGGAACTTCACCTTCCCAGCCAGGCTGCCCCAGGAGTGCCCGCTGGGTGTTCCCTGGGCATGCAATCCCAAAGCTGCACCAGCACCACACACCCTGCCTGGACTGCAGCTCAGCCTGCCCACGGAGAAAAGGAGCTTTAGAGCTCAGTTCCAGTGCTCTGGGTGCCCCCAGAGATCTTCAGGAGTGCTGTCCCCAGAGCAGGAGCTGAGAGCAGCACGGGCCGATGAGGGCACACCCTCCTTGCTGAGCCTTACTCAGGTAAGGGTTTGTTCCCTTCTTGCTTTCAACACACAGGGCTGGGACATGGGAACCTGCTTCCTCTGCAGCATTCCATGAGAAAGGCAAGGAAATTTAACTTGGCTCAGGCTTTAATAAATTCTCCTGACCAGCTTCTGTGCTGTGGGCAGAAATGTGCACAGAGGAACCCAGAACGGGTAACAAGCAGCCAGATACTGCTCGAAGCCCTTGGATGTGCCCATCCCAAAGGGAAAAATAAGCAGTTATACAAGTGGCATGTGCATCACAGGGCAGAGCTGCTGTGACCTGAACGGCCACCCTGTGTGTGGATGTTAATATCGAGAGGAGTCCCTCTCACTTCCCTTTTTTGTTTAAATTTGGGGGCTGTGTCTAATCTTGTCACCCAGGGTGAGAGGAGACGCCCTGAAGAACAGCTCCTTCAGCCCTCAAATACAAACTGCAGCTCTGGTGCCTCTCTTAAATGAGCTGCCGGGGCCCTTCAAACATTTGAAGGGGTAAAGTGAGGTGAGAGTAAATCCTTCATGGGTTTTACACCACTTTAGCAGGACTCTGGAAAGCTTAAATAACATCCCGAGGTTTGCTGCATAATTGAATCCTACATGGTGGCACAACTGATACAAGATTTTTAAAAGCTCATTAATGGCTGAGGTCAGAGCTTCACTTTTGGAAGTTATTTAGTCCCTGGTTCAACTTAGGCACTTAACAGAAGCAGAAACTTAAAATAGGAATCTTGGTACCTAGAACTGCTTGTGCAGCTGATGATCCAGGGAAGTTTGAAGCAATTCACTTTGAGATGCCATTTTCTGAGAACTGAGAGGAATTCTGAGACATCTGAGCCGCTTGAATAAATTCCCTCAGGTTGGTGGAATGAATCACTACCACAGAAAACTCCATCAAGATTTAAGCTCCTAAATGAATGGGAAGGATGTGAGATGCCTGGGCAGGTTAAGTTGTTTTCCTCTGGAAATGAAACAGTGGGATACACGTAAAGGGAGTCCAAGAGGCTGACATCGCTCTCACTTTTCTGTCTGGTTCTGTCTGGAACATAAGGACCTCCTGCAGGAACTGCATTAGGTGCTGGACAATAAGAGGCAGAAAGAGCCGCTGGGCACTTGGTGATGGTGTAATTTAAATACAAAGCCTTGCACAGCGTGGGAGCTCATCATAAATCTAAACTTAAGAATTTTATTTGCAAAAAGATCTGCAAATCAGGTTTATATGTCCCACTCCAAAAGCCATTGTACATTCCCTCTGTTTCACTCTTTGCTGAGAATATTGAGATATTATACGCGCAGAACTTTTTTCCCTTCACGGATGATAAACAGGTGCCTGCCAATATAGCAACTGAGCATCTCTTATTGAGACCCTCCGAAAATCTGTGCTCCATTCCAACTCTGACTACAGCAAGCTGATGCTGTTGCCAGTCCACAGCTCCACACTCAAGAGGTCTCAAAACTTTGCAGTCATTGAATTTATCTACCCAACCCCCTTGTTCCTCTTCCATCTTATGAGCAGATGGGGAAACAGGCACAAAGAGGAGAATATTTGTCCCACAGTACACAAAAAAATGTGGGAAGTTGGGAATTCAGCTCAGCTGTTTGGACTTTGGGGAATGCTTTATCACTTGACTGTACTTCCTAGGTCCTGCAGCCAAAAGCCATTTGATTAGGACAGATTAGTTTGGTTTTGAGTTGAGACAGAATCTGCTCCCTAAGTTTACTCCTTGCTGTGAAATAGGAAGGAACGAATGTACTGAATGCTGGTCTCTGACCTTGGTAATAAGTTGATTTAATAGGATTTGATTTTTCAAATGTAACATCTCAAGTCAGCCATAAACTCTGGAATTAGCATAGCACATCTCGGCACAGGAGAGATTTTCAAGCAGCAGAAGGAGATGAAGTCCATGCCCAATGAATTTCAAATTACACTGAAGATGAACTCAGCCATATGCATGTCAAACCCAAATTGTGCAGGCTCTGAGTGCAGCAGGCAGCACAGTTATTAATGGCTTACATTTGCTATTAGGAATGCAAAGTAGCTGCTTTGCACCCAGTTTGTTCCGACGTCTCCTCACATCGATGACCCATGTGACGGGTCAATAATTCACTCCCTGCACTCTGCAAGCCAAGAATGTCTTGCAAGTCAATTACACTCATAGAAATAATTAGGAGCACAAAAGTAACTGGAGGATTGGGATAGAAAAAGCCCTGCTGCTGAAATATTGCATATCCCAGGCAAAGCAGAGCATTCCTGCCTTTAGATCTGCAGCTCATGCTCCTCAGCACCTTCCAAGGGCACTGAACTTGCCCCTGACAGCAGGAAATGGCCTGAAAAGTGGCAATTTTCAGTGCCAGTATTTCAGGGAATAATCAGGTTCCCATGTAACTAAAAGCTATTTGCTTCCTGCAGGAGATGTGTAAAAAAGTAGGACATTAGGCAAATAGCTGCCTGCTGAGATCTGATCCTCAAAATTGTTCCTGAAATTTGTTTAGCTTTCCTGGCATTAAATTGTAATAAATCCCAGGAACACTTTAACCAATCTGCTGGGCACAAGTAGACTCTAATCCAGATGGACAAAATCTGCTTCATCAGACCCTGTAGGAAAGAGCACAAAATGCCTTTACCAGCTCTGAGTTCAGCTGGGAACTTCTGAAGTCAGGCTTCTCACAGCCCAAGTCTTGGGTCATCAAGCTGAGTCTAAAGGCCATGGCAGGGGCTGCAGGCTGTGCTGTGCATCCCTGGAATTAGGGCTGTTATCCGCACCTTGGGGTGGCAGCCAGGAAGGGCTGAAGGATGGAAATTGTAGAGATGAGATTGGAATGGGACAAGATGTTGTTGAAAATCATGGGAATCAGGTCTCAGGAACCAGGGGCAGGATGAAAACCGTCAGTCCCAGTCTGGAGCACTCATGATGGACAGGAATCTTCCAAGCCACTGGTGTCTGATCTGTGATTGTACAGCCTGGACTGGTTCAAGGTGGAGCATCAGCCAGCAGGTGCCAGCCTGCCAGGGAGCTCCTGCACCTCAGGAGAGCAGGGCCAGGGAGCAAAAGGGGAGCAGGGAAAATCAACAGGTAGTGGCTGATGTGCTTCAGTGTCAGCTCAGCTCGTCACATGGGCAGACACTTAAAGGAATTCACAGGGCAGAAAACTTGTATTACCCAAAGGAAAAGTGAATCTGTTCAGGAATGCAATGAATCCTTTCCCTTTTGAGCAATTCTGTGGGGTCACCAGAGGTTTCTTTGCTTTCTGGATGTACAGTGAGAATTAAGAGGTTGCATTCTCCCCCCAGATGCTCCCATTCCGTCGTGCCACTGTAGCCCACCTGACTTTGACTACAGATATCAGAGAGGGTCTTTATGCTTCTGAGGTAAAAAGCGAGCTCAAAAGCTGAAGTCTAAAATGTCTATTAATGCAGAGCAAGTCTGGAATGATGTTAATTTCAACACATCTGCTGGGAAACTCCTGAATGAGAGGCAGGACACATTCAGAGGAACCCGGGACATGATCATGAAGCAAAGGGTCTGTTAATGTTCCTGTCTAAGAGAAACTATGATCCTATGTACAGAAATTCAGGAAACAAGGACAACTTGATTGCAAAACAAAGCCAAATCCAAGCAACAGCAGAGCCAGGAACAGACAGAACAGGAGCAGAAGAACTAAGAGTAGAAAAGCCTTCTGTAAACTATGTATTCGTGGGATTTACTATGAGAGTTCTGTTATTTAACGAAGGGGATGAGAAGTGCTAAGTAATGAGCAGCGCAGAACTCAGGCTGCAGTGCAGCCTTTAATCCCTGGCAAGTGAGACAGGCAGAGCTGGAAAATGCTTCACACACAGTTCAGTGATGTAAATGATCCAAGGAAAGAGCTCCACACACACTTTGATCTTGAGAGAAAGCCTTCCTCACTTTGTTCTGTGTTTAGCTGAAGAAAGGGATAAAGTGTGAAAGAACTGCCTTCTGTGTGAAACAAATAGCAATACATTCTATTTATAGCACATCTGAAAGATCTCAAAATCCCTGACAGCTGTGCCCAGGGATCACTGCAGTTACTACTGCAGCAACTGTAGTACTCTACTCTGGCGGGGCAGAGGGTGCTGAGCAGTAAGAAACTGCTGAACTGGTGAAACCCCAGCCTCAGCCTTAAAATAGTCTCACAGTTGCATGTAAAGTAGAGAAATGATTCTTATTTCCTTTGCAGACAGGGAGCAGGAGTTAGAGAGCAGTGGAAACATCTGAGCCCACAGAGTCAGGGCCCCAGCTCGACAACTACTGTTTCCAGGCCGGTGAACCCTCGCATGAACCATCCCAAAAGGGCTGGGGAGTGCAGCTACCACCTATCACATCCTACTGTGCATCTCCAAGTCTTTCCTCTCCCAATCCAGCTGTCTGGGAAGCGCTCAGGGGCTGGCATTCCCACTGGAAACCTGGCAAAGTAGGGTTTGAGTCTGGCTTATCCAGACCAGTGTGACAGACGTCTCTGCTCTGGTTGAGTCATTGGCACCAAACCAGCACAGCACAGGGGGAGTTTGGCCAGTTTAGAAACCAAAGTCACCTTGGTAGGCACCAAAAGCTGGGCTGCTGGAATTACAGACTAAGGTGAGGACAGTGCTCCTCACATTCCATGAAAATACTCCCTGGCTGCCTGGGGTTTTCCCTGGTGCCACAAGCAGGGGAGAGATGGCCTAAAAAACACAGAGCAGCTCTTCCTGCTGCAGTCCCACACAGGGTAGGGGTTTATTTGCCTTTCCCTCACCTTCCTCAGGCTCACACACAGGGAGTATCCCAAAAGTACATCAAATTCTGCCCCTAAGGATGCAGTTTGGCCATGGCAGGGCCAGCCAGGCTCTTGGGTGTGTTCTGAGTGCCCCTTTACCGTGTCTCTGCTCCAGAGCTGGAATTGGCTCCTCTCTGAACTGCTGTGGGGAGACTTTATGTCACAGCAACAGTTGCTGTCTTGTTTTTGTCCTTGTGCAGAGCCCAGACAGAGCAGCTGCAATGCTCCCCCTTGGCACTGAGTAAGGAGAGCCCTTTCCCAAGCCACTGAGTTCACCAGTGCTGAGTTCTCTGCCCCCAGCCGCAGAGCTGGGGCCTGTCTGGGGCAGTACAACAGTAATATCAGCTTAAATTCACCGGCTCTTTGGAAAGAAAAGCTGTACAGGGGCAGAGCTTTTATTTGACAGGGCAGTGCTAGGTGCTGAACCCTGACAGCAGAGCAGGGTTAGACCTGTCAGTGCTCACAGGTGGCTTTGCCTTGGCAAAGTCTGTCCCCTGCTGTGTCCCCAAGCCCAGAACCAGCTGCCTTTGGGCTCCTGCAGCAACTGGTGACTGACACGTGACATTGCCAGCCTGGAGAAACAAAATGGGAGTTAATGATTCAACCCCTTAAATGCCTCAGCAAAGAACACCAAAATGGGGAATGTGCAGGATTGGCTCACATGACTCTGCCCATTTTCCCTGTGGCTTTTTGGGGGTGTTTATGCAGCATTTGCCTTCCAGGCCTCACTGCTGAAGGTTCATTGCATTCAGATCAATCCCACACGCCCAGGTGAGAACCCATTTCCATCTGCCCTTCTCACATATTCACAGGGCAATGCCTTTGTCTGGCAACACAGTGCAGAAGTAACCACACAAAACCTGCCTTTCTCCATTAAAAATTTCAGCTAAAAGCAAAAAGCTTTATGTTCAAGACTTCTCAGCCCATCAAAATCAATTCTCTTAAAGTAGAACACAAATCTAGTACAACACTGGTGGTGAGTTAAATCCCTAAATTTTTTTCTCATGCAACCACAACACATCACACACAACTCTACTACAACCAGAATAATTTGGGGGGGGACTTTTTCAGCCAAATTAAAAATCCCAAAAGATATAATTTGCTTGAGAAATGATTTCTCCCAGACAGCCATTTCCTACTAAAAACTGAATCTTTTCATTGGAAATCTATTTGTCTGAAAATAGAAATTTGTTGTGTTAAGAAATCCTGCTGGAAAGACAGCTCAGCTCCCAGTTCTCTGTCTCCAGAGGCAACAGCCCAGCGTGGCTGCACCCTGAGCTGGTGCCTGGGAATTCTCTGTCCCAGCAGAAGGTGCAGTGGGAGGTTCAGTCTGGCCGTGGAATTAACCTGGCACTGCAAAAATATCCAATAATGATGTTTGCTTTGGTGCCTGTGAAGTGATTGTCGCTGAATGCTGGCAGATGGTTTTGTGCAGCCAGAGGTGTTTCCAAGTGCCACATTCCTGGAGGGGCCGTGGGCCAGGACAGGAGGAAATGCTGCTTCTGTTCCTCTACCAAACCCTTCCCAGTGTTTGTGTATGGGATGTGTCCTTTGCTCTCAGTCAGCTGAAGCCTTTAAACTCTCCCCCAGCAAATGCAGCCCTGGATTAATTTCTGCTCAGCACTAATTACAGTATTATTAATTGCTAACAATGACAGTAATGTCTTTATTGCTGTAAATCCTTTATTTATACGTCTGAGGTAAATATTTCAACCTTTGAGGACCCCAAACACTCCTAAGCTTTCAGAAAACAAGATTTGCTTGAGTCCCCAGTGCTGCAGTGCCTGTTCTTTCATTTATTCACTGGCCTGCATTCCCATGAGGGAATTACTTCTTCCCCCCAGCTTTGTGGGGGAAACTGCAGCCCCTCCTTTCAAACCGTGTGTACAGGGCACAACATTCCTGGGTGGAATTAGTGACTGTTTGTTATCACAGAAATATGATTGAAAGATGGCTCCAGGGGGCACTCAAGTCCCACTGGGGCTGCTCAGCAGCAGCACAGCAGGTGCCAAACCCTACAAAATGGGTACAAAACACAGTGAGAAGATCTCATGTAAGGCAGAGGGCAGAACCCCCCTGGCAGGGCAGGGCAGCACTTCTGAGGTGACTGAGTCCCTTGAGCAACCAGCTGCTCCTGTAGAGTCCCTACATCCCACAGATGTCAGAGGTGACATGGTTCTGTTCCTAAAAGTCAGGACATGAGGAAGGGAAGGGAGGGGACAGTGCATGTTCTGGTTATGTCACTGCTGGGCTGGCCTGGCCCAGTGCTGCTTCATGCAGGTCTGAGACAGGAGGCTGAAACCTCCCTCTTTCCCCCCATCTAAGGAGGACAGTTTGGCACTTCAGGGATTTCTTCATTGGGTGCTCACACAGAGCTGTGTGCTCCCACAGAAATCTGGGGTGGGAGACACCACTTCCAAGGATATTCCATTTTCCCAGTAGATATTACGGACCAATGCCCAGCCCCCAGGCCGGCAGGCAGGCAGGCAGGCAGGCATCCCTCTGCCTCTCCTGCATGGAAAAAAGGCAGCTCGGGCACCTCACAGTAATTCTGTTTAGCAGGAGAGAGGGCAAGGCGGGGAATAAGATCCTTTGGGGTATCCACTTGAAATTCCACTTAGGCTTTAGGCAAACACAGTCACTTGGGCTGGAGCTGTGACAAGACTCAAGCTTAGCACTGAGCCGGATGGAAGGATCACATTTCCCACACGGAATTGGCATTTCAGGCGACACTCTGGAGGCACAGCCACAGTGCTCAGTGCTCCAAGCTGCTACCAGGGATAAATATTCCATGGTGGCGTTGCCAGGGCCAAGAAGAAACCTTGCCAGTGCCAGCAGGTCTGGTCCCTTGGCAGATGTGTCCCTCAGAGGATGCTCAGAGGATGGTTCAAATCAGGTTCTTTCCAGACAGACCCCAAGGCCAACTGGCTGCTTTAGGGACCTTATATTTTCCTCCATTCCAAATTGATTCAGCTCTCTGTGACAGTCCTTGATTCTGATTTTGATAGAAGCAACAAGACAGAATGGTGCAACTGCTATCCCATCCCAACAGGCCCATTCCTGCTGTATCCCATCCCAACAGGCCCATTCCTGCCGTATCCCATCCCAACAGGCCCATTCCTGCT
>VZTF01001311.1:295878-342785 GCA_013397755.1 Cnemophilus loriae
CCATCCCAACAGGCCCATCCCTGCTCTCCATCCCATCCCAACAGGCCCATCCCTGCTCTCCATCCCATCCCAACAGGCCCATTCCTGCTCTGCATCCCAACAGGCCCATTCCTGCTCTCCATCCCAACAGGCCCATCCCTGCTGTATCCCATCCCAACAGGCCCATCCCTGCTCCCCATCCCATCCCAACAGGCCCATTCCTGCTCTGCCCAGGGCCGCTGGCAAAGGGCAAATGAGCTCTACTCCCCAAAGGCCTTGGTAGTAAAGCAACCAGCAGATAATACACCATGAGAGTAAGTGTTAGCATTTGCTATTCTAATAAAGAAGGATTTGATAAGGTATTAGGAATTGGATATTTCACATACTTTGTTCAGAGAAAGTTCAACAAAAAGAAAAACACAGAAAGGACTGAAAGAAGATCTGAGTTTTGCAAAGAACTGAACAGGACTCGAGAAAAATAATCCTTTAACTCTGTATCCCCTTTCTTCTACCTAAGCTGCTTAGAACTTCCTCTGAATCCCTAACAAAGATGTATTTCTACCACAGGCTGCGGGCTCGGGGAGCTGCTCTGTCTCCCCCTAATGATCCCGTTCTGCCAGCTTGGCTCCCACACCCACTGCTGCCAGGGAGGGAACCAGTGTGGAGCTGCAGACACCAGAATTTCCGTGAAAGAGGAGGAGATGGAGCCTTGTTTTTGTCAGGCCCTCATCAAACATTCAACACCTTCCCCTTCCTTCCCCCTCTGATCTCCTCAAGGGCTGCATGTGGCTGGGATTAAAGTAATTTCCCTGGACTGAAACTTACCCAAGGAACAATTAAATGTCGTTATCCCCCACATCCAAAATTTTTCGAAACAAACCAGTTGAAAGAAATAAGAGCAAACAGAAGCACTCAATAACGTTCCTGAGGGAGCAGAGGAACTCCAGCTGCTCAGGAACTGCAAGGATTGGTATCACCCACTTGCAGGGCTGCAGAGAACAGGTAGAAATACAAGTAACAGCTCTCAGATATTTGGGATGGAGGCACTGCTGGAGTACTTGGGAAGCTGAGAATGGAAACCTGAAAGGTTCTGCTTGCTCTGGTGATCACTGGGAAATATGAGACTGGGCCAGGGAAGTGGGAACTCCTTGTTTTCACAGCTAACCTTGACAGGTCATGATTATTCATGGAGGCTTTATATGTCCCCCTGTGCAGGAACAGGAGCAGTGCACCCTCTATAAACACTTCGTGGCTGGGGACAGCAGCACCTTCCCCAAGTCCCACAACACAGAATTCTACACTCCAGACAGACAGCAGTGCCCTATTTATTTGGGCCCAACAGGAAACATACCCTGGTAAACATTAGCTACAATGTAGTTGGGCACCTTTGCTGATTTGAATTAAAAGGCCTTTATTGCTGTATTATATAACTTGCTTTATATAATCTTCTCCAGACAGTCGGTGATATACTCACAGCATGCTTATCCAGGAGGGAATTTTTCTCCTGCTGAAGCAAATCAACACATTTCAGCTGTGTGTGGGGGCAAGGGATTTGTTGAAAGGAGAATTCCTTTGTCATCCTGCCTGAAGAGAGGTGTAATTCTTCTGCCTCTTTGATCTGCTCGGGGGTAGCTTAAGCAGGGCTTGTAAAGGAGCCTCAGAAGGGGCCATGGATGATTTAAAGAGGCAGGAGAAGAATGGTGGAGCTGGGGACCTATTTTCAAGGATCCAGGCTGATCATCTTCTTCTCAGCTCTTCTGTGGCTGTTATCTGTTCAATTGCATGTCCAGATCCTCACTCAAATTCCAGAAGGTTTCCAGTGGAGGCTGGATCAGAACTGTGATAGTAATTTATCATGGCCCCCGGTGTGAGGACATGGGCAGATTAGAAACCAGAATTCCTGCAGATTTCTCCCCTTCACACCTATTCCCTGAGGTTAGGAGTCCCTCTCTGCCTAAGGAGTGCAGCTCACAATGGACAAGGAGAGGCATCCCAAAATTTCACCCTGCCATTCTGGTAAAACCCATGTTCACATTCTTGCAGAAAAGGACAAAATGAGCACAAGGGCCAGCTGAAGTTGGGTGGTTTTGCACAGTAAGTCTACACCCTGGAAAATTTCTTGGAATAATGTGTTACACAGAAATATTTTATTTCTGCTCAAACTATGCATTAACACAGACATATTAAAAGTGCATCAGGAAAATAAAACTTAAGAATTGTTCAGGAAAGTGTGACCTCATTCCCCTTCCCTCAAATACAGGCTTAAAGTTTAACCTCTGTCAGCTCCATTTGCAACCAATAAATTCAACAGCAAAAGAGTGAAAACGTAGAGTACATAGTGACCTTCATTTCTTTATTTTATTGAACAGGGGAGGAAGGTGATTCAATCCAAGTGCAGAAAGAAGGCAGCTGTAAGAGACATAGAAAGAAGTTTATTCTTAGGGCTGCTCATACTAACAAGGACATTAAATAATAGAATTACTTCTGGCTTTACAAAATGCAATTAATTTGTACTTAGACTCCATCCTTGATAATTTAATATTTTCTCTTTGCTACTGATTGACACATGTGAAGGTGTTTTCTGGTCCCTGTAACTGGGTCTGTTGAGAGGATTTCTGGTTTAGCCAGCTGAGACACCAGGCAGCTTCTCTAAGTTAATATTACAGGGTAAAGGGACATTGCCAAACAGCAATTCTTGACTTTATAAAACTGTTGTGGTGGCAAGGGGACCCTCAGAGGGGGCACTTGGTCCTTTCCTGTGTCAGCTGTACAACTGGCGCAGACACTTTCCAGTGTTTAAATGGCTGCACTTAAATGAGACAAATTTCACACTAAACTCCCACTGGTGTCTAACGGATCACTGGGGATTATCCCCATTTTGGATATATGAAATTAGAGCTTAGGAGAGGTAAACAGCTCTTGCCACAATTACTTAAGCGCATGAAATCAGGCAAAATTTGGGCAGTCCACTTGCCACCAATTTGAGCCCAAGCATTTTGCTGCTGACCAAAAGGAAGCCTGGGTGGGCTGGTGATAGGAGGCAAGGTTTGAGATAAGGGGTGTAGCATCTTTAGCTTGCTCTAAAAAAGTCATTCCTAAGGCTTGTTTTACTGTCTCTTCCTATTGGGAAGGTAAAGTGACAATAGAAACACGAAGCCCTCAACATCTCCTGATTGAAGGTGCACTCACAGGTTTTCCCAAAGGAAGCATCCCCCATGGCAGCTGCAGGAACCCCAAACCCTTGCTCTGTGTGGCTGGAGATTCTCCTCCTCAGAGACCCAGGAGGCTCTGAACACCCCTGTCTGAGTCAGCACTGGGAATACTTTCCCCTCAAGTTTTTACTTGGTTTGGAAGCTGCAGCATTTTGCCCCAGGACATGTGATCACAGCACACAGCTCATTCAGCCACTTGAGAAGGATTTTGTTCAACAAAAGCTGAATAAAAAGGCACACATGGGTGCAGGGCAGGCTCACTGTGAACTAAATCCAGCATCCTCTCTGGCAACCAAACACATTTTATGCTTGAAGGGTGATAAACTCAGAAATCAATTATTTCTAAGAACACTCCTAAGTTTTGGGTAAAAATCAGACCCTAGGATGGTCCATGAACATCCCAGGCAGTGTCTGACTCTGCAGTGCATCAGCCTCTCCCCACACCTGTGTGTCTGAGTAACTCCAAGACCTGGAATTTTTCAAATGTGGGTTGATCCAAGTTCCAGTCTGAACACATCTGTAGCATTTTCTCCATCAATGGCTCTTATTCCCTGGGCCTCTTGTTAATATGGCCAGTCATAAAGGACAAAATAAGAGGGACACAGAGCTACACTTTCCTTTAAAGGATCAGGTTCAGAAATCCATTCTTAGTCTTAGCATCACCTTTGTGGTGAGCAAACACCCAAATTCTGCTGCTGAATTTTCTTTTGTTCTCACCTCATAATCCTATTTGAGATGCTTGTGTGATTCCAGGGTCTGAATTTCACACCTCCAAACCCCATCTCTAACCACGCTAAAAATAACTGCATATCTGGCTTAATCATGCCTTCTGCATCTGCTCCCCTTTGCCCCTGAGCTTCCTATCCACATTTCCTCCAGGGTCTCCTAATGTCGAGATACACACAGAACTGCATCAACAGGCCAGGATTCATCTCCTAAAAGGCAGAAAGGTCTCCAAACCCAGCAGTTTTCCCCACAAATGCCCACAATGGAGTTACTGCTGCTCCAGGCTTCACTTACACAACTGAGCACAGGACAATATTAACACTTGACTGACTCGGAGTTTATTGAGCAAGACAAAATGATTGTTTTCTGCTGGAATGCTCCTTAGGCAAAGAACTCCGAGTTTCCTCATCGGCTTACTGGAACTCTTCCCCACCAACTGGAAAATATGCAAATTCTATAACTTTGTCCTAAACAAGTGTTTTGAGCCTGTGTCAGAGGTTCCCCCTGGCCTGCAGGTACAGATTAAACCACACCGGTTGTTATTTCTCGCTCTGCAGAGCCCTGTCAGCAGAGGGGATGTTCAGCTACCTCCGTGAACGCTTCACCAGCCACCTCCGGGAGCGCAGCCGGCGCCGGGCCAGGCTCGTCTCCAAGGATGGGAGGTGCAACATCGAATTTGGCAACGTGGAACAGTCCAGGTTTGTCTTCCTGATCGACATATGGACAACCATCCTGGACCTCAGGTGGAGGTACAAGATGACCATCTTCATCTCGGCCTTCCTGGGCAGCTGGTTCCTGTTTGGGCTGCTCTGGTACGTCGTGGCCTACATCCACAAAGACCTGCCCGAGTTTAACCCCTCCATCAACCACACGCCCTGCGTGGAGAACATCAACGGCCTCACCTCAGCCTTCCTCTTCTCCCTAGAGACCCAGGTGACCATTGGGTATGGCTTCAGGTGTGTCACAGAGCAGTGTGCCACTGCCATCTTCCTGCTCATCTTCCAGTCCATCCTAGGTGTCATCATCAATTCCTTCATGTGTGGGGCCATCCTGGCCAAGATTTCCAGGTCCAAAAACCGGGCCAAGACCATCACGTTCAGCAAGAACGCCGTCATCAGCAAGCGTGGGGGGAAGCTCTGCCTCCTGATCCGTGTGGCCAACCTCCGGAAGAGCCTGCTGATCGGGAGCCACATCTACGGGAAGCTGTTGAAGACCACCATCACCCCCGAGGGGGAGACCATCATCCTGGACCAGGTCAACATCGAATTCGTAGTGGACGCTGGCAACGAGAATCTCTTCTTCATCTCACCACTCACCATCTACCACATCATAGACAAGAACAGCCCCTTCTTCCACATGGCAGCAGAAACCCTCCTGCAGCAGGACTTTGAGCTGGTGGTGTTTTTGGATGGCACCGTAGAGGCCACCAGTGCCACCTGCCAGGTGAGGACATCCTACATCCCCGAGGAGGTGCTCTGGGGGTACCGCTTCGCTCCCATCGTGTCCAAGACCAAAGAAGGGAAATACAGAGTGGACTTCCAGAACTTCAGCAAGACAGTGGCCGTGGAGACCCCCCACTGTGCCTTCTGTCTCTACAACGAGAAGGAAGCCAAAGCCAAAGAGAAGAAAGGTTATGACAATCCTGGCTTTGTCTTGTCCGAAGTCAATGAAACCAGTGACACAAAAATGTAGGTCCAGGTATTCGTGGGACTGAGTTTTCAGAGAGAATTCAGTCTCAAGAGGATTAATAAATAACTCAGTGAAACAAAACAGAAACACGGGTCTGGGTTTGCTCTAACCCAGCATTTGTTTTCTCAAAAGCCTCCAATCAAAGAGGAGCAGCATACCAGTGATCACTATTTAACTAAACTATATATATTTCATAGAATTTATATTTTTATATCAATGAGATGTTTAATGAAGCTGCTACGTTGGAATGTCCAACTCACTGAAGTTTTCAGGAGCATGAAAAGGTGTCAAAAAACCTGAAAAGATGGAAAGAAATTTTAGGACGTTAAAGATACATAGCTGCTGGAAGGAGAACATGAAAAGGCGAAACAGAAGGCAAAGCTAAAGAAACCGAAGGGATTTAGGAGCCAAAACCTCAAAAAAATTTCTGGTTGCCAGAAACTGGCTCTGGAACTTGAGCACCTTTGAATCTTCTGAAACAATTCCTTCCCTCTTTCTTTGGGGCTGGTACAGCTGCAGGACAGAGAAGTAAGGGATGGGACAAGCTTAGGAAATAGAGAAGACAGAGCTTGGGCCAAGCTGCTGCATCTCCAACTCCAAAATGTGCCTTCTCCCCTCTGAAAGCCTTTGACTCCTTTCAGAGGGGAAAAAACCTGAAAAACCAAGGAGAAGCAGTGACCCGCTCTGGGACAAGAGGAATTTTGCAGCTTATTCCCAACTGTCCCAGCCTTCAGCTGCTCTTCACTGCCCCAGGAGCTGCCTGGATGGAGAATAGGGAAACATTTGAAGATGACTCTCCAGAAAGGTGGGGAGATGGAGAACACATTGATTCCTTCACACCTGGCAGAAAGCACTCCACTGGGAGGAGAGAGGAAATTCCCAGCTCTGGATGTATCCTTCCGAAAAATCCCCAATGCAAACAGAGATTACCTTCCCCTTTGAAGCACAAAGGTCTTGTTCAAACAAAAACACAGCCCAGGAGCCTCCTAACAACATTTGCCTTCAGATTTAGTTCCAAACTGTTCATGTCCCCACAGGCAAATGTGCATCCCTACAGGAAACAAGTCCTGCTTGGTGGGAGATGAGTAGTGCTGAACATTTTCTGGGGATGATTTTTGACATTGAAGCTTCAAATGCAACAAGAAGCTCCAGTACTTTTTTAGTGAATGTCTACTTCCTCGCAGTCAGGTTTTTTTCCCCCAATTCATTCTGTTACTGAGAATTCCAGTGGCAGAGAGTTTTTGGGAACTCTTCCCAGTGATGTAACTCAGCTCATCAATTTTCAGTGCTGTGGTAAAATGGAAATAGTGTTAAAAGCTGCTGGACTAAGTGGTTTTAAAAGAAGGGGAGAATTCAGCAGGTCAGATGATGACAAGAGAAAGTTGTGCTGCAAATGAGCATGGTGTGAGTATGGAAATCAAACTCTGGGAACCAGGAGTGTTCAGGTCCCAGTCCCAGTGTAGTGTGAACTCCTCTCTTGGGTCACAACAAATCACTTTACTCTGTATCTCAAATTTGCCGTCTGTAACATGGGACATAAAAACTGACACTGTACAGAGAGCAATGTTATGAACAATAATGTCACTAAAGCACTTTAAAAGCCAATTCGCAGCTGTGTCAATCTTTCCTCAGTGCACCAGTCACACCCTTCTCCACCTTTGGATGGAAAGGTCAGCACACAAGGTTCTGCTCTCATCATGCATCAGAGCTACCAAAAGTGGCTGCACCAGGGCCAGAATCGTGAATAGGGAAGCAGGAGTGAGACCTTTGAGGTAACTCACAGATACTGCTTGATATTTCAATTGTGCTGGTTTTGCAACCTTGCAAACCAGCAGTGTAAAAAATACTTTACAGTCCCAATCACCACAGCACCTTAGTGCCCCTCAGATTATCAGCTTGGAAGGACAGTTTTGATCCCCCAAAACAAACATCAATAAATTAGTGGCCATGCACAGAAATCTCGGAGGGAGCAGGGAAGTGAAATGATGTGTCCGGAGTCCCAGACTGGTCTGAACCAAAAGGCTGCTCCATCCTTCCAGAGCTGCTGCTGCATTTCCTCCCAAGGCTTCCTGTACAGTTCCCTGGGGCTAACGCCCTCAGAAAGTGGCACTGTCAGTGCTCGAGGCTTACAAGCTACACCTCTTACCCCTGGGAGAAGAGATGCACCAAGATGCCTTTAATAGAAGCAGAAAAAGTGTCCCCACTGGACAAAACTAGCAAGTCCAAGGGAAATCCATCTGAAAGGTCAAACCCAGTTGTGCAATGAGGAGTCAGGGAAGATTACTACTTTAAGTGCTGGTTTGGGACGTTAGTGCTAGTGGGAAAAATCAATCAAATGCTCTGCAGCACCTATCCAAGAGGTGGTGCACACCCTCCAAAGCTTAGAGGGTCCCTAAACAATGCACTTCCAGGTACTGCCCTTGGAAAGCCTCCTCAAAATCCTAAACCTCAACATTCTTCCCGACCCAGCGATGGAACCTTTTGCCCTGTCTCTGCAGTATGAGCATGAGGATGTGTTGTTCCATTTCTAGAAGTATGAAGTGCTACCGCAGCTCAAGGAGAAGATACCTGATCCCCCTGCGGGGGTGGCTGCCTGGTGTTCCCTGTCCTGACAGTCACACCTGCCTTGGAACCTGCAGCACAAGGAAGCTGCACCAGGGGAAGGGTGACTGTGTTCTTTTGCATATTTTGGTTTTACTGGGAGGGATCCAGGACGAGAGGAAATTCGAGGGGATGGATCCAAAGCTGACATGGCCATGGCTGAGCTGTCAGGCTCCCTTAGAGCGGGATCATACTGGGAGCTAACTGGGAATCCCAGAGTGAGCCTCTCCCACTGGTTGTCACCCCAGGAAGCCCTGCCAGCCCTGCAGCAGCACGAGATAGAGCCGAGGCAGAGCCCAGCAGCAGCACAACAATGAGTGGAATTTCCTCTGGCTGTCCAGGGAGAGCTGTTTGTCACCCAGCAGATAAAGGTCCAGCCGGGAAGGAGGTTATCGGGGACAGGCCACTCGGGACAGACTCCAGAGGAAAGCTATTCTGGGGGCTGTCACCCCTGCTGCCATTAAAAGAAAGTTCAGTTAAGAGGATGAAAATAAATTTAATCTTGCTGAGCAGAAGTGGCTGGAGGGAACCACAGAGCTGATACTGGAAGACAAAGGCCAGGTTCTTCACCCTGGCAGGGCTTCGTTTCTACAGCTCTGCTCAAGCCTTGCAGGTCCCTGCTCCCTTCCGGGCTGCCCATCCTGCCTCTAGGCCTTCCCACACACTGGGACACACCATGGGGGCCGACAGCCTGGTCCATACCCTGCAAAGGTCTGAGGAGAAAGTCCTGCCCCTTCAGGAGAGCAGATCAGATCATTCCTGCTGGATTAAGGCCTAAAGGATTTTGCTGGGAAACCCAAGCAGCCAGGCTTGGGAATAATGTGTCTGCACTAAACTTAATTTATCTTCTAGTTTCACAAACAATATGTTTCTTCTACTGTATTTATTTTAAACATTCATTCAAGCTGTGCATAATATTTCAATCATTTTGAAATAGATTTACCCTCCTGCTGGCAAATGAATAAGGCATCCTGCTGACTGCTGGAGAAAGGGCCACAAATTAAAATAACTGCTTTTGGTAAACTGACACGTGCTGGTTTGCTGTCTGTCTGCACACATGCTCTGGGAGGAACTGGTGAAAAGACACCCCTAAATAATAATAACAACAACAATAATAATAATAAAACCCCCATGCACCCTGTTCAGATGCTCCCACTGACTTGCACTACTGGATTGTGGCAGACCACTGCTCACAGGCTCCCAGGGAATGCCTGGATGGCTCCTGCCTGTACACAATTCCCTGGAAACTCTGCTGCTCACCCACAAATGAGTCAGCAGTGAGCAAAGCCCAACACAAGTGGGGGCAGCCAAGGTGTCCCATCCCCTTGCCACTCCCCAGGCAAACAGAGGTGGTCACACCCTTGGGAATTCCGCTGGGAACAGATGGGATTTCCCCCTCATTTTTTCCCCCTAAAATCACCCCTGCCTTGATCCATGGTCATGGTGCTGGCCCAGCTCCTGCTCCCCACAGGAGCAGGGAGAAAACACAGCACCAGGCAGGAATGAGAAGGGGAAACAGAGAGGGAAACTCTGCAAGTTCCTAAACCCTCTGGTGAATCCTCCTGCTGCAGCCTGGGGAACCACTGGTACCACCAGCACTGGTCCTAAATCACACTTAACCCTGTGACAGCATCACTGGAACAAGAGTGAGGAAGGCTGAAGCTCTCTCCGTGGCTGCTCGAATACACACAAAAGATAATTCCTGAGGCCGAGGTGACATTCCTGTGGTGCAGGCATCTGCCTGGGGACACTTGCACTTGAATAAACTCACTGCTGCACGAGGCAGACATAAATTCTGCCTGCTCAGGGGAGATGGACGAGCGAGGGGAGGCTGGAGATGAGACAGACTCACTTTGTGTCTTCTTTTTTATGCTGCTGGCCAAATTTAAGCACAGAAAGCATTTAAGCCCTCGCTCTCCTGGGCAGCCGCATCCCAACCAGCTGTGCGAAATCACCACATTAATCTGTTGTGACAGCCCAGCACGGAGACAGGTCGGGATGCCAGGGAGCACAGGGATGCTGGGGACCATCGGGGATGCGAGCGATCCAGCCATCCCCGCGGTGTTTTCTGAGCCGCTGCCACAGGATGGCACCGCTCACCTGCGGATCAGCCTCTCCGCAGCCACAAACTCCACACCACGGCCGTGAAAAGCAAAGCAAGAATTTATTGGGACTGCTCCGTGTTTTATTACACAAAGTTCAATGCATTTAGTGACTCGGTTTCGGCACGGGCCGTGCTAGCTGGATGTATTTAGCCCCTTCACAGAAGTGTTGGGAATTCTCGGCGGTGAATTCGGAGATGATGTGTGAGGGCTGGGGGCTGTAAACTTTGGCTGCTGCTGCACCCTAAGTGGAGCAGGGGGATCAAGAACGGCGAGGTTGGGTCTGGAGAGACCCATATTCCATAGGGAGCTCTGCTCTGTAACGTCACACCAGACACTGCTCCCTGCAGTGTGCCTCAGTTTCCCCAGCTGTTAAAACAACAGCACAGTGGTGCTGGGTTAACGCCTGGATTCCATGACCTCAGAGGGCTTTTCCAATCTCACTGATTCCATGATTCTACCACAGACCACGTCGGGAACACCCCGAGTCCTCGCTGTGTTAGTTTTGCAGCAGAGCCCAAGGTTCCTGCTCAGATGAAGCCCCCACCGTGCTCTGGAAGTGCTCCTGGTGCAGCAGGGACCCACTCCCGTCAAGGAGTCACTGTCACTGTGGCAGAGCCCTCACATCCCTTGGGTTGGTTCTGGAAGCCCAGACCACATCCCTTCTCCCTTCATGCTGCTGTGCTTGGAGCTCCACAAACACCGCTATGGAACCAGCCCAGAATCCCAGGATGGTTTGGGTTGGAAGGGACCTTAAAGCTCATCTCCTTCCACCCCCGTGCCAGGCCCCCCTGCTTCCCTCAGTCTCTCATGGAGAAGGATGCTACTCCCCAAGTTTCCACAGCAAGGTTGGGATGCTGGGACCCCTGGGTCTGCAGAGCTTGGAATGTGCTGGCTGAGGATTTTGAGGAGCTGCTCAGCTCCCTGTCAGCCTTGAGCCTCCAGAAATGGAGCATTAAGGGAAGTTTTAAATCCTCCACAGAAACACCTGCCCCAAACTGAAGCCCCTCTTAATTTGTTTTTCCTTAACACTACAGTACACTGTTATATCAGATATGTGATATATACGCACACAATTATATCAAATACATCTGTGTATATGTATACTGTTCTATGAAATATACATAAATCTATATGGAATCACAGAGTGGTTTAGGTTGGAAGGGACCTTCAAGCTCATCCCATTCCACTCCCTGCCAAGGGCAGGGGCACCTTCCACTATCCCAGGTTGCTCCAAGCCCCGTCTAACCTGGCCTTGGACGCTTCCAGGAGTGTGGCAAGTGTATATATGTGACATATATATATATATATATGTATGTATTATACACAGGTCTTGAGGGAGACAGAAAACCCAGGGAAGGTGTTCAGGTTAATACAGGTGCCCTCTGCCAACACTCCCAGCACAACCCCCTTCAGCCCCTGCACGAACACACTTGGAACACCGACCCTGTGCTCCCAAGGGCCGGAGGTGTCCCTGCCCAGCCCGGCCTGCCAGCACGGGCTGCAGGGAGATTCTGCTGGCCTGAGCACGGCGCTCGCAGCAGCAGGGAGGGGAGGTGCATCCAGCATTATACTTTTCAGCTCCAGGAGACGGAAACTTCAGGAAAAGCCAAAGCAAATAACAAGTTTGTAGCAGTTCCTGGAAAGGAAGGAGCCAGCCCTGGTGGTGAAATCGCACCAAACTGCCAGAGGCCCTGGCTCCTCATCCTCCTTCACCACTGCAGCTTCAAATAAGAACTCCACGACTGAATCTTGTTGTGCCTGCCCCTGATTAGGAGCAGCAAGGTCCCTTCGCCTGGGAAACCTGCCCTGCCCAGAGCCCTTCCCGCTGCAGTTATTGATCTGGGTCGGGTTGGCTGCTCAGCTGCAAACTCAGCTGTGCCCATCCCCTGCCTGCACAGGGCAGATCCTTGGGGCTCCTTGGGGCAGCTCCCCCACTGTGGGGTGCAGGGCTGGTGGGGTTATTGCTGTCATGGCCTCAAAACTGCTCTGCCTTTGGTCTTCACATTCAGTGGGTTTGCTGTCAGGCTCCGTTTGCTGCTCTTGGAGCCTGAAGAGCTGATTTTTGCCAAGGATCTCTGATTCTATTCTGATATAATAGAAGAATCTGAGCTTCATGTGCAGGGATTTCTACCTCTGCAGTGGAAAAAAATCATAACACCCAAGCTAAATTACGTGTTGTCATTCTCCATATGACCTTAATCAGAGGTCTCTCAATTCTTTTCTGATATGACAGAAAGGTCTGAGCTTTATTTGCAGCAAGTTCTGATTTCACAGATGAAAACTGTCATGTGTATGTTATGCTGGGTATTGTGCAAAAATACACAAATAAGGTCTTTGAAGTGAATTTATAAACGCCAGCCCCTGACACGCCTCTGGACTGCAGCTCTAATTAACACCAAATGCAGCCATGCTCGGTTTGATGTGGGAGAACAGACTTTGGTAGGCAGCAGGCTGAAATCTCACCAACTAATTTCACAGAAGTTATTAAAAATACTGGATCAGCACAGCAAAGCAGCCTGTAAAAACTCTATTATTGTTATAGGATAATGAAGTGAAGCTGGCTGCTTTCATCCAGAATTTACAGACTGATGGCTCTTTCCTTGTGACACAGAGGTGGGAAACAGCAGCTGGATTCATCCCTCCTTTGAGCACAAAGCTTCAGGCCCGGGCATTTACTGCCATGAATGTGGATGAAATATTGCTGGGCAAGTCCATCCTCACATTAAATATTTACATCAATGGAAGCTATGGCAGATTGCCCCCATAATTAATGTCTCATTTGGGCTGGAGTGCACTTGTTGAGCACGAATATGAGAAATCTGTCTTTGTCTTTACTATGGGAAGGTCTTGGCACAGGGAAATCCCTCTCCCCTGTCCTGGCACAGGGAAATCCCTCTCTTTTGCCACAGTACTCTGTTAGAAATCTGCAGTTGTTTGGAAGTTCATCCTCAGGGCTGAAATACAATTTTTAGGTATATAAAGCAGGAAGCCATCAGTGTGTACAGGGGATGGGTTCTGGCGTGCAGGGATGCTGGACAGGAGTGACCTCAGGGATTCTGGACAGGAGTGATCTCAGGTGCTGGGCTCTGGAAGGATTTGTTATCCCCTATTTAGAGCATCTAACAAGTGCTTAAGCTGGGAGCTACATCTTCCAGACTCCCAGCAGTGGGGATAAAAACCTGCTTCAAAATCCAGTTCAAAGCAGGTTCTAAACCTGCTGGCTGTAATTAAGCAGGAGGAATTCACACACACAGAGGCAGGACCAGCTCAAACAGAGAAAACCAGCACAGGGATCCAGCCAAGAGAGCCAGAGCTTTGAGCCTGTAAAGCCGTCGCTGATTCCACTCGATGTACAGGCTGCACTCTCTATTCACAGACAGAGGAATGTAGAGTTAATTCTAGTTTGGCATGTTGAGCTAGATCCCACTCAGCGTTTGAGGCTGGTGGAACAGAAATCCTGGGGAAATACCAGATCCCTGGAAATCAGCAGCTGAATTCACCCTGATTGCAAAGGGAGCTGGGTTTCCTGGAGAGTTCTGAGTCCTGAACGTCGATGCAGAGAAGGTTTTCTGCTGTCCCTGCTGACTCCCAGCTCACAGCCATGTGATCCCAGCCATCTGTCTGGTAAACTTTCTGATTTAAGCCTGAAATACTTGAATTCCATCTGCCTTGTCCTCCTGGGAAAAGCAGAAAGTAGCATTAGGACCATCAAATTCCTTGTTTGTTTTGTCCCAGTGTGCCCTAAAAATTTGGGCTGGGAGGGGAGATCCTCCTGTTCCCACCCCTGGTGCTTCCAACATGGCAAAGCCAGGCTGGTATCAAGGGGTACGAATTAACTACTCCAATCTCTGTCTTGTTACTCTTTCTCTACGTGAGGAATGTAAACTATTAAGATCTTATGAAAATGCTCCAAAAGGTGCCTGGGAAGTGCCCCAGCAGTGTGAAGCTGTCTGGCACTCTGGGGTGAGATCTCCTTGCTCTGAGATCTCTGGATTCCATGGGAATGCCTGGAGTGGGAAGCAAAATCTGTCTACAGCTAAATATTAGCAAATACTACAAAAAATTAATATCTAAAGCTAAACATTAGTGAATACTAGAAAATATGAATGCCAGCAAGTACCCTGAAGGGAAGGATGAAAGGAGGCAGAGAGGATCTGATCTGCGATGCTGCTGATCACCTCCCGTCTCAGGAGGGCTCCTTTAGCCACTGGGCAGTCAGAATCAGATGAGTCTTAAATTGTCGGTTATTTTCAAATGTCTTTTTTTTACCCCAAGATTCCTGCTGGCCAAATTTTGCTATCAGGGATATCTTTGCACTCTGATAACCTTCAGATTCTGCCTTTAAACGCTTCTGTGCAATCTCATCTTCTGATTTTCCTATTACTGGCAGGCAGGCAGGACACGGTATTCAAATAAAATACTTGATATTTCCACTGATGCTGGCAGCCAGAATTAATCTCGCTGGTGCTGCAGTGGAAAACAATGGAGATAAGCAACAAACCACTCGCTCTTGTGACTAAATTGAGCAACTCTGGTGGAATCCACAGAGGGAGCAGCTCTGGGGTGCTGGAAGTGGCCCTTTTCCCGAGCCAATCAAGCTTTATCCTGGCGCTCAGCAACAAAAGGTTGCATGCAGGAAGGAAGTGCTGTGCTTGTGCAGCCCTGGCTTCCCAAGGCTTTATCAGGCCTGCAGGAGCTCCAGATATCTCTCAGGACCACCGTGCAAAACTGCAGGAAGTGCCTCGGCCTGACCTTTATCCACAATCAGAAGATTCCTTGGCACAGCTTGTTTTTGCAGCCTCCACCTCAGGAATGCTGTGGAACACTGGCTGTCCCTGGGGTTTGGGGATAGGTGGGAAACAGGAGCAGGCTGGGCACACACTGACATTCCTGGGGGGCCCTGGGACACCCCAAGAGCCACCTTGACGCTTCAGCTTCTGAGCTCTGGCTGCTCTTCCACTTTCTCTCTCTCTCCATGGACAAAAGCCAGAGTCTGGGTTTTAATCCCTTCAACAACCAAATCCAGTCTGATCAACTCTGACAACAATTTTCTGGAATAAGTGGTCAATACTACAAGGATCAGGACGGGTTGCCACTACTGTGGAGCTCCTTTCTTGCCCTTTTCAGCTAAATTTCATTTCAAGTTCATGCAAGTGTGAGAGGGGAGGGAGAGAGTGGGACAATGTGATGCCTTAGAGAAGAAAACCACCATTTATTTTGTCACTTTTTTTTTACATCATCTTTTTCATACAACTGTTTCATTGTAACATTAATACATTTAAAAAAAAAACAACCCACCAAGATAGCTTGCAAAATTATATATATTTTAATATCCAAAAAGTACATTGCATATATATAGTAGCAAAAGCCCCACTTCCATGGGTAGTTCCTTCATAGTTAAATTTTGCGATTATTGCAGCAATGTTACTAAAAAACACCTCGAAAGCACTAAGACCTAACCGTATTAGCTTGATCTTCTCTTCCCGCTTTGTTAAATAATGGCATCAGTGCTTGTGTTTAACGTTCTGAGCAGACTCCAATGCTCTGGTTTCAGACTCCCCTCCTGCAATCGGATGCACATGGACCAAATCCCGCCCCCACAGAGTCCCAGGGGTTGGTCTAGACTAGATAGTTGTGATCCTGTTAATTTGCTGCCACTTAATACAAGTCAGCTAATGGGTTGTACATGGAAATCTCACCCCCCCAGACATCTGTTCCAAACCCCAAATGCTTGTGGTTTACCCTCTGTTTACGGCACCAAACCGCTGCTTGTGCAGCATCACATTCACATGTGCAAAGCTGGGGATGGCTGAGAATTCTGGAAGGGGTCAGATTTCCACAGAACCCCCCAGCAGAAGCCATCAGAAAGAGAAGTATTTTGTAGTTTTATCTATGAAGTGGTTAAGATCTTCCCAAAGTTCAGGATTTGGGTGAAAAGCGATCACAGAATATTGCTATGGTTGCCTTGAGATGTTGGGGCTGTTTTCAATCAGCCTCAATGCAAACATGGGAGTAAGTGGAGTTAATTTGCAAACAGCTACAACAGACTAATACAGAAAATCCTCTCCTCTAGACAAACCCAGGGCAATCTGGAAGGTTTCTGGCCACTTTGGGGGTCAGTCATGGATCCAATTGCAGGACCAAGCCTATCTTCAACAGATACATTACTCATGTCTTATTTTTTATTTTTTTTTTTTTTAGCAAAAAGTACAAAGCTACAGCCCAAATGTACAGATTGAAAAGATGTACAAATTACATTAAAAAAATAAACAAAAACAACCGAGCTGATAGTAAAAAACAAACCTGCATTTGTGACCGAGGTCAACTCGTTTTATTTACTCTTTCTTTTAAAACTGTGAGATATAGGGAAAAATAACTCTGCATAATTTATACAGTAATTTGCCTTCTGGTTTGTTGACCCTCGGTTTGACGGTCTGACAAACGCACAGCGTTCGCGAATCGGTGCTTCCAGAGCCCCGCGGCTCGGGCAGAGCCAGGGACCTGCTGTCGTTTATTCACTTCACTTCTGCTTTCAAGGAATGTCTGTGCTTGACTTTGCGTTACACTTTGTTCTGGTTTCTGCTGCTTTCTGAGTTCAGACGCAGTCAAATGAAGTTGTACTCTAGAAAAGTTCCTTCAATGCCCTTTACTTCTTAAAATATACATGTACATATATATATATGAATATATATATATATATTTATTTTCCAGTTGGGTGAAAATCCTCCTCTGCCTCAGAGCTAAGATTCCAGTTGTGGTCCCCTGCAGCCCAATGTCCTCCACTGAATGGTCAAATGGCTAGTGAGAAAAACCCCATTGTGGTCATCTTTTCCTACGACCCACTGCTGAATCTATGTCTTGTCAAAAGCCTTTGAATCCTTAAAAATTCCTCTCATCCAAAAGCTAATAATCGTTCCAGGGAATGGTGAACCATCTTCATTGTCACTTCCTACAGAGGACACAAGCCTTAAACCCCAAAGAAAATGCAGAGTACTGGCCCACAGGAGCTTCCATCTCTCAATTCAAGACACAAGAGGCGAAGTTACAAAAGTAAAAGGTTTGGTCCAGGAATAACCAATATCCAGTTTTAATTCTTCCCCAGAAAGGCCACAATTATCCATTAAGGGTCCCCCCAAAAACCATAAAAATCCCAGGAGTAAAGAAAAAGTCCAACCAGACTGCTCAAGGCCACTGGCAGATCAAAGCATTTAGTAATAGCTGCCCAAGTGCGGTGTGACGTGGGCGTTGGGGTGGCGGGGCACGTTGGGGTTGGGGTAAATGCTTCCTGCAGGGGAGGTCCAATAGGGGGAGGCCGCTCCAAAGAAACTGGATGATGTGACAGGCATGGAGGAGGGGTGTGGGGGCACAAAGTTCACCTTCTGCTGGTGGGCATGGTAGGACGGCATGTAGGACAGATCTGACGGGTACTTGTACATGGAGGACTCGGTGGGGTGGGGCTGCAGGGCCTGGGCGATGCCGTGAAAGTCAAATTTGTAGGCATACCTCTTGCCATGCACTTTGGTCATAATGTTCTTGTCGTAGTAGTATCGCAGTGCCCGGCTCAGCTTGTCGTAATTCATGTTGGGTTTGCTTTTCCTCTCGCCCCAGCGCCGCGCCACCTCGTCGGGGTCCGTCATCTTGAACTCGCCGTTGGTGCCCTCCCACGTGATGCAGCCGGCGTTGGAGCTGTCCGACAGCAGCTCCAGCAGGAACTGCCACAGCTGGATCTGCCCGCTCCCTGCAGACACGAGCCAAGGGGAAAGGAAATGACTCGGGGCTTCCTGCTCCGGGGCACAGACAAAGGCAGGAAACAGAAGGACTATCTCGATCTCAACTGGGAACTGCTCCTTCAGGCCTTGGAAAGGCGGCCCTAGGAGTGGGTAAACTGTTCCCAGCAAACAAGTTACTCAGCCCTTTGTTCTGGGCCTGGGCCTGAGGTCACATTAGATTTCACAATGGTCGCCTTTGGCCTTAAAATCCTCGGGCTATTCATAAACAGGGCTGTGAGGACACTGCTCTGCAGAGTTTTCACTGACTGGCTAGCACAGTGTACTTCACCCCTCCGCTGCTCACTGATTGCCATGGAGATTGTTTTGGATACCTCCAGCTCTCTTTCCAGTGGGTGATCTGAGTTACACGGGATGATTTGCTCCCCGGAGGACTCCGGGTTTTACTCGGTGTAGTCGTACAAGTAGTTAAGGGTAAGTTAAGAGCCTTGGGAGGATGTTTCCTTACAGGCAGCCCATGCGTACAAGTTTAGTTAGTTCGAGCAGGATTTACTCCAGGCCTTACTCCCTAAAATCAGGGATTATTTACTGCAGATGATGTGCTAGAGACAGTTACACTGCGACTTTTAGAGATGTTTTGTGCCTTTCTGCTTGTAACCCACAGCAGGCAGTGAAAAATTAACCTGTACTGCAAAGCTGGGAGACCAGCACCTAAGTTCCCTATAAAACTCTTCTTAGGGAATGCAGGGCTTGGGTCAGAACACCCAGGATGGTGATTTTGTCCTGACAGAGATGATGTTGCACCACTTTCCTCACTTTTCTGTAAGGATTTTGGCAAAAGCCCCTGTGAGGTCACAGCTACCAAGGTCAGTGGCTCTCACAGGTCACCCCAAGGGTGCAGGGACAGCAGCTGCTCCCCCAGTGCAGGCTGGAGCAGCAGCTCCAAAGGAAAATTCACCTCTTTGGTAAGGGGGGTCTGAAATGTAAAATGAACTCACCTGGATTGGCAAGGCGGCTGCTGGTGGGCCCCAGGATTTGGTAGGGATCTAAAAAAAAAAAAAAACAAAAAACCACACTCAACAAAATTTAAAGTATGTTTCATCAAAAAGAAACTCCAGGTCATTATGTTTGTTCTAGAAACCAAATTTTCATTTTCTTTCTTTACTCTTTCTGCCCCTTCTCCCAGGGCCTGGAAGTGCTCCTTCTTTCTTTCTTAGCAAACAACCACCAAGTATTTCTGGTATCCACAATAGCACAGCCACAGTTTCTGGCACTGCTCTCAGACCTGCCTGCTTTCACAGTCTGGGATCTCCTTGGACATACCCTGCACTGTGTGGCAACCAGAAAACATCAAACGTGGAAAAAAAACGTGTGGGATAGGAGAACAGCCACAAAGCAGGAGCAAATGTCTTTCTCCTAGTAAAAAGGAGATAAATAAAAAGGAGAGCAGATGAGATTTTCAGATTCACTTGTTAGCAGCTGAGCTTGCTGCCCTGGGAGGGCAGGAAATATTCGCCTAAGTCTCTCTTTGTGAAGCAAACACAGCATTAGAGAGATGAGAGTAACAGGAGTTTGTCGCTGGCTCCACCAAGGCTGAGTGGTTCTGTAAAACCCCACAAAGCATTTATTAGGAATGAATTCCTTCCCTTTTTGTGGGGCCTCCTCAGCCTTAATCTCTACACTTCTCCTTTGCCTCTCTCTGGTTGTGGTGATTTGGATCTGCGGCGTTTGCTCGTGGATTGAATCAGCGCCAAGAGAACCGAGCCCCAGAAGAGAGGAAGGGGATGGAAAGCAGCTGTGCCGGGCAGGGAAGGTGGGAAGGCAGCAGGAAACACCCCCTGCTCTGCCCAGTGGGGCTGCTTTCCTCCTCTGCTCCAAGCCCTGCTGGAATGTCTGGAGATGCTTCCAGCGGGAAGGGCCAAGCTGGGATGCTCCGAGGGCATCGGCCCATGGGGACACTGCAGATCCTGGCACAGGAAAGTTCCTCTGGCTGCGGAGGGGCAGAGCAGCCAAACAGAGCCCGCTGGGGAGAGCTGCTGGCACAGCTCCGTCCATGTCCTGAGCCTGTCCCTGCCTGGGCTCCAGGCTGCTCCCAGTCCAAGGGTCACAGGATCCACACTCACCTGGCTGGGGCCGCTGCTGCTCCGTTGTCTTATTCACATTTTGTGTCCCTGCGACAGGAGGGCCTGGAAAGAGAGAAGGGGTTTATAGGGACAGAGAATAGGTACAAAGTACAAAATATATCCCACAGGAATCACAGCGACTGTGAGGGAAAGGTTTGCTCAGACTAAGCTGATATTTTGGGGATTGCCCTATAAGATTAGGAGACGTCCCTAGAAATTTAAATTTTCACTGTAAAATGAAAATACATCAACAAGGAAAACATTATATAGATATTTATAATTTCCTAAATAGGCAGTGAGACAAGGAAAATATTATATAAATATTTCATTAATTTTCTGCCTTTTATTGCAGCTGAACTTCCATTCTAGTTTGCATCCATGTTGTGAAGAGAAAATTTGATTATTGAATGTACAAATTCTGACCTCCTTCCATGTTGGCGCTTTTTCTACATTTTTTGCAAATGCAAATTATTTTTTAGGCAAAAAAAAATAAATTAGGGTTTATCAAACATTTAGTTGAAAATATCATGGCAATTTGTATAAATCCCTTCAACAGGAATATCTGTTCCTCCTCTTCGCATCATTTCTCACGACAGAAAACTGTGACTCAAAGAATAATGCTCACATTTGGGGTGAGCACAGCTCAGGAAGCTGCAGAGCGAAGGGAGGGGACTCTGCTAGGTGCTGCCACATTGATTTACACCAGGAGTACCTTGCTGAGGGTTAAATGTGCCCACCCTGCACAGGGAGAAGCCCCAGCAGTGGGAGTAGGGGACAGTGGCTCAGAGCCAGCTGGCCGTGCCAGCTGCAACACAGATTTTAGGGACAGGGATTGATCTGGGATGCCACCCCCCTACTGGGAATCCATGGCACTCTAAACCCCGTAAGAACAAGAACTGGGGGTGAGCAGGGCTCGAGCAGAGGGCCCCCATCTGCCTGCTGGACTTTGCCATTCTGGAAAGTTGGCAGAAACTCTCAGAATGTGTCCGAACTGTCCAGATGTGTCCCTAGAAGCATCAGAGCATGGGACAGGCCCGTGATTAGCAGGGAGTCTGTGCAGAGGATTTGCTCCTGGCCCCTTAATCACACCCTACAAGTATTACTCTGTCCATCATTGTACTTCGTATCTGTCCCCAATTCTACTTCTTATCTGTCCCCAAATCTTCTGCCCTTCTGACACTCCTAACACAGACCAGCTGTGCCCAAGTCTCATTTTAATCTTCCATTGCAGAGTTTGTGATTCCCACTGGGACAACTTACTTTTGGAGAGGCCAGAATTCCCATTACTGCCCCATCCTGCTCTCCTGACTGCATCGTAGGAGGGATCTAATGACAAAAGACAACAGGCACAGAGGGGTTGAAATGAACTTTTTCTAGAAAAAAACTTGCAAGAATCTGGCTTTGCTTCGTGGTCCCAACTGGCTTGGATTCTGTAGGGCTGTGGTTTTTTCCTCTCCCACATCTCCAGTGCTCCCCTGGCCCCTCACAGAGGTGTAAATAGGGGTGTAAATGCAGCAACGGGGCTCTTCAGGCAATTCTCAAGCCTGACACGTTCTGACCATGAAGTCCTGTCACTGCACGCAGTGGAATTCAGTGTGACTCATCCCAGCCGAAAGGAGACCCCTTTCTCTTATCCCAAGATTCAGAGGACCACAGGCAGAGGAGGAGGATGAGACGAACTCTGTTATTATTTCACAGAAACTAAATGAGGATTTTAAACCTGGGGAGGCCGAAGATTTGAGGTCACAATAAGGAGGCTGTTTCAAGGAGAGGAAAAAGGGGGGAAAGCATCCTCCAGGGATATCCCAAGTGCCCCTCTGCCCAGCACCTCCTGCCTGTGGGGCTGTGCAGCTCCCTGTGGATCCATCCCAGGCACTGGCACATTCCTCCAGTGCTGGGAAAGCCGCTGAGGCTTTGAAATTACAGCCTTGCAGTTATTGGCATGGAAAGGAAAACACACAGGGATGGGAGAGGGGAGGGTGGGGGAGCCAGAGGAGGAGGGAAGAGAGGCGAATGGGGGAAAACAGAGCTCGTGTAATCTGCCTGTTTTTATTTTTATTTTACTTGTTTGTTTTTTTCCCTTTTTGCAGAAACCACAAACCCCACTGCAAATAGATTAGACTGGAAAACAAACCACTGTGGTTTCAGCTGGGACAAAGAGTGGGATGGGACAGCTCGGGAAGAGGGAGGTGACAGCCTCATCCATGCTGTTCCAGCAGGGAGACCTGTCCCCATTAGGGATCCCTGTCCCCATTACGGTACCCTGTCTCCATTAAGGATCCCTGTCCCCATTAGGGACTCCTGTCCCTATTTGGGATCCCTGTCCTCATTCAGGATCCCAGTCCCCATTTGGGATCCCTGTCCCATTCAGGATTCCTGTCCCTGTTTGGGATCCCAGTCCCCGTTAGGGATTCCTGCCCCCATTACGGTTCCCTGTCCCTGCTCCCGTGGCTGGACAAGGAGCAGGAGCACTGGGCACTGCCCTGGTGTTGTTGGCACCTTCCCCCCCAGGCTGAGGCTCCAGCAGCTGTCCCTGCTCTAAACAAGGTGCTGTTCGCAGGGGGGTATTTTCCTGGCTGGAAAATCATTGTGAAATCCCGATTTATCCCAGTGAGATGGAGCTGTCTGAGTGACAAAATCAGGAGAGCAGGGACAAGGCCTGAGGCAGTCCCTGCCTTTTCCCATGTCCTCCCTGCAGCCAGGCTCTGACTTCCATTGCTCCCCTGGGATATCCTTCTGAATTATTACAACCAGAGCTATCAGAGCCATGTTCAGGGAAATAGTCTGAAAAACCCAGAGTTCTGCACTGAGAAAAGCAAAACCTTCAGAAATGTCCACCAACTGAGATGTTAATGTATATTTTGGTTTGTTCAATCAATAAACAGTTCCGCCCTAATGTAACATTAATGGAAATGCCATATGATGATTCTGCTAAAAGAAAGGCAGCAATTCTTTTTCCAACAGAAAAATCCTTTTCAAAATGGGGAAAAATTTCCTTCCCAAAAAGAACTCATTGCAAATTTTCAGTTTTCTCTGATTCTTTCTGGGGTCAGATCATTGACTCAAGGGAATCAACTTCTACAAAAGAGTTGCTTGATCCAGAGTCATCAGCGTGTTTTGAGTAAATAAACAGGCCATGATTTGGAGAGATGTTCCTCCTCCTCCTTCTCCTCCTTCTCCTCCTCCTTCTCCTCCTCCTCCTCCTCCTCCTCCTCAGGTTTAATCCAGGCTGACTGAGTCCCTTTGCCTCAGTTTTTCCTCTATAAATATGGACTATGGAGCAAAGTGTGGGAATGTATAGGGGCAGCCTTGTGTTGTAGGATGATTCAGCCCTGAGTGTGACTGTGCCGTGACAAGAAGGGTTAAATATGATAATCAGCAATACAGGCCCTGCTATTGAAACACCGTGTGCACTCAGCTACTGCAAGTTTCCAACTCTTTCTCTTCCCCTAAAAAAAAAAAAAAAATCCAAATGCAGGAAGCTATTTTTATTTCACAAAAATCCCTGCAACGTGAAAGAACCGCACCAGCCCTCCCGGCTTCCAGGCCCAGGCTGGAAAGCTGAATGTGTTTAAAGCAAAATGGAAAAGGCAGAGCCAGGGAACCCATCCAGAGACTCAGGTTCCTGCAAAAACAGGATCATTCCCAGGACCTGACGCCCAATGGCTTGAAGAGATTCTACAGAACTCCAGCCAGACGGTGACAGGGAGAGTCTTATCTGTCATTAAAACCATTGGATTTTACACCAAAACTTGCCATGGGATGGAAATTCAATTAAAAGACTTGGACTAGGGTTCTCTCCTGGTGTAAATCAGCAAATGGCTATGGTGAAGTGGGGGCAAATTTATCCCAGAAAGGATCAGGTCCTCATGTCTGGTTTAGACTTAAAAGACCCCATGGAACAAGAGCCCTATGACAAATGTGTGTTCAATACAAAATGGAATTAAAGAGCAGAAAATAAATCATAGATGCTTTCAAGAACTGTCATTCTGCAGCTGTCTGGTTTATGTCCAGAAATTCCCCAGCATGAATGCTCAGTCTATTAGGAGGAAGGTAAAGGATATTAATAATGCTTTGCACTTTCACAGCACCTTTCAACCGAGGATCTCACAGCTTTGCAAACATTCGCACTCACAGCGCGCCTGGGAAGAAGGTTAAATATCATTTTCTTTATTCGCAGGCATAAATGCACTTTCTGCAGGCTTTAGCTGCCTTTTCCATACGCACTGCCTTTCCCAAAAATCAGGCTGTGTGGGGCAGGCTGCAGCACTGGTCTCTGCGCCCTTTTAGCCCTGGTCTCCAATTTCTCACCCCAAATCTCGGCTTCTACCTTGCCACTCTCCATGCCCACCTCTCCAGGCAGCCCCAGCACCCCTGGGGCTGTGTCCCCTCCCAGCACCTCTGGGGCATATTTAGTCTGAACAGACTGATAGATATTGCTGGGGGCAGATGGACAGACACACAGACTCCCTTCCCAGGAAACCAGCCTGAAAATCCCCAGGTGGATTCCCACACCACGATCCCAAATCCTCGTCAGTCTTTTCAGCCTGAGTGCAGCCCTGTGAGCAAAGCTTTAGGGAGTCTGTGCTCGAGATATGATGTATTAGGGAGCAAACCCTCTCTGATAAGCTTTAAAAGGTTCAAAGAAATAATAAAAAAAACCAACCCTGGTGTTTTATGAATCTGAGAGTTTGTGACAGGGGGGAGGCAAGGGGGGATTTCACTGAACAATGGGCTCACAGTGCCTGCACTTCCTGAGCTGCTGGGAAGTGCTGACAGCCCCTTCATCCTGCTCCCACCGGAGGAGCTTTCTCAGTCAGGCCAGAGTCAGGCACCACTTTGTGCTGCCAGCCCTGATGAGGCTTTCCAGGAGAAAGGCTTTGGGCCTGGAACATCCACATTTTTTAGGCCTTTATTTTTCTAGGATGGATACAGTGGGGCTGGGTCATTTATGGACTAAATGGTTTATGGGCTCTATAGGGGAATCTTATTTGGAATGCCAACCACGCTGGCACTACAGGCAAGGCTAGGAAGGAATGGAGAGCCCAGGAATTTCTGGAGCTGACACCTCCAAGAAAATTCGGTAGCTGGAGGATGGGAAGGGGCTTGTCCTAAGTCATGGAGACAGAGCCAGGAAGGGAGACAGGGGGAAGGCAGATCAGGTGTCCTGAGGGATCCAAACTTGTGATGTGTCTAAGTGGTCACTTGGGGTCTATTCTGTGGCAACCACAAAAGAGAGAGAGGGAAAGGAGGGTCAGGTACATGGAGAATCCTGTGGGTCTCATAGCCCACTTCAGATTTGCAGCCTTCTCCTGATTTGCTTCACTGAAATCTCTAAGGCCAAGTCCTGCCTGGAAATACCTGTGCTCCCAATCCAGGCAAGACAGGTCATCCCAGAACAGTTCCTCCTGCATTCCAGGTCTGGGCCATGGATTCTCCATGCAGAACACAGGCTGGTTTTTGCAAGGAGTCCTCCTGCTTCAGGAGGAAGAAAGGATGCTGGCTTGGTGGCTGGAATTTAAATTAGCTTCCCTAAATGGGGAAAGCAGACCCAGGTGTCCTGGGGGATGCAGACCTGTGATTAATCCAGGTGGTCCCTCGGGGTCTATTTTGCGGCAGCCACTTTATAGGGAGAGAGGGAGAGAAGGGCACAGGACCCCACAGCCTTTCCTGCCCAGGTGAGGCTGTGAGTGGTGGCACTACCCTGCTGCCTTGGAAAAGTCCCAACATGGGAACAAACCCCTCTCCTGCTGCAACCCAAGCATGTCAGCGAGGTCTGTGTGTCCAGCCCTCACACTGCCTCCTTCCACCTCCTGGAGATCCCATCAAGGAGCTGGTGTGGTGTTCAAAGCCAGCTGGAGAGCAGAAACCCAGACTGCAGCTTTCTGCAGGGACAAGGGAGCCCAAACCACCTCCAGCTCCTCCTAGAAACATTCAATGGACTGGTTTAAGTGGTGGCAGCAAACATTAAAGCTGTGGAGCCCATAAGGTCCCTCCCTGGCTCCATGGACACGTTCTGGGTGCTCCACACACACAGGACACCTCCTCCACACACACAGACCACCTCCTCCACACACACAGACATTTCTGATTGCTCCCTCCTCCCCACTCCCAGGACATTTCTGACTGCCCCACACACACAGAGGACATTTCTCACTGCCCCACACACACAGTGCAAACCTCCCGGGGTCAGCAGAGAGGAGCTCCAGCTCCCCTCAGCACAAAGCTGTGAAGGCTCTGGGCTCTCACCTGTCTGTAGGTGTGGCCAGGGATGGTGGGACAGGGACTGGAGCAGGCCAGGGCTCCGGCCTTTTCCAATGGCTCTGCCAACTTCCCGTCACATTTACCCAGGTCCTGGGACATGCGTGTCACAGCTGAGTACACTGAGGCCTCAAAACCTCACAGCATCGCTTGTCCTGCAAGGAATTGCTTTTCAACTTACTATCTCTGCTAATTAAAACAATTAATTAGCACATGTGCCACATGTCATGCTCTTTGTCATTCCTGGCCAGTGTTACTGTGACTGTTCCCATGGTTACATGAGACTTCCGAGTCCTCCAAGCACCAAACTCGTTCTTTTCTCCTTTAAGACACAATGTGCTGTTCCTCGAGCTAAGGAACCACCACTCCAGGGGTCAGAGGTGGAAATCAGTAATTCTGTCTCTTCACTAAGAGGAAGCAACTCACTGAGTGCAAAATTATTTCAAAATTATTTCTATTCTACATTATCAGGCTATTTGATTGTTTCACAATTGAAAAATATTATAAAACCATGTTTTGCCTCCACCTGGGTGCACTGTTGGACTCGATGATCCTAGAGGCCTTTCCAATCTGAATGATTCTGTGATTCCCTGATCTCTACATTGCTGTTAACCTGTTTTACAGATCCCAAATCCAGGCCTGGAACAACACTGGGTTTTGACCTGAAGTCAACTCAAACCAAATGAAAAGGGACTGACTGCTGGATTTAGGTGAGAAATCTGCTGCAGATATGGATGTGAAGAACAGACTTAGCTTGGGAGTGTCTGAAAGTAGCTGAGAGCCTGGTTATGAACTGCTGCCTTTATAGAAATACAGATCAGAAGGATCAAACATTTCTGATTGAACTCCTATTCTAAATCAGTGATGGATTAAAGCCCTGTGGCTGAAGCCCACTTATTTCCAGAGCCAGACAGGATCTGGATGGTGTAGGAATAGAACTATTCAGTATTCCTGAATAGTTTCAGGAATATTCAGTATTCCTGTCCCTGGAAGTGTCCAAGGCCAGGCTGGACAGGGCTTGGAGCAATCTGGGCTAGTGGAAGGTGTCCCTGCCCATGGCAGGGGTGGAACTGGATAAGCTTTAAGGTCCTTCCAACTCAAGCCATCCTGGGACTGTGTGATTTCCAGAGGGGATTTCCTGAGCTGGCCCAGGCAGGGCGTGCTCGGGACAGGTCACTCTGGTTTGAGCCCTGTGCCCCTGTCTCTGGCCAGAGCCGGGGTGCAGGACAGGAGCCCCCGCACGGCAGCCAAGAGCCCCAGCTCTGCTCCCCACTCAGACTCGGAGCCACTCCCTGCTCGCTCTGAGCCAGAGGCGACAGCCCCCAGTCGTGCCTGTGGCTGGAAAAACATCCCCGAGCTGGCACTTCCTGAGCCACGTCTGCCTCACCCCGTGCAAGCCTCACAAAGACACATTATGAAGAAAAGCAGGAAGTAATGAGAATATTTTTTCCTTGTTGTTGCTCTTTTTAATATCAGCAGCAGAAATCCCAATGCACAGTGCACAGAGACTGAAGAATGTGTCCTGAGAATCCCTCCCAGAGCCAGCTTGGAAAAGCAGATGCTGTCCAGCCAGCAGAGACGTTCCTGAGCCACGCAGGGCTGCAGGCACAGCCAAGGCACAGCTGCACATCCTCTGCACACCTACAGAACCACCCGAAACACACCCAGGAGCGAGCAGGAATGTGCCCACAGCACTGTGGGGATTTTACCCCCAGCACAGGGCATAAAACCAAACCATCAGCAGGCCTGGAGGTTGCTCTTGTTGAAAAACATACAAATGCAGAAGTGAAAAACCCCCAAACCTCATATCCATGGAGAAAAAGGCCAGGCACGCATGAGAGAAAAGGGAAGACACACACGCACAGCCATGGCAGTTTTACAGCTTTTAAGTCATTATCAGGAAACAAATTAACTCTTGTTTTAGGAAACAGCCCAAGCACTTCCAAGGCTTTGGAAGGGAGGGCCCGGCACCCCAGCAAACGTGTGACCGCCCCCCCAGCGCAATAGCACTCCTTGCACTGCACCCCAGGCAAAAAAATAATGGCTCTTTTGCTGGGGGAAAAGGAAGGATAATGGTTACTTAGAAAGTGCTCCAGACAAGCTGTCAGGTTGAATTCAGAGAACTGGAGTCTACTCTGGGACAGCGCTGGCTCGGGGTGATCCCTTGTGAGTTGGGTTTCCTGCCTGCTACAGCTTAAAGACAACGATTCTTTGTTTCCAGTTTTTCTGGTGAAAAAACACACGCCTGCCTCCGAAGAGGGTCAGGGAGAAAGCAGACAAAACACTAACTCTGGAATTTCAAAGGAAAACAATTAAAAAAAAAAGAAAGTATAAAAAGCAAAATCCGAGCGTGCTGGCTACTGTCTCCCCTGAACTCATAAATCCCTGCCTGGCCACACAGCCAAAATGAAAGGAGACCTAAAAAAGCCTCCCCTTTTTCTGCTGCCGAGCTAAAAATGGGATATTTCATCACCAGGCACACAAATATCATCGAGAAATGTTTTAGCAAGTACAGACAATTAGGAGGGCACAAAGCTGCAGCTGCTTTTCCTCTGCCACAACTGAAGCTGGAGAGTTTAAAACCTTTGCTGTGAAAAGGGGCTGCACTGACACACTCAGAGGAGAGTTTATTGAACATGGTCAATATTTTTCACTACAACCTTTTAGATCTGAAAAATGGCCTTTCAGGAGAAGAGTTTTATGCAGGAATTTGAGAGTGTTTTCCTGTGGGAACTGTGCTTATGCAACCACATTCCCTGCGGTCTCTGCCCCTCTCTCCCTAGTCCCCCAAAATTTGAACCTGTCACCCCGAATTGTTACTCGATTTGACAAGTGGGAGAGAAGAGTTTTGAGGAGTTCCTACCAATTTGAAGGGACAGAGGTTGTAGCCCTGATGGCGAGAAAAGCCGCTGCACAGATTGATATTTTGTGAGGTACCAGGGAATTGGTGTGAGAGAGCTTTTATGGATGCTCCAACACCAGGAAACTCTTAGGGCCTCACAATGAACGTTGGTACAAAGCCCCAGGAAACCGCGCTGGATTTCAGAGTTCACTGATTTATTTATCTTCTTAAATTTGCCAACAGCCCCACCAAACACACAAACACACACCTTGTACCCAGACATCCTCATTGTTCACACAACCACTTCTATAATGTCAACATAAACATGGGATAGCCACAGACTAAACCCTTAAAATTCCACCCCTCCATCCCCGTTCATGCATTCTCATAGACATTTCTTCCCTCTTTGAAAGGTACCACATCCCTTTTTCCTGTGCTCTGCTTGAGTTTGGGTTGGATTTCTGAGACTTTGGGCTGGTTTGTCACTGTTCCAAACCAAATCTGGAAGGCTCAAGAAGGATCCTATCCCTCTCTGCAACTCCCTGACAGGAGCCAGGTGGGGGTTGGGATTTCTCCCAGGAACAACTACAGGACAAGAGGAAACGCCCTCAGGCTGTGCCAGGGGAGGCTCAGGTTGGAATTTCTTCATGGAAAGGGTTGTTAAACACTGAAAGAGGCTGCCCAGGGAGGTTTGAAATCCCTGTCCCTGGAGGTGGCACTCAGCGCTCTGGGCTCCTGACAAGGTGGGGATGGGTCACAGGTTGGACTCGATGGTCTGGGAGGGCTTTTCCAATTTAAATGATCCTGAGATTCTGGGATTCTATTGCCTTGGGTAGAGCCTGGTGTGTGCAGAGGACAGACCTGTACTGAATGCAGCTTTTGAACCACGATCCTAAACGACCCGGAGACAAAGAGCCCCAGGAACCCCTCTGGTGAATTCTCACAGGACGCTGAGCCTCCCTTCACACCCTCTGCCACCTCCCTGCACAAACACCACTTCCCTGGGCTCAGCACATATCGCAAAGCACCACACACCCCACCCCAGGCATTCCCACAGGTTGCATGGACTCAGGAAACTTCACACATCCACACACCAGGGTTCTGCCTCGTTGGGAGCCACCAGCTCTGTCCTGGGTTCGGCTCCTGCACAGCATTTTGCTCATGTATTAAATACACGAACTACACAGACCCCAACACACTAGAAACTTTAAAGCTGTGCTGGAGCGAGGCCAGAGAGCTCACAACCCTTTGGGGACATGGCCCTTTGGCCTCCCAATGTTGTCGTATGTGAATATTCTTTCCATTTCCCTATGGAAACCTGCTCAAATGACACCATTCTGCAGGAGAGCAGTTTAAGGTCTCCCTGGACCGGGGCCGATCTGTGGGCTCAGATTCCTGTCCCTGTCTCCAGTACCTACAGCAGGCTGCTCATTGCTCCAAACAGTCCCAGAAAATGACCCAGACCATCTCTGCAGTGGGAGGGGGACACAGCTCCTTCCATTCAGCCACGAGAGCAGCCTCATTTCATTTCCCAGAAAATTGCTCTCCAGCCAAAAAATACTGGTGATTTTCATTAGAGCAATTTACTCCTCAGAGGCAGCTGAAGACAATTTGTCCCAGTGACGCTCAGTCCCATCCTTTGGAGTGTTTACGAGGCTGGGAAGGGGAGAAGCTCAGGCAACAGGAGTCCCTGGAACAGGACAAGGGTTCTACCTGTCTGATGTGAGAACACTCAGCTGCCCTGGGCCCCAGCTGTGGGACTTACAGGATCTGCTGAAAAGATTCCCAAGATTTCTGCTGCAAAGATCTGCACTTTAGCTCCCCTAAAGCAGAGCTGCAGCTCCTTCTGTTTGCAGAGCTGGCACTGCAGGGAGTGAGAGGGCAGAAAGCAGAAGGGAAAAAGGGAGTCAAGTCTGCAGCTGCAGCCAGGGCAGCTCTGTCTGCAGAGCCAGGGCACCAAACCCAGCCCTGGGACGGCAGTGGGACACCGGCCAGGCTCCCTGTGCTCCTAGGGACATTGTCCTGGGGGAGGGAGCAGAGCCATGTGCTGCATCTGGAACATCTGCAGCTGTCTGTGCTGCAGCTGCACTTTTTTTTTGCCGTGTAGGTTCTTTTTTTCCAGCCGTGGATGGAACATGTTGTGTAAAGCACAGTGTAAATGTATGCAAGGAGCTCCTGTCTCTCCCTGGAATCTGCACAAGCAGGTTATTTGCACTAGTTATGTAGAAAAATTACAGGAGGAGTGAAGAAAATGGTATTTTTTTCCTCTCTTTGGCGTGCTTGGTACTATTTCATCACCTGCTTTTGAATCCTCAGGGGAAGGTGGTTAGAGAAACTCGTCTGTTTTTATTCACAGGCGTAGAGAGGAGAAATATTTACAGGATTGGTAGATTCCAGATGCATTGACACGAAGAAAAATGTTTAATCTTTTGAGAAGTTAAAAAATTGTAAAAAATCATCATTTTTAACCTGAAATTCCTTTTCCAAAAGAATATAATCTTTTGGAGTGAGACTATCATCTCTAAGTGAGCCCATTAAAAAGGAAACAAGGAAAATCTTGTTTCCTAAAAAAAACAGACTGAGGCTGAGGAATTCCAAGTGCAGTTTTATGAGGATCATGAGCTTCTGCTGAGCTATTGGATGAGCCACTTTACTCTGTTCCCCCAGTTCCTTATCTCCAGCCTGTCATGTTCTCCTGTCTCTTCTCCTGGCGTCCTATCTCAGCAACAACCTCAGGCAGCTGCAGTGGGTTGCAGTGGGGCAGTTTATGCTACACCAATATCCAGTGTGGAAGGAATGATGGAATGTATGCCTTACAGGAAGAAATGGGGGAGGAATAGATGGGATTTCAACATTTCTACGTAGTTCTTAATTTTTATTTGCCTGTCCCCTGAGTGTGCTTGGTCCTTTATTGACACATGATGAAAGTTCCATGTGAAGCTGAGGGCTCCACGCTGACAGCAGTGAACCCAGAGCTCTGTCAGATGCACTACAGAGACACTCTCGAGGCTACTAAAAATGCAGGGGGAGAGACACTTTCCCCTCAAATTTCTTTCAGCCTGAGTGACTCAAGGCTCGAGTCACAAAGTGTTTAAAAATTCAGAGGAGTGCAGGTCTACACAGAGATTTTGTATTTAATAATAAAAAAAAAAATTAAAAAAAAAAAATCACACTATTCTTGGCTTTATTTTTAGCAATTGCCTGGCCTGAGACAGAATGAGCAGAGGTTTGGATGTGAGGGGAAATTGTGGAGGAGAACATGTCCCTGCTTCATTCACATAGGAGCAAGCCCAGCTCAGATGAACTTTTAATAGATGATTGTTAATGTCAAAGCAGCAGTCACAGCAAAGCCTGAGTGGCTCTGTTCCTGTAATGTCCCTGTTTTGTCCCCATAATGTCCCTGTTTCATCAACTGATGCTGCCTCAGAAGAGAGAACAGCGTGCCAGGGAGCTCCAGTGGGCATTTACACGCTGGACAAAAGGAGCTGCTGGAAAAAGCAGCCCTGATCTCGTGTCCAGGGCCAAGGCAGATGTTGGGGATGAAATGCAAGGAGAAAGAAGGGCTCTGAGAGCAGCACGGAAAGGAGGCAGCCAGACCCTCCATGCAGGAGCTGGTTAAATGCGGGGTCTGTTTGCCGCAGCCCCTCAGTGGAACAGGAGGTTTTGTGTCTCCAGCTGCTTCAATAAAAGACCTTCTGCCTTTCCCCACTGTCTTTTTTAATCCAAACTTGTGGCTCATCCATGAAAACACATTCTCCTGAAGAGGAGAGAGATGTTTGTATCTCACCGTTCTTACGTGACAGTGAGGGAACCGGCACAGGGACAGGCTGGCTCCAGGTGGAGTAGGCAGGAGATTTCACCCCTGCCCAGAAACTTCTCAAAGGAGGAGCTGAACAGAGCACAGGGAACAAACCCAATGTTCCTGCAGTAGCACAAAGGGAGAGGAAAACCCCATTTAAGGCTCCTGTCCCCACATACTCAGTTACAGACTCTACACAGAGTTACAGTGCATAGGAACAGATTTTATCTTTATCACTCTATTTGGCCTTTATCAATTCAACTTCTTCTCTATGTAGGTACGGGATGTGCTTCACCCTGTCCCTGCCCATGGCCGTGGACTGGAACCAGATGATCCTTAAGGTTCCTTCCAACCCAAACCATTCTGGGATTCTGTGATCACACCCATCACACCAATGCTCACAACTTTATCCTGACTGAGAGTTCAGTTTTTCAATAAAAATAAGAACAAGGAGCAGGACTGGAGCTGTAGAAGAAAACCTGAAACACCTGACTGAAGGACACACAAACAACTCCAAAGCCTGAAGGAGCCTCAAGAGGGTTATTAACTTTTAAACTTCAGGGTTTCTAAGCTGTAGCTACATGTTCAGAATTTCTACTAGATAAAAAAAAAAATGGGTTATTTGAAACAAAAAAGAAAATGTTCCAAAATGAAAGTGTCAAAAAGATACATTCGGTCTTCCTTGCTGGTTGAAATGAGCTACAGATCTGTGGATGGGTTTGGAATACCTGAGTGGCCTTTACAGTAGTGAAATTTATTGTGAGAAGATTTTATCCTTTCAACAGTAAACTCAGAGAGAAACGGTGTCTCAGGCCTTGCTGTCCATGTGACATTCCAAACTGTTCACATCAGGAACAGGAAATGTGCCACCAGTTCCCCAGCTCAGCAAAACACAAGTGTGACAGTGACACATTTGATGCCATGGTGATGGCTGGACAAGCGGAGATGGGACTTCCAGCCTGGATGGGGCTGCACAGTGAGAATTATTCCTTTTCAACAGTGCTGCGGATGCAGAGCGGAGCAGAACATTTTCATGCCAGGCATATTATTAAAAAGGTCTAGTTTTAACCCAGTCAAACCCAGGGCACTTATATGCAAAACACTGACCTTCTTTGGTGGCAAGGCGTGAGGAATCTGTGTGGGATGGAGTGTTGTAGACCAGCAATGAGCTACCTGCAAGGCAAAGAAAAGGAGTTAGTGCAGTCTGGGCATGCTCTGCCACAGAGAACGATGAGGCCAGGTAGGAAATGTTGTCAATGGCATGAAAAAAACTAACTTTGCTGCTAATTAGGCACACATTTTCTGCAAAATTAATCTAAAAGTTTGGTAGCTTCAGGTCACATGGAAACATGCTGCTGTTTCCTCACTTGCAAAAATTAAAGATATTTGTCTCCTTCACTGAGTGCCTTGATGTCCCCCATTAAAAACTGATCTTAAAGGGTGAGGTTGTACAGGTACAGAATCTATGCCAGCACAGCCTCCAGAAATGCCTGTGGCACAGATTGTGTGACAGGATAAGGAAGGAGCTCTTCTCTCTCTGGCTGTGATAGAGAAATTTCCTGTTTGAGGAACAGGCGGGAGAAAAGACAGAAATTGCACTGTCAGGACCTGGCCATTTTTAGTGTCACGTGCTTGGTTTGGGGCCGGCAGCTGCACTGATCTCACTGGGATTCCAGCATCTCCCGTGCTCGGGGGAATTTGGGAGCAGCTCTCTTGGTTCAGAGAGGCCTTTCCACCCAGCCACACGTGACACACAAGAGCAGCACGAAAAGAACCCATTGGAGGGGTCCCTGTTCTGCGCAGTCTGTGGTGGAAATGTTCCTCTCTAAGTGTTTCCCTCTGGTTCTCCTGCAAACTCTCCCGGAAATGAGGAGGAGACCCTGGGAGTCCAGGGAAGCCAGCATGAAATACACATTTCATGGCTGTCTGGTTATGTGTGCTCACATAATGCCCCGGGCTCGCCTTCCCTGCAGCTCCTGGGAGAAGCTTGTGCTGCGTCAGCGACACCCCTGACAATGCAGAGGGTCCTGTTTGTGGGGCTGATGGTGTGGCTGGAGCAGCAGCAATCCTGCCCTGAGAGTGCTGTTACAGACCTTTTCCGCTCTCAGTTCAGTGGCATCCTGCCCCTGAGCACGCCCAGACCCCTCAGCAGGGCAGGACCACCTCTTTGCAGGTACTACAGCACCAACTGAGCTGACTGCAGGCTGAGCCCTGCAGTCCCACGTTCCTCTCATGCACATGATCCCAAACGACCTCAGTTGCCCCTCAGTACTCACAGAGTGTCTCTCTTTCCTGTGGGAGCTGAGGTTTAGGCAGTTCCCTGCCAGATTTGAGAGCCATTGCAGGTGCTGGATCCTGCTGGCCCTCTGCCCTCTGCTGCAGTGGATTTCTGTCCTTCCCCAAACGCAAACAAAGCCAGAGACTGCACAAGCCAGCAAGGACACAGAGGCAGGAGGTGTTGGGAAACAAAGCTGCTCCCAGGGAGGGGAGGATGGATGGTACCAGATGCTGCAAGTTAGGGGATGTTTCCAAGGACCAGGATGGATGGTGAATGAGGAGGTAAAGAGTTCAGAGGGATCCCAAGGGCACCCTGGCTCTGAAAGCTGCCAATAGCCAAAGCGGTTGGCTGAAATATTTAGAGAGATTGGCTGCTGGAGGAATCGAAACAACTCTGTCCACGTAATGCATGTTCTCATCAAATGGTTTCTGGCTTTGGCATTTCTTTCTTAAATATCTGTGGGGAAACTCCTGTCCACCACTCTCTCCTTTTCAAGTTATTTAAAGCAGTCCTGAGTGCAACGCCTAGCCCAGCTTCCCCCTGCCAGACAGGGAAGTGCTGGGGAATTCAGAAACGTGGTTTTCTATGACTAAATGGGCTGCAAATGAGAGGCTGGGGCGGTGGGGGTGGGGTGATGAATAGCACTGAACGAGCAGGATCAACCTATAGCTACTTTAGGCTAAAAAATGCAGCCCAAGCCACTGGAAAGGGCCGGCGCCTCCCCCGGTTTAATTGCTCAAAGTTCTCACCTTTGCCCGGCAGTCTGAGGTTTCTGGTGGGAACGCCACAGAGAGGGAAATGTGTTTCCTATTAAGGGTTTCAATGGAGGAGGGAAAGGGAGAAAGGCAGAGACCCAGATCAGGACAGAGGGAAGCAGATACAGACAGACAGACAGACAGAAGCCACGCTGCTCCTCCCTCTCTCCTTCGGGGGCAGAGCTTTGGCTGTGATGAATTTTCATTTTTGTTCCTATTCCCCCTCCCTGGGTCAGCGACACCGTGGATAGATCAGCTCTCTCTGGCATGGTTAATGCAGTGCAGGGCTGTTCTCCCGTAATTAATGTTTAAACACGTCATCCTATGGTACCCCCCTCCCTTCCCTTTCTTTTATTTCCTTTGCATTCATTACAAAAACATGGAGAAGGACTGAAAACCAGGAGAGTTTTTTCCCCATAAACTCTTCCCTCTCACAAGGCAGCTCATCCTTCAGAGGTGCAGGAACATCTTGGTTCCACAGTCTCGGGGTCTATTTAATTTGGAAGTCTTTTTTACCCTCACCTTCCCCAGGCCCTGTGGCCTTCCCCGCATGGCTCCTGATGGAATGCAGGTCCTGCTGCACTTGGCAGGATGGTTTTGTTGGGCATTAACACATGGCTCGAAACCACTGAGCAGTTTTCTGCTTCTCACCACAGCCTCATTCTTTCCCCTTCAGGCTCTTCTCATTCACGCACACCCCACACCCTGGCCCCCGCCACCAGGGAGGGAAAGGATGGAGGTGGCAGCTCAGCTTCTTTTGATCTTCATCCCAAACACGGTATGGAAACATCCAAAACTCCCTTCCTCCTGCCCAACAGCTGCCTGGAGAGGATTCACCAGGCAGAACGTACTTGGGAGAGATCAGTCGGGAGCCCAGGGTGTGTGGGGATGAACAAAAACAAGGAGAATCAAGGCATGGCTTCACAGTTTTGGAGAGGGAGCTAAAAGAAACATGTGAAGAAGGATGATTGTTTGAGGAGGTTGAGGATTGTTTGAGGACAGAGAGTTCCCTGAAAAAGCCACTGGGGTGTTTTGGGAGGCTCCAAAGGATAGAGAGTGCTGCAGGACTGGGCTCTGCGCTCTGAATCTCCTGAGGATCAGAGATGCCAGAATTCCTGCCAGGTTCGATGGCTTGTGGAAACAGGAAACAACAGCACCATTCTGACCCAGGCCTAAGCGTTGCCCGACGACTAAAGGTACTCTGGGATGAGTTTGGGTTACTCTCGACCGTATCACACCGCTCACCTGAACCTTCCATCTCCAAATCTGAGACTGAGCTTTTGTTGAGGTCATGCAGATGTTGCTGTTTTATTTTTTCAGTCTGGACTCAGACGTGCCAAAATAATGTATTTCATAGGCAGCTTTAAGAAAGTTTTCACCCTGATCAGGAGTGTAAAATGCTGAAAACCTTCTGGGAAAGCTCATTTTAAGGGGGTTTCCTTGTCTGGTGAGCAAACAGGCTCAGAAAGTTCAGATCAGCTTTGTTTCTTGGAAAACAAACCCCAAAGTTGAGGATTCATGAATCTCACATATCCAGGTTAACGTGCCGAGAGCACAGACACCTTTAGAGAGCCTGGGCAGAGGCAATCCAGCCTGTAGGTCTGCAATTCCCCCAAATCCTCCTGTGCTTGTTGCCATCACCTATTCCCTGCCCTAAGCAGGAGCAGAACTGAATGTCTGTGGGACAAACACCCTTCCAAAAGAGGAAAACTTGTGAAAATAAAAGCCCATGTCCCCATGGCACTGAGCTCAGGGCTCAGCACTGAAAGTCCGCTGGAAGCTAGTCTGGAAAAGCCATCAGCTCCTCTGGAAGGCGTTACTCCACGAGGGAGACACCCAGCACCCCCCAAAGCAGCCCGTCCTCGGGCTGGGAACAGCTGCAGGGAAGGAGGAATGCTCTGCCCAGCTCCGGCAGACAGGAGCTGCTCTAATGAGCACGGCACTCGCAGCACGTCTGGGGCTCAGCACACACAGCTGGGGATGGACTGGGGTTGAATTCCACATGAAAAAGGAGTGAGTAATCTGCCTGAATCCAGCAAAGTTCCTCGGGTTTTGCACTGGCTTAATAGCACAGAAATCACTGCAGGCGCTGCCCTGGCAGGACACGATATTTTGATGATCATTGTTGCAGCAGCACTTAAATATTGCAGCTGCACCAGGGCTCCAGTGCTGGGCTGTGGGAAGTGTGAGGCACAATCCCTGCTCCACGGATCCACCATCCCAATGGATGGGCCCAGCGAGAAGGCAGGATGGCTGTGCCGCCCTACAGAGAGCAAAACCGAGGCAGAGGTTTATTCCTCCTAATTTCAGGTATTTAAAGGCAAGGTGTGACCCAGGGACTGCTGTCCTGAATGTCAGCGTGCCCTGGTGCTTCCTTGCTGGGCATGGAGACCAGTATGACCAGACCTCAGTATCTAAGGGTGGGTGGGATCAAGCAGGAAGTTGCTCCTGAGCAAATGGGCAGCAGCAGGTGCTAAGGGTGGCCACTGAGCCCAGGTTTTCAGGATCAACAATGCAATTCCCCTGATACTGTCTTTGAACAGCCCAAATAACGGGACACAAACGCTGGGGATGACCCTGGAGATGCCACCTAGAGAATTCCACTCCTCTGCCAAGCTTTCCAAATTCAGCCTTGTTGGGGAAGATGAAACAGGAAAGACTTATAAATATGATTGCCTGGCAAAAGATGCTGAGTATATGGAAACTGTGAACCAGATAGAAATGAAAGCATACTTTGAGATACCAGGCCTTGGTTACTGAACAACCGGAAAACAATGGTATGGCCACTGAAGGTAATCCCCTCTTGATGAAACAATACCCTCTGCTTGAAAACAGGTCCAAGGGTCAGAGCAGACCCTGCTAGCTTGGCAGAAGGGGTCCAAAGAGTAGTTTTAGAGTTTAAAATGTAACGCAGTATAGTAATGCAATGATTCTTATAGGCTGTATGTAAATGCTATAGGATTTGTATCTTGTACTAGATTGGTTGATGGAAATTAGAATATTCAACACAGAAGATGATTTATTGTATTGTAAAGAACTTCTACGGCACTCTTTACTACTTCACTCTCGACTTCTGCACTCTTTCTCTTCAGCTCTCTCTCTCTTGCTCTCCTTTACTTCTCTGGCCTGCTCCGAGCTGCAGCTGGCAGCTCTAAGCAGGCCCCCTGTACCCACGCCCTTCGTAATAAACCTCATGCTCTAAGACCTGACTTCAGAGATCTCTCGTCTCCGTTTGTCCCGACCGTCCAAACACCAACCGGAGCTTCCTACACAGCCTGGTCCTGTGCTTTGAACCCATCCAACTCCACCTCTCTGCCAATTCTCAAGCCTTATCAATAAGATGATTCAAGTGTCTCTCTTGCATGTTTATCTTGTGGGAATTTAGAAGCGTTTTCGGTTACAAAGTGCCTGATTTCGCCAGCCCCAGTCAGCAGGTTTGGCCAAAGCACTGCTGGCTGCACGAAACTGCCTTCCCATTTCCCAGGAAAGGGTGCAATTCCACAGGCAAACCTTCTAAAACTTCCTGTGGACAAGCAGCTCTTTGCTGATGGAACAGAATTAAATTTGCCAATTCTTTTGGATGGGAAATTATTTTATTGTCCAGTCACAAGAGACAGAAACTGTTCAAATCCAACAATTTGGTTTTTTTTGTTGTGAATCATTTCCTTGGCTTGACTTCTCAAGAAAAATAAAGGTGGGGCTTCCAGAGGCACCGATCTGTGATCTAACTCCTGTGCCACTGGAATCTGTGAAACTCCCATTTATTTTAGGCAGGGAGAGATCAACTTTGAAGAAACACCCTAAATAAATCTCTGCTTCACTGGCCAGAGGAGACATCTTCAGCTGCCTTTTCATCACAACTGGATTTTCTAGTGGAGAAAATCACTTTTTCCTTTCTCTCCCTGCACTCCCACCTTGATTTATGGCACCTTCTCCTGATTTTTGAGTGCTTAAATAATGATACTTCTATAAAAGCTGTTTCATTTGGAAAAACAGCAGAGCATCTGGGGCCCAGCTCCAGTTCTCTGGCTCATCACAGCACCATTACCCTTAGCACACCTTTGTGGAGAAAGGAAATGCTTTTAGCTCCATTTATAGGTGAAGAGGAGACATTTGGAAGCTGTGGATGTGATCATGATTGCACAGAAGTCTTAGAAAAGCTGAAATCTGAGACTCCCAGCATCAGGTGAGTGTGCCATCCCTAATGTGATCACTCCTGTTTGGGTGCTGGGATAATGCTTTTCCAGACTGCTCACAGCTCCTGGGTTTGGGGCTTAATAGAGCAAAAAGGGGAATTGGATCCATCCCATGCTCAAGTGTGGAGCAGAAAGGAGCAATAAAGGAGCTTCCACAACCTTTTTCTCAGAGTCCGGGGTCATTTGCACAACATCTGCTCCAGCATATTTACATATGGGGAATAGCTCTTGGGTTTTTAACTCTCTCCAACAAACCTGGGCCTGCAGAAACACAGGAAATGTCCAGCCCTGGCCAGCTGTGGGTCCTGTTTATGGGAAGGGCACAGCCCTCTAACTGCACAGCTATGGAATCATTTGCCTGAGACACATCAGTTAATGTCAGGTTTAATCTCCATGGCAAATATGTGTATTTTTATCACATAGCCACAGATGTTGTTGTTATCTGTAAGACTTATCTAATCTCCTTCAGAGCCCTGCTCAGTTCTTCACCTCCCTGATAGCACCAGTAGCTCCATCTGCATTCATCTGAACTTTCCAACCCAGTTTTATTCCTTGTTTCCCTGTTTGCTCTCTCTGCTTGCCTTTCTCTGTTCATTTTCCTGCCCCCTTGCTGCAGGAAGAGCCTTGGGAGTTCCATACCCGGGGCAGTTTATCCCAGCAGCGTGTCAGGATGGGGCTGGGATGAGCCAGGGCAATACTCACTTTCCCTGAGGTAACTGAGGTGAGACAGCAGAACTTCTGTGTTGTAGGGGGAGGTGGTGCGCAGGAAGTCGTCCTTGTTCATTTTGCAGAGCTCTTTGCCATCCATGTTCTGGAAGATGGTGGTGTCGATCTCCATCAAGCCGTACTCCTTGATAGCCCACTCCAGCCACTGGCGCACGTGCTCCTGGGTCCAGAGGGTGGGATCTGGCAGGAGAGAGCAGAGGATGGGCACACACACTCCTCCAGACTCCCTGCAGCCCTGTCAGAGCATTAGCCATTGTTTCCACAAGCAGATACACTGAATTTACTGATCCCGCTTTGCCAGGATGAACAAGCACCGTGCTGGAACAGGGCTCAAGGTGGATGACCTGGCGTGGTCAGTTCTCCCGGCTGTCCCCCACCTGCCCAAACCCCACTCCTCTGCTTGGGAACAATACTGGTGACATTTGACTCTTCTCTGTCTGGGAAAAAAGCTTCCCAAAGGAAGCTGATCCCTTTGAGAGGGTGTTCCTGTCCCAGCTGTGGCTCTGCAGGGCTGTGCAGTGACATCAGGGCTGTGTGAGTCCGCCATGGGCATTAGGGAGCCCCACAGCTGGCACGTGAAACCCTGAGCATGGGGGTGTTTATGGTCAGCAAAGGGACTCATAAAATAAAATAAAATAAAATAAAATAAAATAAAATAAAATAAAATAAAATAAAATAAAGTGTTGTTGCTAAAACAGAGCAGCTTGCCCTGGGTGTGAGTCTGAGTTATTCACCCTGGGACAGGAACACAATTCTATCTCCACTGTCCCTGTAAACCCCCAGAGCTCTGTGAGGGCAGGGTGGATTTTGTGCTGTCTGGGCATCACTGACTGCCAGCAGAGCTCCAGCTGTGGGATCTTTATTGCTGGTGGTGACGTAAGAGACGCTCTGAGCCCGGCTGGAGCTCAGGCCTCGTGGAGATGAGTGGCTGCATCAGTGGTTAAAAAAAGAAATCAGCCTTTGAATTCTGAAAAGGGCATTAGATCAGAGAGCTCCAGCAAGAGCTGGTGCCACGATACCACTTGACAGAGTCCTTTTCAGAGCATATCAGCATTTTCAGATGTTTCCTGTGCTGCTTCTCCCCACGTATCCCATTTCCAAATTTGAGCTGCACATTCATGTTCTGCTGCAGCTGGAGAGGATTGCAAAGAAGTTCAAACTTTGGAGATGTCTGATGTGTCATTAACAGCTAGTCCAGTTCTGAGACAAACCTCAGACACCTCAGATCCCGGGAAGCTGAGAACATGGATCAGGAACATGCACAGGGCTGTAGGGGTGCTCCGGGCAGAACAAGAAATGCCTCTGCCTGTACTTTAGGGGGTATAAAACAATGCCTCAGCCAAGGGCTGGACATTGTGTGCCCAGACTGAGAGCATCCCTGCGCACAAAAGGTCAGGAAGTGCCCACACCTGGCATTCCTGGGCACCTGAGCTCCGGAATTACAGCACCAAACAGGGAACTGAGACCAAGGGAAATGAAATTATAACTGAGATCTTTCCCCACTCAATCTCCAGAAAACCTGGGCTGCTGAAAGCTGAATTCAGAACATGGAATTTACAACCCCACACCTTTGCAAGTCTGCTCTGAGAACGACAGATGGATTTCCTTCAGGTTTTGGCAATAGTTAATTGAAATTCTGCTTTCTAAGCACTGGCAAAAGGCTGCAAATTTTACAATGCAAGTATTCAAGGGAGGATTCTTTTTTTTTTTTTTTTAATTGAAAGACTTATTTGTCTTGAGTTTTGAAAACAACCCAACATCTAGAGGGCAGAATGAATTTGTGGCCTCCCTTTAAACACTGTAAAAGACATTGAATGGTGTCTGAAAATCTGCCTTCTTGAAACATGGCTTAGAGCTCTTTATTACTACTATTGTAAGCCTAATGTGACATTATTCTTGCTTATCTTCGCCCTAATGCACAATAAATCTCCATTCTGGATTAAATTAAAATATCCAAATGCCTTTCTTGGATGACTTGGGCCTCGTCTCCTGCAGCCAGAGATCTGGGATGATGTTCATTACTGTCTTCCAAAGTCTGGTAAATCTCTGCTCTTTCACAAGTATCTCAAGGGTTTGATTTGTGGATGGTCATAAGAGGGGGAAAAGTCCTTTTCTTCACTTTCCTTCAAAGAGGAGATTCCAAACCTCTTCTGCTGAGGGCACTGAAAGTAATTTCCCCTGTTTCAACAATGCTAAACTTTAGCTCACCCATGTTCTTTTTAAACATGCATCAACAGCCTGGTGAGGAGCAGGATAAATGCTGCCCCTGGAACATTTCAATAACACAGGACCTGGTTGGTGCCAGCTCCACCTTTCCAGGCAGGGTGACACTGGACACGACTGCTGCTGTCCCCGAGCAGCTCAGCCAGTCCCTCAAACATCAGCTCGAATGGGACTTTGAGATTTGCCATCACTCTTTTATTGGCTTCTCCTCACTACATTCAGTTCAAACTTTTCCTTTTCATCCTAGATATCAAACAAATGCTTAGGAATTGTCATCTGTTCATGGTCAAGCCACGCTCAGAAGAAGGAGCTGAATTCCACGAGTGCATTTCCTTGTGCCAGCGCCGTGTCTGCCTGGGCCGGCTCCAGCCCTCGCTGCAGCCCTCCCCGCCCTGGTGAAACCCTCGGAGCCAGGGCGAGTTCTGGGATGTGCACTGGGCCAGCACTTGGCTCCTTTGCTGGAAAGTTCCTGGCCCTGACTGTTTATATGGATGTTGTTTACAAACTTCACAGGGAAACAGCTCCTCGCTCCAGGTTCAGGCTTCACCCGTTCCCTCCACAGCAGCTCTCACCCCTGAGTGTCCAAATGCATCCAGTGCATCCTGCCAATTCCGGGCAGCAGATGTGGATACCAAACACAAACTAAGCTGGACTGGAATGTTTCTGTGTGACAATTTTTGGAAGGATAACGCAGTTCCTGCAAAATATAATTTTTCTGGGTTTCTACTTCTAACAGAAAAAATGGAAACAAAATAGCTCATTTTGAATCAATCAGTGTGACTTGAAAGTGCAGCTGGATCCTGAGAGCACCAGGGGAGTTATAACTTGGGCCCACTTCATTCCTCTTTGATTATCCCCTGCGTGTCCCAGGAAGCAGATTCTCCTCTAACACATGACAGGAGATGGATTTGGTTCAGCACACCAAAACAACAGTTCATTCCAGGAAAAAAGTTTAAAAAGAAAAGAGAAAAAAAAAGAAAAGAAAAAGCACCAATTATCTGCTGCCTATTGTGATTCAGATCATGCACTGGGACATGGGAATTCCCACTAGCCAGAAACTCTGATATTTTCCTTATTTTTTGCGTGGTTTGTAAGAGAAAAAATTCCCCTGGGAGTGGGTAAACAAGCCAAACAAAAAATTGTTCCAGGCAGAGCAAGGAAAGCTGCCCCAGAGCGTGCTGGTACCTGCGGGGACGATGACTCTCCTCTCGTTGGTGGTCATGTTGGGGGGAGGCACGTTCTTCTCATCCATGTAGGTGCTGTAGCTCATGGGGTTGGACTCGGTCCCTGCTCCCACGAGCTTCCCACACTTGTTCATGCTGCAGTCCACGGGGGACTCCCTGAAAGGCAAAGGGAAAAGCTGGGTCACCACCACTGCCCCTTCCATCCCTGCAGCACAGGAGGGGGTTGGCTCACAGACATGGACCCGGTCCCAAGGTGGGACATTCAGGGGAGCTCCTTTCTGTGGGAGAGGCCGTTCCTGACCTGTCACTGAGTGTCATAAGGTGGTCTGTGGGGAACAAGTCACACAGGGGATCTCTGATAACGCAACCAGGTGGAGTCTCCAAGGGAACGACTTCCAGACAGGGCAACGTGTGCAGTGGCTCTGAAATACCAACATTCCCAAACCAGGTAAGGAGCCAGTGCCTATCACAGCAGTCTGTGGGTTATACCTCACTCCCTCATCTCTGGTTGCTCAGTGCATTCCAGCGATCCTGCAGGCAGGCTGGGTGCTCCTGGGAGCCCCTGTCGGGCTGTTTCACCCTTTGTGGTGCTAAAACGCCCCTCGTGTTGCAGTGGAGCCTGTCAGTGACACGCAGGTGCTCTGCTCACCTGCCCTGAGGTGTTTCTGCAGAGCTCACAGGGACACAGGAACAGCCCTTTCACGGCATTAACAGAGAACCCAAATACTCACCCTAAGTAACAAGGCTGTCCCCAGAGAACACCCAATGGCAGCACAGAGCCTGATTTATACAGGGCTGTATGGGAGGAGCTTGTCTGTTCTTGGAGCCTGCCAGAGCTCAAGGAGCATTTGGATAATGCTCAGGGACATGATGGGATTGCTGGGGTGTCCTGTGCAGGGACAGGAGTTGGCTCGGTGATGCTTGTGGGTCCCTTCCAACACAGCCTGTTCAATTATTCATTTGTTCAATTATTCTATTATTCTGTTATTCTCTGATTAACAGTGTCATAGTTCAGTACCTGGTGAGGAAATCTGGGAATCTTGGATGCCCCAGGCATGAGTAAGGAACTTCAGACCCCCGCAACCGGGTGTGAAAAGGGCTGTGGCCCCAGTTTAACTCCTGAGGTGCTGGAGTGATGAAGAGTGGACGTCCAGCAGCTCAGGTGGCACCGTGCTAAGGCCTGGCCTAATGCAGACCCTTGGGAAGACTCTGGGAGAATCGTGAGCCTCCAAAGCCCAGAGAGGGAGCAGGGATTGTGCTTTTCTCCAGCTGCAGGAGCAAGTCCTGCCTTTAGTCCCTTCAAACCCCAGCCCCCAGCCTGGGGGCACACAGCACATCCCAGCTCGAGGGACTTCCAGGGAAGGGCACATCATTGCCATCACCTTTCCAGGGAGGAATTAGTGCACGACCTCTGCACAGAGCAAGCCCAGGCTTTAATCCCAGAGCATTTCCAGGGCAGTTTAGGCCATGCTTTAATCTCAGAGCCGTCCTCCTCCTCTGCCAGAAGCCAAGATCTTTGGGAAGGAACCATTCCCTGCAGGGTGAGAATGGTGACAGTGCACAAATCCCACTCTCTGAGCTCAGCTGGCAAGAATTCCAAGCAGGACACTAAACAAATTTGTCTCTTAACCTGAACTGGGAGGGAGGGAGAAGTGCCTGAAATTTAGTTATCATGGCCAGGAGATAAATGCTCCACCGAGATATTCCAAGGCAGACGGTAATTTTTTCCTCATGTCTGACGAAGGGAATGTTGCTCGAAAATGGAAATAAGATGTATAACTTACACATGTTCGAATTTAAGGGTTTACTATTTCGCCTACTGTTTTTCCAGGCAGGGAACCAAAATCTGCCTTCAGAGAGGCAACTGCTGAAGGTTTAATGTCCCCGTGGCAGCTGGGGAGAGGCTGAGGAGCTGCAGGGACACAGGAATTTTACAGGGAAGGCAGCGGTGCTGATGCCCTGTGGGAATGCTCCCGTCAGGTGTGAAAGCCGCCTCTGCTGGCAGGAAACGGCCCCAGGGCAGCACGGAGGAGCTGAGTCCTGCTGGGGCACGGCCTGGCCTGAGATCCGGGTGTGACAGCGTGCTCTGGGTGTGACAGCCTGATCCAGGGACTCATACTGTCCTCCAGCGTGTCGCATTGTCCTCCAGGTGTGACACCGTGCTCCAGGGGTGACACCATCATCCAGGGTGTGACACTGTGCTCAGGGGTGTGACATCATGATCCAGGGTGTGACACTGTGCTCAGGGGTGTGACACTGTGCTCAGGGGTGTGACATCATGATCCAGGGTGTGACACTGTGCTCCAGGTGTGACACCGTGCTCCAGGGGTGACACCATCATCCAGGGTGTGACACCGTGCTCAGGGGTGTGACATCATGATCCAGGGTGTGACACTGTGCTCCAGGTGTGACACCATCATCCAGGGTGTGACACTGTGCTCAGGGGTGTGACATCATGATCCAGGGTGTGACACTGTGCTC